>JAIUCT010000009.1:14417135-14521056 GCA_021307375.1 Tetraneura akinire
TATATATATATATATATATGTGGTAAAATTTTGGAACAATTACGTTAATTTCTCTTAAATATTTTGTAAAATTCTCGTTTTTATGTAAGTAATATTTCATAAAATTGTCAATTTTTGGCATTAAGGTATACAAATTTTATTGAAGCATATTGACATATATCTTAACGTAATTTCAAAATATTAGAAAAATCTCAACACTCAATTTTTTTTTATTGGTGTTTAAAGTTGAAATTTTAATAAAATTATATATATTGCACTTAGAACTGTTAAATGTAAGAAATTTAATTTGTACATATATTATCTGATGAACTTTGCTCAGAAAAGTTTTTCAAATTTAATGATTTATCATTGCATTCAAATTGTAATCAAAATTCAACACTATCCTCTTTACACCTGTATCCCTTCCCTTGCTTTTTAAATTAAATTTAACTCATTAATATGAATTAATCTGACTCAAAATTATACAATTATAAAATTAAAACAAAATAAAACAATCTAAATTACACCTAATACACCTATTACAACTTATACTTTAAATATAAAAAGATAGATATTTGTTATATGTATTATAAAATATTTAAGTAATTGTCAGGGCCGTCCTTAAAAAATCACTGGGGGTAAAATGTCATAGATTTGCTGACTCTAAATTAGAGAATCTTAAGTGGGGTTTTCCCCATATTCCTCTGTATTATAGATGATGATCGGAGCGGGGCTTACGGGGACTTAGTCCCAAAATTATATATTTTGTAGCTGAAGCTCCTTAAAAATATAGCGATTAAAATATTTAAGTGCCCCCCTTATATTTTTTAGGATCTCCGCCAATGCTCTCTATCCCTAATTATAAAACTTGGTACCTAATTGTAATGTGGAAAAATGAACTATTGCCACAGATCTGATTAAACACAATTTTTAACTGCCCCCAAATTTTCATGTATTTAATTTAAAAATTGCACGAGTTATCGTTAAATATTGAAATCAAATTCGTTGAAATTTCAGTTTTCGTGAAAAATTACGTTTTTTCGTCATTTTTTGGTAGTTTTTTCTACTGCTTAGGGTCAATTTTGAGAAATTACCAACTACATCCAATTTCCAACCGGAAACATATGCTATTCGTGGAAATCAGAGCATTATTTCGAGTAATAAATGTGTACAGAATAATAAAAAAAAAAATCACACGTCATTGTGAAACCAATACATTCTTTGCTTCTCTCAGAATCTAAAATTAATGATTTGGGTTGTAGGTACTTGAATTGAAATATATATCATAAAATAAATTCAAAATGAAATTACAATTTAATACAGTTTAAAAGTATAAAAATAAATGACATATATTAATATAAATGAGGTTAGGTTAAATTTATATAACATATTATATTACTATACACATTACTACACAAAAATGTAAGAACCAAATTCATAGTTTTTGTATTATCTCATTATTACGGCTTACCACAAATCGTTATTATGAAATGCAACTCGTAACAACGTAACTCGTATATATAATAAAATATTAATTATTATAAAATACATAAATTTGTTGGAATAAGGATTGTTATTGAATTTATGTATTACTAGCATTACAGTGACAATTTCATTAACATACATTATAAACGTATAAAAACTATTATGGTCCTTCTAAGCTTCCGTAAATTACACATGTAAGTATAGAGTTGATAAATTATCTATAAATTGCATACATAAAAATTATAATTGAAAAATAATGGAATATAGTTATATTATAATATAGTTATTACATTTTTCATATTTCAAATAATCGTATAAAAAAAGTAAATCATTATATTATATTAAATATTTTTTAATTCTTAAGAAAATACAAATTTCAACATTGAACAAATATTTTAGTAATTATTTATTAGTAAGTATGTATGGAACAAAAACTAAAACAAAAATTAGTATTAATAAAAAACATATTATGTAGGAACATATGTGAAACATATTTTAATGTTCTGTAATGTTAAAAAAATAAAATAAAAAATAAATAAATGGTATTAGAATTGTGATTAATTCACTTAATTTTATTATGGTTTATAAAAATTTTGTCATAAAGGTACAAATGTTTTATAATCTGTAACATGAAAATGACAAGTTACAACATGTCCATACACAATTTGGTATGATTGAGATTTAAACCTGAATCATTTGTCATTTATATATTCATTTATGATTTTAAATACGACCAATTAAATATATTTTATATTATTATATTGAGTTTTGTAGAAAGGGTGTAATGCACAAAAAATTTAAAATCTACTTTTTGGTATCAAAATTTAAAAAAAAAAATGAGTAATAAGCATTATCTGTAATAAGGGTGTTTATAAATTCAGTATTTTATTATAACAAAAATAGTATATATGAACACATATTTTTAAAATAAAATTTCAATTTGTAATGCAGAAAGGGTGTATACCACACTTTTAACACTACATTTTGTACCAAATGGAAATTTGACATATTTTACACAATAAACATGAAAATTTTATCAATATCATTAGATGTTGAGGTTAAGATCAATACATCAGTACATTACTTATAAAATGTGTTAACAAAGTTTTTGGTTAGATATCTAACAATTTTTGCGGTAAAATAATGATATTGGTATCTCATGTGTATCAAAAATGCAATTGAAAATTAAAAACACAAAAAGGGTGTTAAAATACCTTTTTTAAGTGACAGTTATAATAATACTCATATTATTTACTTAGTCTTAAGATAAACAATTTCCTTAATTTTCCAAAAATTTAATTTCAATTAATACTGTATTTTTTGCACTATAATTTGTAAATTGTAGGTTATGCTCTTTCTACAAAACACCCTCAAATTTAAATAAATAAATTATACTTTTATTATTATACATGTTATAGTAAAATTGCCATTTAACATGTCACAGGAAATAATTCAGTATACAATATACAAACACAACATAATTGTTATTTTATATAAATACATTAATTTTATATAAATGCCTTTAAAAGTAATATTGGTTATTCAATATTAAATGATAACTAACTAAAATATAAATGAGAAATTAATATTATATTTATTTAATTAATATTTTATAATAAAGATCACCGTGCAATTAACATTTTTCTTATGTAAATATTATTTTTAATTAGTAATTATATATTATTAACATAGGTTAATAAAATATAGTAATACATTATTTTTGATAAATAAAAAGCTACCACCTGATAAATAAGGTTAACTAAATTAATATTATTACCATAATTGGGTATGAAAATTCTTGAGATCTAATTTTGGATGAGTATAGTTTAATGTATGCTCATCATTTTCATCTGTAGTACGTTGTACATCAATGTGATGGTTTGTTTCACTATAATGTTGCTCTTCAAAATGATGTTGATTCGTTTGCTGTTTTTCTTTTTCATTGTGTTCAACTCTAAAATTAACTAAAACTAATAAATATGGTTTGATCTAAATTTAATAATTTCCTTGCCTATTTTCATTTTGATGTTCAGTTGTTTGTCCTCCATATAGTATCTATAAAATAATATATTAAAAAAAAAAAAGATAATAATAATAAATAAAAAAATACATTAGCCATGCAATCTTGTTGTCTAGCTGCTCCATGACGTCCAAAAGTTGCTTGACTTTTATATCCACTTGAGCTGTAAATATAAAATATAAGAATACACATAAGTATATTTTTGAATTATTATAATAAAATGTAAACACTTACCGATGTTTACCAGATTCCTTTTCAATAGAATCTATAAGCATAAAATAAATTACCATTAATTATATAAAATTATTTTAAACCAATCAACTTTTTGAAAGTAACATCAGCAGCAAATAAGTCCTCAAAAAATAAAAAATGCAATACATTCTTAAAAGATAAATTTCTCGGTGATCGTATGACATAAAAATGCTACAAATGTAGTTTTCTTTCATTTTGAATGGCAGTATATTTTAAAAATTAATTACCATCATTTTCAAAAAATTCTTCAAAAATCACAAAATTATTTCCTTGATTAACTAATTTAGATAAGTTAAAATATTTCCATAAAAACTGTAAAAGTTTATTTGTTGGTTGATCAACAGCTAATTGTTTTGCTTGAATTTTATTGTCCTAATATAATATTACATAGTAAAAATAATGAATGGAAAAATATTTAATAGTTTTAATACTTTTAACATGTATTCCATTAGTTTTATACCATAACCATGACGTTGTTTTGTTTCATGTATATAAAAATCAAGGAGACAATATACCATTGCTTCTGTTCTTAAACCTTTTTTATTAAATAAATAAAGTTTTTTCCAACCCATTTTTAATAAACCAACCACAACAAAAGATCTAAAAAAATATTCAATAGAAATAATATGTATGTTATTATTGTATATTCTTATTATTTAATAATTACCCTTGAGAAATTTGTTCTGTCATTAGGTAAAGAATATGATCTGAACGCATTAATTTTTCAGCTGAAGTAATAGGAGATTTTAATTCCTGTGCAACACCTGAAGCTTGACCCATTTTATCTACTATTTTAGAAATAATCATTTGCAACCTATAAACATTATTTATATAACATAAAATATAATAAAATGCAAAAATACAATAATAGACACAATTAGAAAATTTTAGCTGGATGAACATATAATATGAAAATGATTTTAACCAGTGGTGCAGCAACCAAGGGAGCAGACTTTTGGTCTGGAATAAACCCTTGGACTGTATAAATGTTTAAATAAATATTTTTTATAGATAGCTTAATAATAAATAATATATTTTCTAAATATTTATCATTTACGGAACGTCTAAATGTTCTTCATCTTGCTATGGTTGCATATTTTCATAATATTGTAAATAAATAATTATTAGAATTATCTTATTTTATATTTAGTACCTATATGGCTATATAATATTAAAACAATTTTTATGGTTGGACCCTCTTAGACAAATCCTAATTGTGCAACTGATTATAACAAATTATTATAATCTACTTATAAATTTATATTTAGTATTGTTTATACTAAATAGATTGGCCAACAACATATACAAGTACTGGGTTTTTCAGATGATTTAAATATACTATGAAACTCCTTAGAAGAGACGGAAAAAGCAGCTCTAGCCCTTGAACAAACAGTCCATAAGATAGCTTAGAAAATCAATGCCGAAAAAACTAAAATAGTGTTGGTTTCTAGAAAATGGAAACAACCCTGATATGATGTCACTCACTTTTGAGAAAGTCAATGAATTATGGTATTTAGGAACTATGGTGAGCATTAAAAATAATTGGTTGAAGGAAATAGGAGGATCACAAAGGTTAGAAGAGCTGTGTTTGCCTTAAGTAAATTCTTTAAATCAAAATTATTTTCAAAGAAAACCAAAATTAGATTATATACGGCAATAAGGGTGATGCTTATCAACCGAAAGAAGGCTTAAAACTTGTGAAAACAAAATTTGGATGACAATATATGGACCAACTTATGATAGCAACTCGGAGAAGAAAATTTAACAAAGAATTGCAAGACGAATTGGGAATTACATCAGTTATCAGCTTCATAAGACGGCAAAGGATCCAATGGTTAGAACACGTGATGCGGAGAAGTGACAATGATATAAGTAGAACAATCCTAAATTGGAAACCAATACGAAAGAGATCCGAGGGAGAAAGTGGCTAAAAGACCTTGAAAGATTGGAAGTACAGGAATGGAAGGAAATATTTCTGGACTGTGATAAAAGGAGGGATAATTGTAATGCCAAAACTCTTAGAGAGTACTAAATGCCGGGGGAAGAAGAAGAAGAAGATTGCTTATTACTGTATATTATTGTAAATGATAATTTAAATATTAAATATTATATATTATGTAATAATTTAAAATTAATATATTTATTTTAAGTACAAAATTAATATGATTAACTGTTGAATAATTATTTTTCTTGGCAATTTTCAGAAATTTTTCAAATGAATAGAAAACTAAAAAGTAGTATAAAAAGTAAATACCTACATACATAATTAAATATATTATTCTAGATAACAAGATGGGGTAGTAATGTAATTACTTTTTATTAATAATGTGATAATTACATTTTGAAACATTTAAACATACTATAAAATTAATAAGTATTCAGTATAAACTAAAAATTGAACATTCTTATTAAGATTAAGAGTTAATATTATTTTAGTAAAATACCTTAATAACAAAAAGTTTAAAAAATATCCAATTAATTTATACAAATTTAGGTGGAATGTTATAACCTATTTACCTTATTACCTAATTATTATATAAAATATAAAATATACTAACTCTGGATTTTCTTTTGTGTAACCAATAGGTAATAGTGTATTGTCGATTTTGATAATTTCAGATTGAGCAATTTGGCTCAAATCAATTTGAAACTCCATATTATTTTTGATTTAATAATTTAAAGTGTTGTAACTGTATAGGTTAATTTTTGAATAGGACAAACGGCAATGATATTTGAACTGTACACCTTATATGGAAATTAGAATTTATAAGTGTAAGTAATTGACTGTATTACTATTAATATTTACAATTATATGGGTAGTTCCTACGTTAATGTTAGAAATAGTAAAAATGTGGAAGTGGAACGAAAAATGTAGTACACTAGTACATGACAGTATGCCTGGATTTACGTTACAAATGAACTGAAGACTGAACTAGTAAAGTAGTGAACTATCAAATCAAATCAACTAACGAAATCGTGAACTCGTGAAGTCAAGAGAAGAGAACAAAATAATAATAATAAATGTGTTCCCTTTACTTTTCCCGTTTTCGTGTTTACCGTTAAGTTAATCGTTATTCGTTATGCATTATAGAGATAACATGTTTATGTGATAAGAAATAATTTAATATTAATATTAATTAAACCCTAGACCATAGACCTTTAAATGTCTATGATTTAAACCAAGAATTAAAATACCTATTACCATTATTATTTATAGAATAGTCTATTCTATAATCAATGCTATTACCTATAGCTATACTACCTATAGCCCTAATTTAAACTTAATAATGGCGGTTCAAAGGTTTTCCAACACAAAAGATTTTGTTTATTATAGACTTCTATTTTGTCATGGCTGATGGCTCATGGCCTATCGTGTAGTACTGTAGTGTAATAAAATAAACGCTAGACCACGATTTATAAGATATAACGAATGTCTCATCGCAGAAAAAAACCTTCGAATCCATGACGTCACTAATATGGTTTTTATGTGGTAATTATAAACTATACTCTATTCCAAATAGATTGGAAAAAATCGTGCAGTAGCATATGTTTAGGTCTGCTGTCATTGGCTACAATTATCGGTATCTGTCGCTACTCGTCGTAGTCAGTCGGCCGACGGTGCGCGCCACCGTGTATACTGTATTGTATAGTGTATATGTATAGTTATAGTGTATACCGAATATCGATGGTTACAACTTACAACTTACAATAACAGTAATACCTGACGGCTGACACCTGTTGTTATATATTATATTAATATTGCCTGCTCACCATAGGCGCAACTAGAGCCTAAATATTGGGGGTGCTAAAATTATGTACCTAACAAAAAATAAACCGTGCCCCCACACCATCAAGTGCTATTTCCCAATTATTTATGTCTTTATGAATCACTATTACAATTCTAATTAAACATATTTTATTATCCTAATAAGTAGACATTTACAATTTTTTCTAAGTTTCATGCAGTATTATCAATTTATTATATTCATAGATTACAATATTATAAGACATTTGAACAAAATAGTTCTAAATAAAACTTTAAAACTTAAAATTGACAGTATTTTACTGTAATTATTATAATAAGACCTAAAGAAAACAAGGGGTGCTAAATATTAACTCAGGGGTGCTAAAGACCCTCTTGCGCCCCCCTAGTTGCGCCTATGCTGCTCACATCCACGATCCACATGTGTTATAATGTTGCACGCATCACGTATGCCATTTCATTTGTTTTGCATTAAAATAAAATGCTTTTACCACTGAAAGATCTTACTATTTTATTGTAAATTATTTACACGTATCTGTAGGTACCGATCATAGAGTAAGAATATACCGATACATAGTTATTTTTGTTTGAATAATTATTATACTCATATTCATATTTACGAAAATAAAAAATATTTTTATTACAAAATATATACATTGCGGCTTCACGCTGTATACAACAACCTCTTGCCAATTCGGCGACAATAGCCGATACCTTAACAATAATATTTGTTAAATATCAATTACAAAATCACTCTATTGGTCTATTCTCTATTGATAGTTATTCGATAATAGTCGTAATGGGTAAATATTCGGTTTTTATTCCAATAAAAACTAACCTATTAAATATACACATCAAACCAGTGCATTTTTTAAGAAATTTTCACTGGGCCACAAAAAGAGTTTTCTCAAAATAGATAGTCAATTATAGTAGGTTATAATCTAATATTCACACCCTCATAATTATTAAAAATAAATAGTTGGTCTTGGCATAGATTAAATATTTAATCTATGGTCTTGGTACTTGGTAGCTAGGTAAAAGTTATAAAACCGTCATAATGTATTATATTAAATTATATAATCTAATATTTTTATAATATGATTACTTGTTTATTCAATAAATTATATTTAGACTTAAAATATTATATACAATTTTTCAAAAATTTTTTTTACGAAAGAACGATTTTTATACGTTTTTTGGTCTGGACTTCTGGAGTACGAGTATTGTACGTCGTTTTTTTATACATAAAATAAAAACTCTTCTTTAATAAATTGTATGTCGCCCAGTCTTTGAAAATACAGTCAACTAGGTGACAAAATATCTTGACTGGGCGACATTTGTGTCGCCCAGTTTACTAGCTTAAAAAATGCACTGCATCAAACACCCAATAACATTATCAAGTTCAATATTGCAATAGTTATCTTAAAATATTAAAATCAATTTCGACAAAAATTTAGTTTTTGCGAAAAAAATGCCATATCATTTTTTGGTAGTTTTTTAACCCC
This sequence comes from Tetraneura akinire, assembly GCA_021307375.1. Taxonomy (NCBI): domain Eukaryota; kingdom Metazoa; phylum Arthropoda; class Insecta; order Hemiptera; family Aphididae; genus Tetraneura; species Tetraneura akinire. Next base: position 14,426,140 of record JAIUCT010000009.1, read on the forward strand.
GTAAACCAGTGGCGTGCCCAGCGGGTAGGCCTGGTAGGCCCGGGCCTACCCTACTTTTACATCATAATCTAAATTTTAATAAAATATAATTTTATTAATAAGTATGATAATATAATGTAAGAAATAATAATACAATAATAGAAATAAATAATAATAAAATATTTAATATTTAATATAGTTTATATAATATATATAATATATTTTTATTTAATAATAATTTTTTTTAATATATTTTATAATATTACGGTGATATTTATTTTAGCTTTTTACTATTTGGTTGACACAAACCTATAATTTATGGTTTAATTATAGTTTATTTGTTCTGACGTTGGAATTCGAATGTTAAATTGATCTATTTTTAGAATAGTAATTTCTGCTTATTATAATATAACCATATATACCTAACTATAATAAAGTAATAAAACGTTATTTTTTTAAGTAAAGTTTAAGACGTATTATCTATATAAATTTTTTTTGTTATTCAAATAAATTAAACTTGGAGAATTATTATTTGAAGGTTTTAATTGTTTTTATAATGTGAGATAATAACAATTAATTTTTTTTAAATTTTTATTTTTTTTTTTTAATTAAAATACAAATGTCCCTATTTTGTAATATATTATACAATACAGTGATAATAATTTTTTATAAATTGTTAATATTATTTAAAATTCCCATGGTATTTCAAAGTATGAAAAAATGAAAAAACAGAAAAAAAAAGTTTAATTTGAACTATTTATAACACTAAATGAATTTGTTGTACAATTATACCCCGCACGACAACTGACGTTCCAAAATATCGCGCGACTAACGAAGGGTTAAATATAATTATATTTATACGAGTATACTCATACGATGGTCAGACGACGATGGTCGTAATCACCCGATAATTATCACGGAAGCAACATTATTATTTTTATAATGAATATAATATACGATACACGAATTTAGCAGTTTCGATGTATTGTTGTTTGTGTATAGTTAATAAAAGATCCTACAAAAATTATAGATGAGTTTCAAAATTAAAAAATAGACGAGTGCAATTCATTAAATAAATAAATCAAATATTTAACAATTAACATTAATACACATTCTGTTTTATTATAATATTATTAAATAAACGACATTTTCATTTTTTACCTATGATAGATAGTTATTATTGTAATATGTAAAACTTATTTTAATTTGGGCCTGTCCTAAAGTTTGTTCCTGGGCACGCCTCTGCCGTAAACCCAATTTTGAGAACTTCGAAATATGATCTAAATAAGTGTACTAATAAAGTACCAACTTTCATAACCGGAAACATGCTATTCATGAAAATCGGAGCATTATTTTAGATATAAAGTGTTTACATAGATATATAAATAGAAGAAAGAAAAGACGTATCATTGTATAACTAATACATTCTTACTTCTTAGCTTCGGTTATAAACATTTTGTGGCATTGATAATGGATGATATTATTTAGATTTTGAGCAAAGCAAAATTTAATTAACAATTTAATATAATAAATTATTTATAATTGAAATATGAAGTAATTATTTTATTCATTTTATTGCCCAATATTCATAATAATCCAGTAACTTAATATACTAATATAAATTTATCAATAGCCGTGATATTAGACTAAATATTGAAGAATCTAACTTCATAGTAATTAGTTTATTGCTAAAAATAAAAACTGGTCATTTAAACTCTTCTTAATTTCACCCTATCTGCTATCTCTATAACTAAATAATGTAATATAATAGATAGGTACTTTTATATAAGTATTTACTAATTCTTAATTTCACTTATTCATTGTATTAACTTATGTCTATCAGTTTATATGTTTATCAAATAAGTGAAATAAAGCTAATTGATTTGATACTGCCTTTCACTGATTTGATATATATTAAAACAAATTATATTTTGCATATGTTGTATAACTATTATTTTATAGAAAAAACCAATAAAACATTAAGAATAATATATTTTGTTTTATAAATTTATTTATAATAATTACTAAATTATAAGCATCATAACTATACAGTATAAAATATTATGTATAAATTTATAAATTTAAATAAACTTAAAAATTATAACTAAGTTAAAACAAACTTAAAAACTTTGCTATTTGTGCAAAATACTCGCAATTTTTTTTATTTCTAAACGTACTATATTATTTTTATTATTTATCCTGTTCAAAATTTAAGAATACAATAGTTTAATCTAATCTGTGGTTATAGTACAATAAATAATAGGTATATATATATATATATAGAGAGAGAGAGTATTGAGTAATTTTATATTAGGTAACATAGTTTTAAATATGACACTTGTTAAAATTCAAAGGAAAAATTATAAATTAATATAACTTAATTTATACAACAATAAATAACGCAAAAATAAAATAAAAATAGTTAAAAATAAAGGCGGATTCACATTTCAGCGTTTAGCATTTATCGTGTATAATCAGAAAATATTCAGCATTTTCCAATTCCATAATTTTGTTTTAGTTATCACGTAATCATAGATGACATAAATGTATTAATGTAATAGTAAACTTGTGGTAAACGCTCATTGTTATCTTTAAAAGTTGAATGATTTCAACTTTTAAATTCATAGCCAGCGTTTTATTATCAAGTTGTATTTTAATCAATATTTTTTTTTCTTGTCTCTGATTGGTTAACGCTCAAATGCTAAACGCTAAAGCTGAAGTGAATCCGCCTTAAATCACAGAAATATAAATTTTCATAAGATATAAACATTACAGTTATTATAAAATTATAATTATACATAAATAATATACGAAAATGTAAAAATTTAATACCAAGATATTAACATATAAATATACAATTAATAGTGTTCATACTAAAATTTGTATACTTCATTTATATTTTTATTATTATTAATACTGATAACTTGTTAGTAACATTATATCATAAAAGTTTAAAAAAGCTCTTTTAATAATAAAATACAGATGACTTTTAAAAAGCAATAGATAATTGATTTTATAATATAAGATAAATAATTTTACCATAAATTTGAATGGTGAAATTTGAGATCCAATTTAGGGGGAGTACCTTTCTTTCCATTAACAATATCATTTAAATTTTTTTCAGAAGGAAGAACTGTTACAAGATTGGGTTTGTTATCTTTGAATTTATTATTGACACTATTTTATATATAAAAATAATTTAATTTTGTAAAAGTATAAGATAAATAATTTTGTTTATAAGAATAGGTATTACTTACACGTCAGCATTGGCAACATATTTATCATTTAATCGTGTTGCACTTCCAATGCCAAGCAATATCTGAAAATTATTGTAAATTAATTAATAACATGTTAAAAAGATAAATCATAATATTTTGTTATATATCACATGTTACGTTTACACCACTACACCAGATATTTAAATTGAATTAATTGAATTAATTTAAAATAATTAATTAATAAATAAAAATAAAAATATGGGATTGACTTAATAACCCAATAATTTTAATTCCATAAATTTTGTCTAAATCATACTAAATTTAAAATTTAACCTTGGTGTAACTGTAGTAATAGACATATTATATATCTATATTATACCTACATCAGACATGGAGTCAATATGTTTATTAGCAGCATGACGACCATACGTAGGTTTGTTTCTATACCCATTTGTACTGTAATAATTAATAAATAATAGTAAAATATTTATTATAGTATTCTATGGTAGGCAGTTATGTAGTATTTGATTATTTAACTTGGAAGTAAAAAAATTACTAATGGGCAAGAAATTAAAACATAAACAAGTTTTTAGCATACCAATATAAATTAATCAAAATGTATTAAAATGTTAAATAAATAGTTATACAACAAACTCTTACTTGTCATATTTATCCTTTAGTTGAGTTATCCCTAAAATAAAAAAGGTAAAAAAAAATGTTTATCGGTTTTTTTTATTATTATTTTCATAGCTGATTTTATAAATGCAGATAATTTAGAACTATAAAGATAATTTATCTATGAGTTCTTAATGTTTACAAATAGAAAGGGTATATTTGAGAAAACCCCCTAATTATTATATTGTACACATTACAAAATAATAAATTAATATTATATAATATATACAATATACTCCAATAAATAATATATTATTTATTACTCTATACTTATTACCTGGAGTATCAAAAAATTCTTCAAAGATAACAAAATTATTCCCTTGATCAACTAATTTTTTAAGTGAATAATGTTTTTGCATAAACTGTAACATTTTTTTGGAAGGTTTGTCAATGGCTAATTGTTTTGCTTCCAACTCGTTATCCTGAAAACAATATTTATTATTTTAATAAAAAATATATTTTGAAAAGTTAATTGAATATTTTGTTGCTGTTTGCAGAAATATCCATGTTTTTGTTTTGGTTCTGATGTTTTAGAATTATACTGCACACAGTTGGACATACATTAAACACGACGATGATGAAACCTGCAATGGTTCTGAAACGTCTGAACAAAACTAAAACTTGGATTTTTCTGCAAAGAGCAACAATATTATTCCAATCCATGAAAGCTTCAATTAATTAATAGAGTAAATAAAATGTAATATAAATTTAAAAATTTAAGACCTGTAACATGTGCTCAAATAATTTATTTCCATATCCTTGACGTTGCCTAGTTTCATGGACATAAAAGTCTAGTAGACAATACACCATGGCTTCAGAACGTGAACCTTTTTTATCAAATAGATATAACTTTTTCCATCCCATTTTTAAAATTCCAACAATGACTGCTTTTCTAAAAATTGTATATTTTAATATATAATAAAAAAAGGTATACTAAAGTTTAATTAAAATTAAATTTATTCATGCTATAGTTTTATAATACATACTCTTCATCAATTTGTTCTGATAATAAATATATTATATGATCAGATTTTGATAGTTTTTCTGCTGTTGTTATTGGAATTTTTAAATCTTGTGCTCTAGCAGATGCTTTACCCATTTCATCAATAATCATAGCCACTTTTCTTTGCAAACTATAAAAATATGAATTAGTCAGGTAAAATATTAATTCTCAATAATTATAAAAAAATAATTATTATAGATACTTCTCATCTTCTTCAGAACCAAAAAGTGTTAAGGTATGATCAATTTTCACAATTCCAATTTCAGCCAAATTTTTGATATCAAATTTGAATTCCATTTTTTAAAATTATGTAAACAATCTTTTCTACTAATACTAAGTTATTAATTACGTAGGTAAAATAATAATTAAAGAAAAATTGTCTTAAAAAGATATTTTTAGTTTTGGACAATAAAAAAATATAAAATTATTTATATTTGTATATAATTTATTTAAAAATATGTATTAATAAATAATAATTTAAAAAAAATTATTATGAAAACATTACAGCTACCAAATACTAGACACTAGAGTAACTATAACAGATTGGAAAATTATACACGATACGAGAAAAGTAGAACTACAACAATAAGAATTTAAAGTAATGCCGTAATGGACGTCGAGTTTATTGATTTTTTCAACAAACACCTTTAATGCAGATATTCCTACTATGTTCTACCGTGGTAACTACGTTTTCCACCATGGTGCGTTTTAAACAATATTATAAATAACACTGTTCAAAATTCCAAATAAATATTATATATATACATATATATAAATATACATTATTACATTAATAACAATCATTGAATTATATAGTTTCCTGTAATTATTGTAAAATAATTTAATTTAAAAAATATTAATGTGGTACTTGAATGTCAACTGAAACAGGACAGTTTATTATTAATAAAGATTAAAGAATATTATTCAGTATTTCAGTGCAAGGCGCAAACACAGTTATAGAATATAACTGGACAGGCACAATGAGTTATTTAGTAGTTTAGTACCTATTTAGTTATTTCAGTACATACGGGAGTCGTAGGGGACGCTCATATATATATTAAGAATAATCCGAATCCCCCTTTTATAAAATTAATTTTAATATAACAATTAATTTTAAAATAAAATACATATATATATATATTATATATTAATATTTTATTATTTAATGACTTCATATTTCAAAAAATTGTTATTTTTCATGGAATAAAATAAATACCATTTTTTTTTATCATTAAAAATTGAATCTCAATATTCGAATTAAATTTTCTTTTTTAAATAATAAAATTATAAACTATAAAAAAATAATCTGATTAAGTTGTTGACGGGGGCATATTGACAAAGTACACATTGATTCAGCTCCCATAATCAAATTACGGCCTTTCATTGATTGATTTTAATTTCCCGCCAATAGTGGGTAAATTTTTTGCGCATTTTCCTACATAATAAATCAATTTTGATTATTTAAATGATATACTGATACAAAAATAAAATCGCAAAGTTCTTTTCAAGTGGAAAGGACGCTCGCTACGCCTACCAGCTTCGCTCACTTCCTCAAGTTTTCGTCACTTTTCGTGAGGATGGGAGATGGGACTACAAAATACCTACCCCATAGACCGGATACTGGTGCGGATAGGCAGTGGTTTCGTGTGACCTAAATCTTCGTTTCGCGAGACCTTTGGATATATACTCCATGATTGGTACCCATTATATGAGTATTATATATATGGGTATAAGTAATCAAAATTTATTTAATAAATTAGGAAAAACGAGCGCAAAAATTTAAATGTTTGAAAAACGTGCAGCAAAAAAATTTTGGTCGTTTATGCTAGGTTAGAGCTCGAGGTTTTGGATAACAGGGGCACACACTGAACCTCGAAGCAATAAGACTAATTAGTAATTGAAATATTGAATAAATGTCAATAAAATGAATTATTTAACCTAATCTTATTAATGAATTTTAAAATCGACCAATGAAAAGCCTTAATTTGATTGTGGGAGCTGAATCAATGTGTATTTTGTTAATATGCGATATTAAATTTGTAAACCTATACTAGACAAAACATCAATAAAATATTTATATAATCATTATTAATTAATAATGAAATTCAAAATTTTCAAAATTATATTTAAAATTTTAAAGTTCAAGGGGGGACAGGTCGGGGAGCCCATGAATATATCAAGCAAGTGCATGCGTAATACACGTTTTGTTGACAACTACTATAAAATAAACCATGACGAAATAAATCTATTTTATCATGCTATAACTATAAACTAAAACCATTGATCATAGAATAGTGTAGTCTATTCTATAACAATGCTAAAATTATACAGAATGTTTAGGTACCTTAGTGGTTAATATTATCAAATACTATAGATTATTTATATGTAGTATCTATATTAGTATTAGTAGTTACTATTATGAAAAATGTGAATCTTGTCAATTGTCATCATCTGTGATTTAATTGATTAAGTTTATATATATATATAAAAAAAAAAAAAAAATGTTTAGTGCATTAATTTTAATTTTATATTTTGAGTGAAGCGAAAAAATCTATTAGTTTTAAAATGATATATCTTTTTTTTTTGGTAATTTTTATATCTGAAGACATTTTTCTGGGTAATTGTAAATTCCCCTAGTAGTAAATTCCCCTAAAAATATTTTGCTACCGTGTTACTCGTATGTAAACTCCCCTAAAATTATTTTGCTACCGTGTTACTCGTATGTAAATTCCCCTAAAATTATTTTGTTAATAGAACCATTTAGCATTACCCAGAGGACACCACGAGGAGGCGGTTCTAGTTATCCTCCAAAAATTGTTTATGTATTTTTTTATTTTATATTTTTTTTATATTAATTTACAATTATATTTTTATGTTAAAAAATAAAATAATGATTTAAAATTATTAATAATAAAAAATAAAATTTTATTAAAAAAAATTTGTTTTATACAATAATTTATATCACTGTGAATGACGATAATTGGTTCTACTTGTTTTAAATATTTTTAGGGGAGTTTACATACGAGTAATACGGTGGCAAAATATTTTTAGGGGAGTTTACATGTGCCCATTTTTCTACCTGATATAATGTTACCCTATGCGATAGAAAAACTACCAAAAATGATGAAAAAACCGCATTTTTCACGAAAACTGAAATTTCAACGAATCCATTTTCAATGTATCACATTAACTATGGCTAAATATTTAACCATGACAATAACTATGTATTTGTATTTTTATAGTCTGAATTAATTTTCTAGGTTTAATTAATTAATTTTAATGTTAAAAAATCAGAAAAAAATTGATTTAAATCTATTATTATTTGAATCCAATTGTAAATAATTTTTTGTTGAGAAATAATTCTGATTAATAATGAAATAAATAATTAAGGTTAAAAATACTCAATTGTATTGTAATATGTTTTATTACATAAATTTTAGTACATAATAGAATAATATTGCTTAATATTTTATATTGGCAGTAAGCCCTTTTTTGGTAGATATTAATAATTACCATTGTTAAGTTACAATTTGTATTAATGAATTTTATAATAAATTCTACACTTGATTTTAATTAATTAGTAAATTCATTTTTATATTATAATATATAATATAGGTATTAATGTACTATACCAAATTACAACACAATTAAACACATAATATGTAGGTATTTAGATTTAATGTTTATCTAAATATCACATATTTATTTACTTATTAATAAACATTAAAACATATCTTGGAAACCATGGAATTATTTATTAAGAAATAAAAACTAATAACAACAATAATAATATACAATTTTAAAACAATTTTGACATTACATATGCAGATAAAGCAACTATAGTGCAATTAATCGTTGTCATAAAAATAACATCACGTTGGGTATATTTCCAGTCTGATTCCTCTATATGATTTTCAGAATTTAACTTTAATTGTGATCGTATTAACATTTTATTTTGTTTTTGAATTTGTAATAATAAATGTTTTATTTGATCACTTTTCAAAGAATTTGATGTATCTACTTTGGCTTCTAACACCATTCTTTTAAATTCATTCATTTTCCATGAATTAATTAAAGTACTTCCAATTATACCTATTACAGTACCTAGTATTGAGCCAACAATAGATACATACTTAGTTCTTTCTGCTTGTATTCTTTCTCGATCATGACTATCTTTTAAGGTGGTAGAAAGCAATATAAAACTATCTCTTTCTTCTTTTTCACTATTGTTAACTCGATCAATTATAGAAGTTTCTTGCTTTAATAAAGCATGCTCTTGTGTCACTAATTCAATAAATCTATCTTCTGACCTGGAAGTATTTAAAATTTCATTTCGTATGTCTTTTAGTTTGTTTTGTATTGTTCTTAATTCTACAGATACATCTCTTCTTTTATCTTGGGCGTTCATAAATTGTTTTTGAGATTCTAATACTCTATCTTGAGCTACTCGAACTTCGCTTAAACCAGTTACTCGTTCATACCATGAGACAACTTTATCATAATCTGGACGATAAATAGCTAATCTATTATACAACTCAGCTCTAGAATTATTTGATTTAGAAAGTTTACTTTGTGCTCTTTCTTTAATTATTTTCAATAACGCTTCTAGATGAGTTTTATATTTCATGTTTTTAATAATAATAATAATAAATCCTAATTTATTTGATTCTGTCTGACAATTTGATAAACCAACATACTTCTGAAAATAAGGAAAGAAAATCTATGAGTTTGAACTATATCAATAATAATTTGTGATTTATTCATCACAAACATGAATAAAATATAAATATACAAAAAAACAATATTTAATCTACCTAATCAGCAGATATCAACTTAAAATATGTACAATTTAAAAAATAAATATTTTTGTATATTAAAAACTAATAAAAGATAATTTCTTTATAAGTTATGAAATTATATATGTTAGTTATATAGTTATATAAATTATATAATTTAACACTAGGAAAAAATTATATTTTACATGTGTAACATAAACTTGGTTTAAATAAGTGCATGTTTATATTTATTCATATATGATTTTATTTTATAATATAAAAACATTTATTAATATTAAAAATCAAATAAAAACATCCTTATTTTCAGAAGTAAATACAGCCATAGAAGAATATGTGAAATATTTATAAATATTTAAAAAACAAATGATTCCTTTTTAAATTATGACATCTTGAGAATTGCTATCACTAATAATTAATAATATTATATATACTCTATATACCTAATCCAAGTGTATGAAATAATTATCAAATTTTAATTTAATATTCATTGACTAGAACATTACCCTAATCATAATTAATACAACTTAAAGTAAATGTTATTATAATTCAGTTTTATTTTCAAATAGATATTACAATTAATAAACTTATACAAATAGAATAATATACATGGTAATTTATATGAATCATTTGATTTTCTAATTAAATTGTTACAAAACCTACTATTACTATTACTGATTGATATTAAATATAATTATTGTAAATTAAGTAATAACTAAAAAATTAACATTTGTATTTACCAAAATTAGAACAATTAATGATACATATTCTTACAAGGTACAAATATAAAATAGAAATGTAACACTCGAGACTTTCCGAACTAAAAACTAAAATTATTTGACATTTTGAGTAATGAGAACAATTATATAAGTTAAGATAGTATTTAAAATTTTAAACTGATCTTGCATTTATAATTCACACTGCTCATTAAATAGTTAATATAACATATAAGCAGAACGCCAAAATAGCAGCTGGCTTCACACCTTGACCTTGTTTTGGTATCAATCGAGACTCAACTAACAACAGTATTCAGCATGATTAAAGATACACTGGTTGCACAACGCCCAATTCTGACTTCGTAATAGAAATAGGTAAATAGGCGATTACTGAATATGATATATGACAATGTTAAGAAACGGCTGCGAAACTGCGATCTGAAATGGATTGTCTACTAGCGTCATCTAGGTGCATTATTTATAATCCAAAATACATCACAAATTCACAAGTATACATTAATTTTTGGTCAATAATATTAAATTTCTATGAATATTAAAAATCACAAACATAATATATGAGAGTGATGGCGTTGCAAGCATGACAAAATAAATAGGTATGTCAGCAACTTTTGTAAAATGGTTATCATTGCGCATCCTCACTACATATGAGACTTTCTGTGTACACGTAGTTCTCCACATTTCATTGGTTGTTAAGTTGTTATTAACATTGGCGCCAATACAACAATTTCATTAAAAATCACTCTAATTTTAAATAATAAATGATAAATGACAATATTGATTTTCTTTTTTCATGTAAGTTCGAAATTGACAATTTTACAAATTTAAAATGCCTTTGTGTATGTTTGATGGTTATGTAAGTAACATATATTCGATTGAATTATTTAAATAAAATATTAACCAATAAACAATTTAAAATATCAGATAAAATTAAAAAACTTAAATTTCCTAATTAATACATCAATCATAAAGATTAAAATTATACTAAGAATAACTAAGATTATACTAAGACATCAACTGTAAGTTTTATATACACAATAAATTATAATTTATATTCTTGTACTATTAATTTTATAATTACTGATTTGTTAGTAAGAAAAATATTTCAATAATAGATAATATACAACATAAATACCTATATTACATTATTATTACTCATTCGGTAGTGCACAATAATCAATAATCATTATTCATTAGCCACAATTACATGATAAATGGCAATTGAATTTTTTTTTAACATTTATTTGCTTATATACAAATAACAAATATATAATCTGTAAAGATATTTACAATGAGCATATGTGCGATAAGAAAAAAATAATAATAAACTATAATATAATATATAATTATAAGTACATGGAGAATTGGAGACATGAGGAGGGACTTGAGTCACCCATCAGTAACAGTAGTAACACTCAGATACGATATACGAAAATAGGAATAATGACGTGAAGTTAACATAATATAATATATGTATAGTATACACACATATATATAGTACCTATAATTATATATATTTTACTAGTTTAATTTAAAGAACCAAGTCTCGATACCATCGCCTTTTAAGCCTTCTTGGTGGATTTCCAGGGATGTTAGCTGAGTTAAGTGCAGAAATTAGCGGATTAGGATAGTTTGCTAGATGACAACGAAAGTGCTTATAGTAAGATGAGGCCACTTCCGAGACGGTCGGTATATCAAGATCCGAGTGCAGTGCATGATTTGTTATGGCGTTTAGTAATTATATGTAAAGTTATAGATTGAAACATTTGTATTTTATAAATGTTGGATTTTTTTGCAGCGCTTCATAATTGGACACTGTAGGTCCAAATGGGCTTAAGAAGGGTTTTATAAAGTAATAATTTATTTTTTAAGTTGAGCTTAGATTGTTTGCCTAAAAGAGAAAATAAGGACTTTCGTCTCAAGTTTAATAGGAGACGTTTTTGTTTTATGTGCTCTGCCCAAGTTAACCGCTTATCGAGGAACATGCCTAAGTACTTGACATTAGAAACCATTGGAATCATTTCATTGGACAGAAAAAGAGAAGGGGGAATGCCTTGTCTAAGAGAATATTATAAAATAATGTTATATGAGAAGATTTATCATTATTTATTTTAATTTTCCATTTGGAATACCATTCTTCCATGTCATCAAGATGGCTTTGTAATTGTTGGCTGACCACGAGTGGGTTAACATTCGAAGTAAAAATAACTTTGTCATCGGCAAATTCAGCCACTGCAGTGTATGGAGAAAATGGTTGATCGGCCGCATATATGTTATATATGTATAGAATGGGAGATGAGATAGCACCTTGGGGTACACCCGCTCGAACGGGCGCTAGGTTTGAGAATTCAATACCAACTTTAGTTACAAAGTGGCGATTTTCAAGGTATGATTTGAAATATAAGAAATATGGTGGGTGGAAGGAGTTTTTTTAATTTAAATAAGAGGCCGGTGTGCCAGACTCTGTCGAATGCTTGGGCCACATCAAGAAGAACTGCAGAACAATAGTGTTTATTTTCAAGTGAGTAAGCAATAGCGTCAGTTAGGCGATGGATTTGGTGGATAGTGGAGTGTTTATTACGGAAGCCAAATTGGGAATGAGGGATTACTTTTTTATCATTAATGAAATTCGATATGCGTTTTAAAATTAATTTTTCGAAAAGTTTGGCAAAAAAGGGAGAAGGCTTATTGGGCGATATGATGATGGAATGTCCGGGGGTTTGCCAGGTTTTGGAAATAAATTTATTACTGCTACCTTCCATTGAAGAGGGAAGTATGAAAGTCTAAGAATGTAATTAATAATATGCGTTAAGTGAATAATTGCTTTTTTTGGGAGTTGTAGGGCGACTTCGGCGGTGATAAGATCCAATCCGGATGATTTTTTTAGAGGAAAGGATTTTATGCAGTGTTGAATTTCATCTGTAGAGAACGGTTTGGGGGCGAGGTAGAGTGGTAGGGCAGAGGAGAAAAAGTTTTTAATGTATTTGTCAAAAATGTTATTGACAATGTCATTGTGGGGTTGAAAGATATTTTCGAGGTGAGTGCAGAAGGTATCTGCTTGCTCTTGATCCGTTTTACACCAATTACCAATGTTATTTTTTAGGGGTGATTGGGTGTTTTTCTGTTTAAGGCAGTTACGGGTGCTCACTAGAACGACCCATTTTTTGTTGCGAGTGAGGAGGTCCAGTTATTGAAGGAATCATTTCTAAGTTTATTTAGCATCCGCTTGAGGGATGACGAAAGATTATTGAAAAATATTTTTGTCGGAGAGAACTCTATAGCAGTAAAGTGTTGCCAAAGGGCTTTAGCGCGGCGTTTGAAAAATTTAAAATTTAAATAGTAATATAATAATATATTTTTGGGATACCTATTCCATAAATGAACAGCCAATCACAAGTGGTGAACTACGCAAGTTACGAGGTGAAGGGTGGTAACCCAGCCACATGTTGCTGACATACCTATTTATTTTGTCATGGTTGCGAGGCAGTTACTTTCACGAATCACCAAATTTGAAATTTGCCTTCTTGATCTTGTGTAACTTGTATACCTATCTTTAATTGATTAAATTTAATATGATTTTAAGTGATTTTAAGATATACTGAACCCATTACCCGATGTATGAAGACTATAGACAACTAGACAGCAGACAAGTTTAACACAAGGATAACATTAAACAATGTTATCTGTGATAAACATTCGACAATAAATTAACAAAACGATGGTAGTTTAAATCGCTAGATAGCAAAGCAGTAGCTAGTGTACCGGACCGTTTAACCACAGAATAGATGCATTTTTGTTTCCCCGCCCATCTGTTTCCTGCCAGAAGTGTACTATAAGCATACTAGTATATAATAAACTATAAACATAAAGGATAATTATTATTAGATTAATAATGTACTTTAACTTTATAGTTTACGTTTACCTTTATACTGTCTTACTGTAGTACTATATAGTGTGTAGTTCTGTGGTGCCGTGCAGTAGTTTATGAACTAGTCCAAGTCGGGTTTTGCTTACAGACGTAGATGGCATATTCATCACACAATTAAATCAGTTGAATTTGTTTCCACTTGTGTTTGCAAACGAGTGTCATAAATCACAATCAATAATGGTTGGTTGGGTGATCACTGGTCAGATGGAACCACGGTTCATAGATATCTATTAACCGAATGATGGAACGACCAACTAACAAGACCCGATAGGATTTTAGACTTAAGTTATATGATACGTCTACACATGACTTGAAACCTGATATTACATCATTTATCATACTCATGCATTGAAATTTTCTTAAAATTTTAATCTAAGACACTTTTACTACTCGAAATAATGGTCTGATTTTCACGAATAGCATATGTTTCCGGTTGGAAAGTGGATATAGTTGGTACTTTATTTAGGTCATATTTGAATTTTTCAAAATTGACCCTAAAGGTACGGTGCCCAATGCGCGACCAATTATATTTTTCAGTCGCTGACGACCGACCGGTGTCCATTGCGCGACCGATCGTAACTACTCGGTTCTGAATTTCAATTTCATCAGTAGTACACACTATTATACCATAGATTAAATATACTATAATCTATGACACTACACAGTAGTAGTCTATATCACATCCACATGTAGAATTATTTAAAAATATAAATATTATCATTATTAAATATTGTTTATTTTATTTCTTGTACACAAATTGTAAATAGTCGTTTTACTTAATTAAATTAAAAAAAAACATATTTACCAGACTTTTTAATATTATGGGAAATTTCTTTCTATTTTGCATCTTTGATGATTAAATTTTTGTAATGACTGTGTGAACAGTCATATAGCTCGGGATATTTACTCACGGATTCAATAAAAAGTTCATCTTCTTGTGATGAAAATAATATTGACGCGAGTGACCGGTCGCGCTACACTGCTCTCGCCACAGGGTCATACTCAACAGTATTGTAGCGGGTCGCGACGACAAATTATCTGTCGCGCGATGTATAGTCGCGGGTACTCGGGTAGGAAACCAGTCAATACTTCAATAGGAAACGCAAATAAACAGTAGGGCGCGACCTGTCGCAGTGTCGCGGAGACCGGTCGCGCATTGGACACCGTTGTACCGTACCTTAAGTGGTAGAAAAAATGATAAGAAAACTACATTTTTTTTATGAAAACTGAAATTTCGACGAATTCAATTTCAATATTTCACGATAATTCGGGCAATTTTGAAGTTAGAAACTTGAAAATTTTATTCGGTCTTCACATAGGTACTATATACTCGTATATGTAGTAAAATTTTGGAACCGTTAAATTAAGTTTTCTACAAAACATGACTGAATATTTCGTAAAATCCTCAGCTCATGCAATGCCGCAATGGATGAGTGTGGCACTGTAGGTCTGTAGCATTGAGTAGTAGCAGCATAAACTATAAGTACTAAGTAGTATTAGTGTATTACAGAGTTACAGTATTTTATTGTGATTTTATTCAAGAAATGTGAGCATTGATTACAGCGTTCAGAGCAGCAATATTTACACAGCGGTTATTAAAAAATATTTACTGTTCTTAAATGTACATAATTTATAAAGTAGTTGATTGGCAGTATTTGGATTTTGACAGTTAATCGACAGCGCTCATTTTAGTGAATCCGATTGTTTTTATAAATTATAATGTTCTATTTTTCAAGTGCTGAACCGTCCATGTCAATTATGCGTTAGGAACTTGCTACTTGAACTTAGGTGTACAAAATTTGAATTAGTTTTCCCTGAATAGTTGATAATATTTTAAATTTATTTAAATTTAATTGTATATTTGTATATAATTTTGGATCTTCTCTTCACTCTAAAATAAGTTTTATTGACCAATCATAAAGTAGATTATGGTTATCAACCGTTATTTTCACAAGGTTGCCAACGCCATCAATAACTAATCCATATGACGTATTTACATTATTTCTAATTAATTATAAATAATAATAAAAATAAGTATCATTCGAAGAAAATTGATTATTAAAATTTTTTCAAAAGTTTTAATCGGTTAAATTTGTTTCATTATTTATTTGGTTAAAATAATACTATATAAAAAAAAAAAAAAATAGTGAAAGTTGATGTTGATGAAATGTGTTTGTGTTGATAAACGATTAAAATGGCCGCCGTTCGTTTCGAGTACAACAAAATTTTGGTGTTTAATGCTTATTGGTATTGATTCGCATGTCATATCATAAATTACAAAAATAATAATACTAAAGAGTCGTTGCATTAAATGGATCGACTCGCGGAGAAATATTTTTGTAAGTTTTGTATTCTAAAATTAATAGTGCGAATTTAGTAATATGTTGTAAGTACTCCCAGTTTTATTATTTTTTTTCTATTTCAAAATAAATTTGAATGTTTATGATGTCCCTTGTGCTTGTGAGTACGTGATAGTGAAACCCACAGAGTGTCCTGTTAAAAAATTGTAAAATGAGTAAAAGAACCGGTCGAAAGCCAAAACGTACGTCAAGACGTCGTACTAGGCGTCATTCGTCTACGTCTGAATCATCAACAGAAGAGGTGCCTCCTAAAACTCGAACTAGTAGTAGAATTGATGATACTGAGAAGAAAGTTGCACTAACGATAAAACTACCAAAGAATGATAGTAATGATTGTACTGAAGAAAACACTACTGGTATGTGGAAAGTGGAATGTTCAAATGGGTCAGATGGTGATATTCAAAAGTTAAAAATTAGCTTAAGACGTTCACCTAAAGATATTTTAAGAGAGCAGGCAGCAGAAGCCAAATATTCAGCTGAAAGAAAAGCAGCAGAAGAAGCTGCTGGTAGTTCAAAAAATGTTTTAGCTTTGGATGGTAGTATTACAAATTGTTTGGAACAATTGGGAAGTACTGTGACAGTTAAAGAAACTGAACAAAATATAGGGGATTCTAATGATCAAGGTATAATATAATTGTTACTTATGTTTTAATTCTTTCCTGACTAAGATATAGTTTTCAGTTTTATTTAGTTTAGTTTATACTTATGTAATTTTGTATACCTATTTAGCTGTCAATAAATCTTTTTTATTTTTATATTTAGTACTAACAATTTTAATAAGTATCATCTAGATCAAGCATGTCAAACTCAAAGTATCAAGTGGGCCAAATATATTGAATAGTTAACTATGTGGGCTGCATAAAAACATATTTTAATAAAAAAAAATATTTTATACAAATTTTTCAATTTTATTATTCTTTACAAAAACAAAAAGTACAGTATAAATTTAAAAAAATTACATTTTCATTCTTTTCAAAATTTAGTACCCCCCAAAAAAATCTAGATATAGTTTTGGTTGTGACATTTAATAAGTATATTATAATTTTTTTTATTTTATTCATTAATATTGGTAACCACGGGCCGCAAAAAAAATAGCAGTGGTCCACATGCCGCCCGCGTGTTTGACACGCCTGATCTAGATATTTAAATTTTTAATTTTAATGTGTTTTTCAAGGGTTCATTTAAAGTATTAATCTAAATTGCAAAACTTTCTGTTGAACAAATTAACAAAAAAATATACAACTTGTGTTCAATTTATTACTTATCATATTTATTTATTTTATTTTTTTAAATTTATTATTAGTACATAGCAATTAATTTTTGTCATTGAAATAATGATATATTTACATTATTAATGAAATTTTATTACAATGTTAGTTACATGAAACAAATATGCCTATATTTTATTTATTTTATTTTATCCTAATATATGCAGACACATACTTAAAAAAAAATTCCAGGAGGGGTTAATAAGTTAGATCAAGTTACTTATCTATAAAATTTAATATGTACTTGTTTATTAGCTACTATAATTTTTTAAAACATTTGAATCCCTAAAACTTCCCTTTGTATATGTGTCTGAATATATGTATTACAAATTAATTACTTATGGTAATATTAACATTTTTACTTAATACATTACTTTATTAAAAGTTTATAATAATATTAAAATGATTTTATTATATTGAACACATTTATGTATTATTAATTTATGATTATTGATTAGTTTGTGTCATTTAACTACCTATATAATCTACTATAGTAATATAATAGTATAAATGAGTTACTAAGAAATGTTTAGTCGAATAAAGTTATGTAGCTATTAAATATAAAATAATGTAAATAATTATATTATAAATGTATAAGACATTTGTTTCATGAAAATGCTTTTATTAGTAGTGTACCTAATATACAAACTTAATAATTTAAAGAGCAAAAATAAAAAAAAAATAACATTAATTTATCAATTTAAAAAAGCAGAACATACATTTGTAGTCCCTTCAAGAAGTAATTTATTTTGTGTATGCGTAAATATACCAATAGACATAGATTTGTACAGACAATAGAGAAGATATTCTATAGCTTTCTATAGCTTTCAGGCTTTATCTAGTATGCACCTTGCAATGTAATATGTATTGTTGTATCTATATTGTAAATAATGATAAATTATTTTTGGATTTTTTTCGTTTGTACTATCAACTAATAAAAATTAATTTTTTTATATTTTATCAAATATTTTTAAATTTTAAGTTAGGCCTAATAGTAATTCAAATATATTATTATTATTATTATTATTATTATTATTATTATTATTATTATTATATATACATATTTATTTTCAGTGCAAGTTGGGATTCCTACCAATGAATTGTCATTTAATCAAGATAATATAAGTCAAATTGATAATGATTCAATTAGTAATTTTGAAATATCAACTGAGTATATACCACTTAAAGAAGAACCTGTTGTAGAAAATATTTCCCTTGATAACAATAAGCTCATTGATGGTATAGTTAGTGAAACAGTAGTTGAAACAAATACAATTATTGGTGACACAATTGAAACTACATCTATTGTGGTAGAATCAATCAATTCATTAGATGTTTTTCCAGGTTCTTTAGTCAATCTTAATATTGATAAAAGTAGTATTACAGAACCTAATTTACAAGAGGAATCAATCAATGTTTCAAATGTTGAATCTTCTAATGTCACAAAAGTTATATCTTCAGATGTTGATATTCCAATAGCCTTAAGTAAACAGATTCAGGATGCTGTGCCAGAATCTATAGAAAATGTAAATAATTTAAATACATTTGAAGTAATAGAAAAAAGAAATGAATCAGTAGTTGAAATAAGTAAAATAATTAATAACCCAAATGAAGAGTCAAATAAAATTGATATAATTAATAATGATTCAGAACAAATGGAAGATGTTGTACAATTAACTGTTGAATCTCCAGATTTAGTTGATGATGAAGATCCTAAACCTATTGAAGAAGAATCTAAAGTTGATGAAAAAGAAATAAAATTAGTTATTGAAGAAAAACCTAAATCAACTGAAGAACAAAGTTTAAGTCTACCATCAGATAATATTAATTCAGAAGGTGTTGATACAGAAGTAAAACTCAAATTGGATGAAACACAATCATTATTTGAAACATCCAAACCGCTATCTTCACATCCTAAACGTAAATGGGGTTCTTGTAAAACAAGGACACCTATTATGATAACACCATTTACATTACGCACAATTATAGATTCTAATGGTGACTTAATTGGCGACAATGGTGAATATCGATCAGAAGAAGGAGAAATACTACAAAGAACAGATTCTGATGAAGAACAAGATATTGATGAACCTATGGAAGTGAATGATACTATGTTAGTTGATCACGAAGCAGTCGATTATGAAGCACCTGAAGATGAAGACAAACCAGATAATGATAGTAAATCTGATAAGTCATTGACAGAAGAAATCAATGAAATAGAACCAAAAAAAAAATCAGCTTCTGTAAAACGTATGGAAACTACTAGTGTAATTCGTATTACAAACCTTGTCAGACCATTTACTGTTGGTCAATTAAGAGATTTATTACAAAGAACAGGAAAAATTGTTTCCAATGGATTTTGGATAGATACAATTAAATCTCAATGTATTGTTGAGTATGAAAATGAAGATCAAGCTATTGAAACTGTTTACGCACTTAATGAATCCCAATGGCCATCGACCAATCCTAAATTTTTAAGAGTTGTATTTACTGATAAAGATGAACTAAATAAAGCCTTGAATGGAACGCATCCAGATCGATTAGGTAAACAAAAAGAATCTAAGGTAGAAAAACTTAGAACACAGTTAGATAATCATATTATTTTACGGGAATGGGATAGAGGTAAATTGGAAGATATGAATGGTGAAAAAGAAGATAAACCAATTAAAAGAAAAACATCTGAAGATCCTCATATCACAAAAGATAAGAAATTGAAGAAGGACGAAAAAGATCTTTTAGATAAACATAAGAAATCAAAAACTAAAACACCTGATCGTATTCCTACTAAAAGCTTAGATGAACTATTTAAAAAGACCAAAACTTCTCCAACTCTTTATTGGTCTCCACTTTCTTCCGAACAGATTGCTGAAAAAGAAGACCAACGACGTAAACATCTAGCAGAGATAGAACGGTCACAAAAAACTGACCGAAGGAGAAGAGATAACAATCATTTTCCTAGGAGACGTTAAAATTTGTATATGACATGTATTTTATAAATTAAAAATAATACCTAAAAATTTATACAAATTGGTTGTTTTGTCACCACATACCAGAGGGTTAACATAGTAAAAGCGACATAATTATTGTAGGCAAATTTTTTCAATAAATGTTTTTTTTTTTTTAAAGGATATCACAATCCAAATTGTTTTTATGATATTTTGATTATAATTTGTCTTTACGATAAATAATTTTATTTATCTAAATAAAGACTGTATAAAATGAAATTACCTACTGTTATTTTTGTATTTACTTGATGTTTAATTAGTTCATTGTATTGTTTTTAGAAATAATTTTTCTTAAAACCGTGTTATTTTCATTGTGTTAATAATAACACTAATTTATATTTTCATGCTTGAATTACCGTTGAATAACAAATTATTATTTATGTGTAATCACTGTATATGTATATGTTTTAAAGGTTATTGAAGTTTATATTAAACAAAAAATATAATAAAAGTGACAATATTTATGAACACCTAGTTTAATATACAATATTTTATGAATGTTGCGAAGAATTTTTTAATGTTAAATAATTAAATATTGTTGAATTTACTAGTAGTATAACTATTAAAAGTAATGGGTATATAACTTTCTAAAGCTCTGAACATGGAAATTTTTAGTTTTAATGATAAATGAATTGAATTTTTATTTCTTAGTATCCCAAAACATCCTTAACTACTGTAGTATTGGCATCTCTATTTTAAATATTAATATTTTATAATGTAAGTAGTAAATGAAAAATATTTATATTTAAACTTATATTATATAAAAAAAACAATTTTTAGTCATTGTTAATTCAATTTATATCCTAAATTATTTACATTTGCATGTTAGCGTATGTTGCTTTTAAACTAGTAATTGCTTGTCTACTAATCTATTCTTTTTATTTTATCATCAATAGTTAAATATACAACACTAGAAATACATAGAAAGAATATATAAAATACTAAGTCATTATTTTATAAAAAAAACATTTATTTTATTTTTATAAATCTTTATTTAAATTCATTCATAAATTTTAAGATCTCATTAAACTATTATGAACTTGGCTCAGAAATTTAATGAAATTTAAAATATATTAGATTACTGCTTATTAAATTTCCTAACACAAAAATACATTATTAATGCTTCAAAAAATGTTTAATTATTAAATTCTATTTTCAATCATTTATATTGTCTATTTTTATATGATATATATTTTGTATATAAATAATTCTTATTATCTTAGCATTTAATTTTTTTATTAAAATATTTAAATTTAAAGAAAATGTATTTATTATATTGAATATATTATAAATTTATAATACACAAATTTAAACAGATAAATATTTTGTGAAGTCTAAATTTCAATTTCAGATGATTTTACTTCTATTCTTTTGGCTACTGTCAGATTTTTCCAATAATATTTGTCCCTTATCTCTAACTAACTCTTTTTATTTTGAGTTTTCTAAAATATTTATACAGTTTTAATAAATAAGGTTTAGTGTTTGATATTGTATTATTGTGAACTATAACTACTGTATAATTTGGCGTGCACATTTATATTATTACAATATATAAAGTATTTGATTAATGTTTGTTATATCCATAAATTGTTAATAAATATTACAAAATAAAATATATTCTTATTTTTTAACTTTTACCATTAAAGAGTGCATTAAATTTTGAGTTTTGATTCTTTATTGATATATATGTCAATTAATATTACTATATTAGTAATTTTTGATGTTTTATAAATCAGTAGGTAACTAATTAAACCTTAGTATTAATAATTTTAAGAATGTACTGTAATAAATTTTAATTCTTAGATTTTAATAATTATTTTGAGCAATATAAAATTATTTTATTTTATTTATACTATATTATGTAACTTACTAACTTATAATCACAATTGTATTTAATATTTTAATTTTTAATCAGTTTCAAAATATAAATATTAAAATATATATTTAAATGTAATTACAAAATTACTATGCAATTGTAATATACAAATAAAATACTGTTATAATTGAAGTGTAAACAGTATATTAATAATCTGATTTATGTAAAATAATTATAGTCAAATAATTTTTATTTGAATTATTAATTTAGAAATGGATATAATATAGTTAATCAGCAGTCTAAAATAAAATAAATCAGGAAATTACGTAATGTGTAGAATTTGTATATTAAATATGAATATAAATATATATTTTTATACAGTATTATTACAAATGCTAGATTGTATTTTTTCTAATAACAATTCTAATCTTTCTTTCATAACTGGTTGTCCTTTCTTTGTTTTTTTTCTTAGATTTTTATTTTTCCACCTTTTTTTTTCTTTATATTCTTCTAATGCTTTATTAATTTCTTCTTTTTTTTTTGTTGCTTCTAAATGCCTAGTTTTCTTTTCTTCTTGAATCTGTTTATAGCGCTCTTGTGCTTCTTTATGTGGATTACGTCTAAAATAAATTATATTTATATAATTTGTATATATTCTACAAATTTTAATTAATCTGTAAAATTATGCAGACTTTAAATTTGAAAACTAATTAAAATTAAAATTTTTTTTTCATAAAAACATTAATTAAGAACTTCAATTATTGATAAAATAAAGTAAAGATGTTTAAAAAAACATCACAATATAATCAATATAATATGTTTCTTTAAGTAAAATACAATTTTTGGAAGTAATAAAAAGAAAAAGAAACGCTTATATTGGTGTGGGTAAGATACAGGTGTGGAGGGAATAGAGTTGTATTTTGATTAAAATTTGAATAAATATTGATTACATTTTTTACATATTTATTAAAATTCACACCAGTGGTGTAATTAAGATTTATTTAAGGGAGGGGGCCCAACCATAGAACTTGTTTTCATATTATATACTAAAAAATATTAAATAAGATAATTCTAATAAACTTTTGTTTACAATATTATATGCAGTCATAGCACGATGAGAATTTGCAAGTTCTGTAAATAATAAATATTTAGAAAATATATTGTTTATTATGATATCTATAAAAAATATTTATTTTAACATTTATACAATCCAGGGGGTCCGAACCCGAATTTCACCCTCTTGGTTGCACCACTGATGCATATTCATTTATATTTCTAAGTTAAAAATTTCTTAAATTATTAAAAATATTTAATAAATAATTAGTTGTTAATGCACGTCGCCTATAAAAGTGCTCATAAATTACAAAATGAGTCCCCTAAATATCCATATCTGACTAAATTTCACTCAGTCGTTTTTCGAATACAGTGATTTATTATTACATTCAAATTTTAATAAAAATTCAACACTATCCCTTTTAAGCGGTAAAAATTTTAAACCTTAAAACCTAAAATGTTAATTTTATTAAATTATTATTTAACTATCTAACTTAAAATATTATCTTTTAACTGCTATAAAAAAAAAAATAATAATAAATAGGACTATTAATTTATTAACGTTATAGAATACATATGAACATATAATAAAATTTTCAAGTATCTAAGATTAATATTTTCTTAGTTATCGTAAAATATTAAAATTTATTTTGTTTAAATTTTAAAATTACAAAATTACTTTTTAAATTGCTGAATTTTCATCATTTTTCAGTAGTTTTTCCTATCTCATTAGTTCAAATTTGAAAAATTTGATAAATAAAGTATCAACAACATTCAACTTTACAACCCGAAACATATGATATTCTAAAAATTGGAATTGGTCGAAAATCTTTAGACATAAAATAAAAATATCATTGTACTCGTAAAAACCAATGTATTCTTTGCTTCCTCAGAATTTACAATTGTATGATTTTACAACTAGTTTTAAAATATATTTTTAATTTGGAAAGCACCTAGGTGTAATATAAAATTTTAAAATAACTTTTTATTTGGTTGAGTAAAAATGGATGCCATTTATAATTTGATATTAACTGCATAACCTATAATTTTTTTGTTTCCTACTAATTTTTTTTATAATAGCTTTTTATTAATTATCACTAAGCTTTATATTATATAGTTTTTATTCTTTCAAGTCTGCTCTGAAAATCTCCAATTATAATCTTCTATTTATTTTAATTTTTAATAATTATACATATTATAATGTAATAAAACAAAAATGTTTACTTAGTTGGCCACAAAGTAGAATTATTATTATCATTGTTTAATTTATCTAAAGGTTTCTTGTCCGATTTGTTTAATTCTTTGTAATAATCACGAATTACAGCTTTTTTACGACGTTCATTCCAATCTTGAACTGAAATGAAAAAAATTAAACTGTAGGATTTACATTTTAAGATTTTACAATTATATTTTAAAATAGGTGGCTTACATTTTTGTTTTTTACTATATTTTTTGTTTCTCCATTTTTTTTTATCAAATGGTTTCTTCATTTTTTTTTCTTCTTTAGATGCCATTATTAATTTTAAATATCCAATTTAGATTAATGAAATTAATATGAATTTTATTTTGTAAAGTAAGATAATTCAAATTCAATAAATATCTATAAAAATGATAAAATGCACCGAGTATACTTAAAACATTATTTACTTTTCTATGGTTTACACTTCACGACTCACGTTCACCAATTCATGAGAAAGAGAATATCTTTATAAATAATATCAAATATCATAGACCTTTATTATTTACCTATACGAAAATTATCAATGTGTTGATGGAGTCATCGAGATAGATATTATACCACAGATAACATAAAACGTTTATGTTTATAAATATAAATATATGTTTATATATTCTTACTCTATGGTGATTATACTATGGATGGAGCTAGAGAGCCTAGATTATAATATAATAATAATCTAGGCTCTCTAGATGGAGCCACCTGGTATATTTCTCGTATATCAATTAGAACCACAGATATAGATATTAGATAATAAACTAGATTCCTATCACGGTTTAAAATAATATTAATAATATCTTAAACCGTGGTCATGTCTCATTTACCACAGATTAGATAAAATGTACTATGTTTATGATAATGTAAACTGTGAATTGTGAAGTGTGAATGTGTGATTGTGATACATGATACATCATACATTACATAATGACATGTGTTCTATTTTATATTTCTGTGCTGTTATTCAATATTTTTTTATAATAAATTAATAATTATAATATTTATCGTCCATGTACAATATACAAATCTTAAACTATAAATTATTAAAGTCATTGATAATAAATTTTTATAACAAACTAATTTAAATTTATTTAGTTAATTTTAACATTTGTCCAATTGTTGAATTTGGCAAAATGTCGAAGATATTTACTCCAACTAATCAAATTCGTCTTACAAATGTAGCAGTTGTGAGGATGAAAAAAGGTGGTAAACGATTTGAAATAGCGTGTTATAAGAATAAAGTAGTTTCTTGGAGAAATGGAATGTATGGTTTTAAACAATTTTAAATGTTCATAAAAAATTAATTATTAAATGTATTATTTTTTGGTTTTTTAGTGAAAAAGATATAGATGAGGTTCTACAGACTCATTCTGTGTTCAATAATGTATCTAAAGGTCAGGTAGCTAAAAAAGAAGATTTACAAAAAGTTTTTGATACTGATAACTTAACTGATATTTGTAAACATATACTGGAAAAAGGAGAGTTACAGATTTCAGATAAAGAAAGATCAGCTCAATTGGATGCATCATTTAAAGATATTGCCACTATTGTTGCTGGTATTGATTATAATATTAAAGCATTATTTTGCAATATTAATTTCTTATTACTATATTTTAGACAAATGTGTAAATCCTGAAACTAAAAGACCGTATTCTGTAACAATGATAGAAAAAGCAATGAAAGATATACATTATTCTGTAAAACCCAATCGTAACTCTAAACAGCAAGTAAATATTGTTTTTCAAATCATAGGTCAATCTTTAATATATTAATCTTGTTTTTTTTCAGGCTCTTGAGGTTATACATTTAATTAAATCAGTGCTTCCACTTGATAGAGCTATGATGAGGCTAAAAGTTGAATCATCAAGTAAAGATGCAAAAAAATTAAAAGATAAATTTGTTGCTCTTGCATCAACCGTAGAATCTGAAAATTGGGAATCTGGAGAAATTACTTTGGTATTATAAATAATATTAATAATTACATTTATAAATTACTAACATATTTAATGTTGTGTAGATTTTACTTATTGATCCTGGAAATTATAGACAAATTGATGAACTTGTAAGGACAGATACCAAGGGTACTACTCATATGGAAGTTCTTAGTTTAAAAGAAGTCATAGAAGGAGATACATTTTTAGATTGATTACATAACTTTATTATTTTTGAAATTGATTTATATATGTATTTATATTTATATATATTATTTATGTATTTAAATGTACCTATTGTATATTTTTGCCTATTTAATGAAAGAATTTACAATTTAATAAGAATACTTTAGTATAATAATAACTAATATGTATTATATATTTTTATATTGTAAATATAATTGTTATTTATTAGGTATTATTAAATTAAATTAAAAATTATCAGTGATATAAAAAATAAAAATATACACTTATGATCAATTATGTACATTCACTTTAGAGCTATTCATGTAGGAGTTGATACCAAAAATTCTAAATACTTCTTTGTATAATCAATATTTTAGTAGTCACAATTTTGCAGTTATCAGAAAGAATTTTTAAAAATATGCTAGCTATTAAAAAATAATTTATAAAATATGATTGAAATAATAACTAATGTAAATTTAAAACTTAAATTAAAGGTAGATTTAATTCTATCAATTTGAAAATTTTAATAATTAACTTTAAAAATAGATATATTCATTTCTGATTGATATATTTTATTACTAAATATAAGATTACATTTTTTAATTTTTCGATTTTTAATAATTATATAAAATAAATAATTTTAGATTTTGAGTGAAGCAAAAAAATGTATTGGTTTTACAATGCTGCATGTCTTATTTTTTTTATGTCTGTAGACATTTAATATCCGAAATAATGCTCCATTTTCATGAACAGCATATGTTTCTGGTTGAAAAGTGGATGTTGTTGTACTTAATTTATGTCATTTTTTGAATTTCTCAAAATTGACCCTATGCGTTAGAAAAAACGGCAATATATTAATCAATACCTACATTATCTGACTGAACTTCGCACAAAATCGTTTTTTTCGAATGTAATGGTTTATCATTGCATTCAAATTCTAATTAAAATAAAACACTATGATTTACACACCTATATCCCTGCAACATGAGTATCAGTTCGTCATTTTTATGTATGTAACCACTTTTTTATCTGAAATAATGCTCACATAGGTTTAATATATGTGATAAAATTTTAGAATCATCATGTTAATTTTTCTTTAAAATATAGAACTTTCAATATTTCCTAAAATTCTTCTTTTCATTTGTATGTTTGATAAAATATACTTATTTATTCTTGTACTTACCTATACAATTGCCGACTGGCGTTTAAACAACAATAAATAAATAATAAATAAAATTGACAATTTTGCGTTTTAAGGTCTAAAAATTTTTGAAGTATACTCACATTAACTCTTCAAAATTTTTTATTAGTTGTCATTTTGTCAATACTTTTACAATATTTATTAATAATAAAAATAAAAATTTTTGGAAATTTTATTGAAGCATACTGATATATATCAACGTATTTACAAAATTTTAGAAAAATCTCAAGTATTATTTTTTTTTTTTTATAGATGTTGAAATTTAAGTAAAATCGAAATTTAAAGTATTTATATGGATTCTTATTATATTTTAAATATTTGAAAATTTTATTGAAGCGTATTTACATATTGGTTAACATATTTTCCAGATATTAAAAAAATATCTCTGATATTACAATTTCAATTTTAACTAGGTACCTACCTATAAAAAATAGGTATTGTGATGTCTCACTGAAATTTATAAATTAATAATTATTCACTTGTTAAACGTTATTGAGAGTGATACAAAGACTTTTTTGCATGTCGGTTAGTGGTATTAAATTTTAAATTTCTTTTTTTCGCCCAAAAATCAACATTAATTATAATTGCATCGTCTTTTAAAAATCTTTCCTCTTATTGGAACCATCATGGGCCCGTCCGTAGGATTTCTTTAATGAGGGGATTCTCAAATATTTTGAATATTTCCTTGTAAGTATTTGTTTTTATTTTTGTAATATACCTACCTACTACCTAATTACTAATACTTAAACATAGATTGTAGAAACAGGGCCCACACAAGGGGGATGATGGACCTTGAGTACAGGGCCCGTTGAAATTTCTTTGTAATTTTTGAAATTTTAGTAGAAATACTTATTTTATATTAGGTAAATAATATTATAAAATAACATTTTATGAAATATATATATTTATAAAATGTGGCAAAGATTTACGAGTTATGAACGATTAAACTGGCTTGCTCTTTTATCAATGGAGAATGAACTGTCTGTCTTCGAAAATCAATTTTGACGACATAATTACCGAGTTCGCTGAGCTCAATGCTCGTAAAATAAAATTTTAACTTAAAAAAATTAATTAAGTGAAAATTATAATATAGGTACTCACTTGTTTTTTCCTATTTAAATTTAGATAATATTGCAATAAAAAAATAAAAAGACGTTATTAATGTTAAAAAGCTTATAAATCTTGATTTTTTATAATTTACTAGTTGACCCGACAGATATTGCCCTGTCTTAATTATGAATATTGAATTTGAATTGGTATACTTAATTAAAAAAAATATATATTATTCCAAAAAGCGTTATAATACATATATATATTGTATTTTTGGAAGTTTTATAAAGTGCCCGGACAAACATTTAGTACAGGGGCTCAGAATTATATTTGGGGGCCCTGTGTACAAATTTGATATACCTAATGATATAAATAATAAATAATTATTTATTAATTAGGTATGATAATTTGATATTATTTCATAAAATGTAAATACATAAAATACATTCGTTTCAAAGAACCGATTTAGAATAATAAATCAGTTAACAAAATTTAATATCGTACAATGTACAAATCATTTTGTGCAAAGACGATGAAATGTTAATGTATATTATAGTTTATTACTAAAATTAAATAAAACTTTTAATTTAAATATTTTAAACTATAGTCTACTATAGTAGGTAGGTACCTATCTACCTACATTACTATCTTTAATTTTATTATGTGGGTTTCTTTCCTTTATGTACTAAACATATAATATAGATATTTTATAATTTATAATAGGTATATTAATTAAGATTTAAGATGTAAAAAAACAATAAATTATGAGGGGTTTGATACCCAACCCCCCTTGCGTATGGGCCTGAAGCATGAGACATTCTAACAGGTGGTTTGATGTTTGCACGTTTTCGCATCTGCTAGTCCTCCCTCTATTTGAGTCCTTCTATTTCCCAATCGTATTTTGTTGATAGTTTTCCATGTACACCAAGACAGGTCATAGATAGACTGATAGAAGGGATTCTGTCGGATGTTTCCCCATAGTAAACTTTTGTTGCTAATTTGCTATCATTGAGTCTTACCTATAGCTCATAGCTACCTATCATTTTAAGTCTTGTCACTGTTTGTAGTTCTGCAATGTATTTACTAGTTTTATTACATGATTTGACACAGTAACAAATCCTACAAAGTACCTACTTAGTTAGAAACATGGTTATATAACTTCCTTTAAATCATTTAGCCATGGTTGAAAAATGGTCATTCATTGATTAAATTATTTTAAGTCAAATATTATTGGATTTCTTTTAATTTTATTCAAATGTTTTACTCCAAAATTAAGACAAAAAAAACAATTGATCGATTCCCATTTAGCCAATAGAGATGTAGCTACCTACATTATATATTATTAGTGAAATACCTACTA
The DNA here is from genome assembly GCA_021307375.1 of Tetraneura akinire. NCBI lineage: Eukaryota > Metazoa > Arthropoda > Insecta > Hemiptera > Aphididae > Tetraneura > Tetraneura akinire. The sequence goes on from JAIUCT010000009.1 coordinate 14,456,934, forward strand.
ATAACTCCATATAAATTATTCACAATAATATAAAAAGGCAAAGAAAGGGATACAGGTGTAAAGAGGATAATACTTATTGAATTTTGATTAAAATTTGAATGCAATGTTTTATTATTAACTGAATCCCTTCCCTTGTCATTTATAGGTACTTAAACAGAAAAAAAACCGTATACCTATGTAATATTCACAATTAATTGGAACTCAGTTACCTAAGTAAAATGTATTTGAGCTTCAATACAATAATTTTCAAATTTTTTTTGTCAATTTTATGAAACTATACTACCTATATTCCAATGTAAAAAAATGTTCATGAAAAACAGTAAAAAGTATAGTTTAAGTTTAAAGTAATGTTAGAGATAAAATACTCATTATAAAAAAGATAGAGAACAACATTTCCGAGGGAACCTCATATGCGTTTTTCGAAAAATTTATCTAACAAATAGTTACAACTTACAAATAATGCATTATTTTAACAATTTTTAAATCTTTGTAACTATTTGTTAATACATTTTTCGAAAAACGCATATGAGGTTTTTCTCGGAAATGTTGTCCTCTATCTTTTTTATAATAAGTATTTTATCTCTAAATTATAAAATTACTTTAAAGTATACTTTTTACTGTTTTTCATGAACATGTTTTTATATTGGAATATAGGTAGTATATCATCTTCTTAACATTATTGTAAAATAGTGAATTACCTATAATAAGAAGAATCCATATAAATATTTTAAATATTGATTTTACTCAAATTTCAACTTTAAACTCATTAAAAAAACATTGATACCTACTCGAGATTAAAGCTTTAAAAAATGATTTTAAGTAAACAGTTTTTACTTTAGTGCTATACATAGGCGTGCGCACTAAAGCAGTATAGATGAAGAACATGCTGCCCCTGAATCTTTTTTTGGGCTGCTAATTATTAAATTATCATTGATAAATTAAATTTGCATACCTACCTAAATAACATATATTTGTAAATCTTAATGCAATATTTTTTTTTATATAACAAATGATACAATATAATATTACGATAAAATTAATTATAATAAAGTAAATGAAATTATGGGCTGGATTTCTTTAAAAATTGGGAGAGTTAATTTTCTGCTGCCTCTGAATTTGAAATCTGCGCACATATATAGTGCTCTATACTAATAATTTGAATAAATCTAAACCCAAATAAAATTCAAATTTTAAATAGGTTATTCTGTTCAATGTTCAAAGTAGGTATTTTGATTTATTTGTCTTATTACACATCACACCACATACATAATAGGTACATTATCAAAGTTTAGGTATCTATACATATTTTGCTCTCTTCGATTATTCACATCGTTATCTTTATTCTATGATTCACATTTTAATATTTAATATTAGTCATTATTTATTTTAAACTTTTGTTGTATTATAATTTTATTGCATAATAATAATAAATTATATTATTCTGGTTCATTGCGCATGAATGGATGACGATTCGACGGATTACGATCCGTATAGTTAAATGTCAAATAAATGAACAAATTAATATTTAATATTCGTATTTCATATAGAATATATTATTTGAATTTATAATCATCCATTGTTTATAATTTAACGATTTTAAATTTTTAACGGTCAAAGAAAAATTATTTTAAAATTTTTATAATATCAAATCAATATAATAATAATAATATTTTTATTTTTCATGGTTATAATTATGCTAATATGCTGTAATATTTAATGCTATAATTTGTTTGATAGTGAATGCTGAATGGTCGTTATTGGTTAATAATTTAATATATCTATAAAAAGTATACGCCTATACCCTATACTCTATAGCAGGGGTGGCGAACCTATGGCACGCGTGCCAGAAGTGGCACGTTGACCAAATTTCAGTGGCACGCCAAATTAAAAAACTTAAAAAAATATTATTTAATATCTTTAAAAAAATTATATTTTAAAACTTTAGTATGAGAAATTTTAAAAATCAAATTTAAAAGTTTTTAATAATATGTAAGAAATTGTGTTCATAAATGTTATAATAAATAATATTAATTTTTTTTTTTTTTTTTTTTTTTTTTTTGGCACGCCAGCATATTTCAAAAAAATTGATTTTAAATTTTGGGCACTTGAACCAAAAAAGGTTCGCCACCCCTGCTCTATAGTCTATACCATGACGAAATAACTTTTGACATTTCGTCATGGTCTATACTATATAAGATAAAATATCTTTGTTCCATTCACCTGTTGCTACAATCTATCCCCTCCACAGTTCTTCTAATTCATAACAAGATGAATAATACAAATTGATAGTACCGTACAGAACATAATAAGTAATAACATAATATACAAACAATGGGTTGGGTGTAGAATTTAAAACAATATTTAGTAGTTTTTTTAATTTTAAATTTTTGTAGTTTAGTAATTAGCGTGAAATTTTTTTTATCCAATTTTAATTACAATTAGCATAAAATAGTTTGTGTCAGAACGTTTTTGTATCGATACGATTTTCATTTAAATGATGTGATATTAAAATTAATATTTAAAGAAATGACTTTGACACTGGTAAAATTACTGGGTCTGATTCAGTTTATACAGGTATTCGCTTTCCATACATATGCCAATGATTTCAATTGGCCAAACGATATTAAATCTTCCAAAGGTTATACAGAATGGTCAGGAGGAATCGTTGTTAACCATCACAGGTTAAAAGTTGAACAAAGTCCATATTTCATTTTAAATAATGTAATTATTGAAGATACTGGACAATTAATTATAGACCCGGGCGTGACATTAAAATTTTCACCAAAAACTGGAATTACTGTAAAAGGATCCATCATTGCAAACGTACTTTTTTTAAAAAATTTTAATTTAATGCGTAAAGAATATTAATTTCACAACATTTTAAAGGGAGATGCACACAATAAAATTGTAATGACATCTAGTGCTAATGTAGAAGATGTAGATGATGTATTAAGTCAATCTTCATTAAATATACGATTTGTAGATGGCCCTAGTGTATTAGCTGGTCGTTTACAATTATTTTACAAAGGTGCTTGGAGATCTGTTTGTACATCAACACAGTAAGTATATAGCTTATATTGTTTATATTATTTATTCAAAGTAATATGTATGACTTACTAATAGTATTTTTATGATAAGTAGTACAAGTAGTTCTATAAAATATATATTGTTTATAAAATATTTTTTATGACATGAAATAGTGAGACCCAGGTTAAAATTTATTAATTTAAATATTTAAAATAATTTTTTAATTTTTAGATGGAGTAGAGCAGATCTTCAAACAACATGTCGACATTTAGGTTACCGTGGAGGTCAGTTTCTACGTTGGATGGAACCTAAAACTGATAAATTGCATACACGTCTTATGTTATCTAATTTAGCATGCCAAGGAACAGAAAATGATTTAATGACTTGTAGAGGGTGGATAAATAAAAAATTAGGATCTGGAAGTTGTGGTATGTTTTAGTATTTAAATGTGACAATAATTTTATTTTTGAATCCAAAATTATTAAATAATATATTATAATTCATAGGTACCATATATACCTACATATTATATACATTTATACCATTAATAATTGTTAATATATTATTTTAAATAACAACATAATATTTTAATTTATGTTTCAATAATATGAAATAAATTCAATTATTGAATAACCAATATGTATTTCTAAATATATTATAAAGTTATATAAAATGTTAAGTAAGAGTTAATGAAACTTGTCATCAGTACCGTATTTAGGGTATATTGATAAAAACTATACTGCATATCTAAATCAATGGTATTATATTCGTTAACTTTTAATCTCGCTTTTAATAATTCATTTAATGTGTAATAAATATTTATTTTTTTTTTGTTATTTTTGTGGTGCGTGCCCCTGGCTGCAGCCTATAAAGCTTATGATTAAATACGGCACTGCTTGTCATATTAAAATTTATTTTGCATTTTTTAATCAAACATTATTTAATAGTTATTTAAGATATATACAATTTTAATATTATTATTACATTTTACTTATATATAATAAATAAATATATAATTATATTTTAAGCATTATTCAATATCATATGTATACAGTCACAATGATAATGTAATAACTAATAATTATTAATTAAATTTAATAGTATGTTTTTTTAAAAAAATTATTAGTTATAATTTATAAATAATATAAAACTATTATAATAATAGTTTTTTTTTTTATATTAAAAAAACTTTAAAAATTTAGTCCACTGTTTTATGAACATTTTAAATATATGGTATTATGATAAAATATTTTTAGATCTCAAACAAGATATTGCTATTGAATGCCAGCCATATTATGAAAATAGCTATGCCGTAAAAAGTTATTGGAGAGGTCTTAAATTTGAAAAAGCACAGTATAAAAAGTCTTTAATACATTATAATACTCTTTATCAACCAGTATCAATGTCTGAATTAAATCATGTTATATTAACGTAAGTTTTTAATCAAATCTATTTATATTATATATATTATATTATATTATATTATATTATATTATATTATATTATATTATTATAATAGAGTGATTAGAATTTTGTGTTACAAAAAACATTGGAAATAAATATTGTTAAATTATAGAACTTAGTAATTTTGTAACAAAATTTTGATCACTATGTATATATATATATGTGTGTGTGTGTGTAATGGACTATATTACAATAATTTCTTGAATATTTACTTGGTAATATATAATTTTATTGATCAATATTGAAAAATACAATAAAAATGTTTGTGGATTTGGGTTTTTATTAATTATTTCTATATATCCATAAGTACTCTTATGTATAAATATATATAAAAAATTAATATTGGAAAAGTTTGTGTAATAACTAAATTGTAATGAAAAAAAAATGTTTTGAAAATTGAATATAATTTCAATGTTATAAAAATATATAACATGTAGGTTATTTTTTCAGTTTATTATCAATTAAAGTATTAAAATTAATTCTGTTACCCTTAACAAGTTAAACCCCTGTTTATACTCATGATTACCGTGAGGTTAATTTTTATCTATTAAACAAATTAACTTGAATTCATTTTTTTTTTATTGATGTCGAGTATTTGTTATACATTTAAAAAGATCATTTAATTCAAAATTATGTTAATTAGTATTGTGTTATATTTTATATCTATTAGTACAATTAGTATATACTATTCAACACTATGCTCTTTACATCTGTATCTTTTCCCTTGTTTTTTTTTAAATTATTTGTCAACAAAACATTTTTTCCACAATCTATATTTATACATATAATGTTAGCTATTAAATATAATAAATTGTATTAATTATATTTTACAAAATAATGGTAATGTAATTAAAATCTTATTTTATATATTAACTATTAATATCTTTATTTTGTTTTTAGATATGCTGGTGTTGGTGCTGAATTTAGATCTACTTCAGTTTTAGAAGTTGATGGTGTTCCACCATTATTAAAGAATGTATCAATTTTACATTCAGCTTATAATGGAATCAATATAACAACATCAGATTCTATTCTAGATTTACAAGATTGTATTATAAAAAACAATGGAGGTATGTTAAAATTTAAATTTATTAAGTAATATATTAAATATTACATCATTGCTTTTTTCAATTTTCCATAATACACCTAACATTTAAAAATATGAGTTTATAAATTGAATTTTACTTTTTATTATTACAATTTGTTTTAAAAATTGACTTTTTAAATGTTTATAATTTTACAGGCCATGGTATTTCTATGAATTCATCATTTGGTCAATTGAGTTTATTGAGAACTCTAGTATCAAATAACAAAGGAGATGGCATTCATGTGGTGCAAGGCAGAGTTGATGATGATCTCATGAGTTATGTAAATGAATTATGTTCTCTTCCAACAACAACTAGTCAAACGTTTCCTGTTATTGTGTCTGTACAACAAAACATTTATAATGCTAAAAAAACTAATTGCTATAAGGTATGTATATTATATTGCTTATAATTGTATTAACTAAATATTATATCTTTATGCATTAACAAATGTTTTATTACTTTAGAGTTTATTTACAAAGATTGGACAAGTATTAACTGTAAATATTGAACATACTGTATCTCATCAATTTGATAATAATTCATTTATTTATATTTATGATGGAGAAGTATCAACTTCTGATAGGTATTTAAACTTATATATTTATTGTTTAATGTTTATTATATAGATAAAATGAAAATAAAAATAATGTAAAATAAAATAAAATAAATGTTTAGGCTCTTAGCTACTATTTCTGTACACAATAATACAGTACCACAATCAGTAACATCAAGTCGTAATAATATACTGATTCAGTTTTCTGCGCCAGCTAGAACACATGTGTTTGGTCTTCTCAGAGTAACATCAGGATTTGGTAAAATTATTAATTTTATAATAATTATTATTAATTAAATAAATAATTATTTTTATTTTTATGTATGTAGTGAAATGGCATAGTGTTAATATATCTGAAAGTGTTCTATCAGATAACATTGGTTCTGGATTATTTGTAGAAAATTTATATAGTGCTGTTTCAATATTTAATTCTTCAGTACACAATAATAGTGGCAATGCTGGGATTAATGTTTTTAATGGTTCTGCTGATATTACTATATTAGGTTCAGAAATAGTGTTGAACAATGGATTTGGAATTTTAACTAATAGTAATGGTGGAATACGTAATATTACATATTCATTAATTAAGTCTAATTCTGGACCAGGAATAGCTGTTCGGCTGTTAGACAAAAGTATTAGTAATGTACCACAAAAAACAATTTTAACATATTCACAAATTACTAACAACACAGTAGAAATTGATAGCTGGTGTCATGGAAAGTCATTGATTAATGTTACAGGAAATATTTTCAGTTCTAGTATTTATGCATTAGAAATAAAATCATGCATTATAAGAAATTCCAATATTACTAATGTAATTATATCTCATAATGAATTTTTAAATAATAAAAAATTAGCTATACTTATAAAGCCAATGCTTAACATGGATGCGATTTTGGAATTTAATCGATTCAAAAAACAAGAACATGGTTGTATATTAATTAGAAATGAACATTTTGATGAAGATTTTGATGAATCTCCTACAACTGCATTACTTAGACATAATGAATTTTTTGATAATAGTGGATCTTATGTAGTTAATTTGGGATTAAGTACCTATAGTCAAGTGCATAATTTGTTATTTACATGGAATTATTTAAAAAACAATAAAATTATCCAACCTTTTAAATTGGTTTCAAGAAATAAAGTGGCTGCAGTAATTGTAGTTGCTTCTTCTAACGTTTTTGTCATCAGAAATATTATTGAAAATCCATTATCTAATTATGAAATAGGAGTACAACTTGAAGATCAAAGTCTTATTGTGAATACTACTCATAATTGGTTGGGAAGTACTCTTGATCATTTTATCATAAATAGATTATTTCATAGGTAAATATAAAATATTTTTTTAGATATATAATTCTAAATTTTTCATGAAATTATTAACAGACGTGACCGATATAATTTGGCTAAAATTGAATTTGTTCCATTCTTGTTACATCCTACAAATCCTGGTACAACATCAATAATGACAGTTTCTACAGTTATAACCCAATTATATAAAGACCCTATTGATTTTGGTGGAGAAGTTGATGGTGTAGAAACTATTACTAGTGGTGAATATATTGTTACGCGGGATATTAATGTGGCATCAAGTGGAAAATTAATTATTCATCCAGACGTTACTTTGAAGTAATTATATGTTTTATTGAAGTTAAATTTATATTCATTTAAAATTTTTTAAATTAGATTTAATCCTGGTGTGGGTATAATGGTTGCTGGAAAATTAGAAGCTCGAGGCAGAGGTTATGGTAATATTAAGTTTACTATACAAGAAACTTTAAATTTAATGGTTAATGAATCTATTGAGACTATGGATTCTCCGCATATACGGTTATATGCTGGTAGGACACCTAATGAAGGAAGACTTCAGGTATGTGATTATTTTTAATGAATAATATCAATTTATTTTATTTTATTATTAAATATACTACTTGTTTATAAAATAGATATATTCTAATGAGTTAAATGCATGGGGATCAATTTGTAATTATGGTTGGACAATTGAAAATGCTGCATTGGTTTGTCGACAAATGGGTTTAGTTTTAAATCCTGCAGATTGGAAAGTTGACATACCTATTGCTGATCCATCAGAGCCAGTATTATTTACGTAAGTAATTAATATTAATTAACTATGTGCTGAATTATTATTATTTCAATAAAACTTCTAATTTAATTCAATATTTATTTACAGCAATGTTACTTGTTCTGATGAAGACATACATTTGTTGAACTGTAAAGCAGAAAAAGTCATAGATTTTGAACAGTCGTGTGATCATTCAAACGATGTTGCTTTTCGATGTGAATCACCTGGATGGACAGGAATAAGACTAGGTGTATTAGCAGATTCGTGTAATCTTCAATATATCACCATAGAGAAAGCTGGGCTTTTTGATTATATTACTAATGAATTTGGACCAGGTATGTTTATAAAAAATATTGGTTTTAAATTTTGTAATCACAATGATATTCAAATAATAATAATAATAATAATAATAATAATAATAATAAAAGTAATTAAATAATAATAATAGTTCTAAATAATTGCTAGAATATGAATATAGAAAAAATGTCAAAATTTTAATCAATACCTACATAGTTCTGACTGAACTTCGCTCAAAATCGTTTTTTTTTTTAATGCAGTGGTTTATCATTGCATTCAAATTCTAATTAAAATTAAACACTATGATTTCCACACCTATATCTCTGCACAGGAGAATCAGGTCGTTTTTATTTCGAATTAATCAATTAAAGTCATTAGTTTTCCCAAATTTTATCATTGAACTGCAACTTTTTAATAGTTTATTTTATATAATAATATTATTAAATAATTTAAAAAATAACCAAATTATATATCAACTAAATTAAATTCTCTATTGAATGCATACCCCATTTTAATTTGTTTAGAATTTAAAATAAAAATAAGTAATTAAACTTTATTAAATACATATTTAGTATTTTTATATTTTCAATTGTTATTAATTAAACAAATGTTTTAAAAATTATGTAAATTAAATTAGGTATGTAGTTTAATAATAATTTACAGTAATATTAACCAATTTAATATTTTATTGTTCTATTTATTTAACTTTGTAGCTCTACAAGTAGATTTAAATAGACATACATTTGAGGGTGTTCGTATCACAGATAATGCTGGAAATGGTTTAGAAGTACTTTATTCTGATTTATATAATAGTTTGAGTTATATTCGTAATTCTGAGTTTAGTGGTAATAAAGGAGCTGGGATTTTATTCAAGCAGCTTGGTCTAATTATACAAGGTAAATATTGAATAAAATGTATTTTAAATAAATTGTATATGCAATTTTATTTGTAGATAGTACAATTGAAAGGAATAAATATGGTATTCAGCATGATGCTTCAATTAGTATTGATAAACAACGAGAATTAGCTGGATGGTTTAAACCGTTTGCATCAAGTTCATATCAATATAGACCTATATTATTACCCAATGATCAAAATAATTTGCAAATTGATTTAAAACCTAATGAATTTAAATACATTATGACCAAACAATTGACTTCACAATTAATAGAACCAGTGCAATCAAAAATAGTGTTTCAAGTAATTTTTAACAAAATGGCACCAAAATGTTTTATTATACTTTTATATTTTTTATAGTGTACAAAAATAAATTATGTTGTTGGAATTCAGATGTTGAATATTCCTCATAATACTAGTGAATTGATTACAATTCGTAATATTCATAGTAATAAAATTAATGATAACATTTTATGGGGTTCTAATCGAGATGTTGGTATTTTTCCTACTCAAAGTAGTTCCAATGGTATAATTTTAAATTATAATAGTGGATTAAATCCACGAGGAAATATTGTTATTCTTATATCATGTGTACCAGGTATGTGCCAATATTGTATTGCATGTTATTACTTATTACCTATTTTAATTAAATTAATGTGTAGCTATGATCAATCATGGATTATTAGTTCAACCAGAACCAACATTATTTGTAACAAAAACTAACATTAAAAGTAATGAAATTGGAGTATTTAATACTTACTATAGCGAGTGAGTTATTTTATGTAAACAGATAGGTTTATTTATTAATCAATATATTTGTTAATATTAATGATTAAATATTATGTCTATATGTATTATATTTTATATATATATATATATATTTATATGTTTAGATTTATGAGTGATGAAAGCCATAAATATAACAGAAAACCTAAAAAAGGACAATATTATTTACGAGCTCTTAATGAAACAATACATTTATATGAGTGTGATATATCTTATAATAAAAATGAAGGCTTTTTAGTCCATGAAGTTGAGCCATTTTCATTTCCATTTGCATTATTTAATAAATCTCATATACATATTACTATAAATAATTCAATATTAGCAGACAATGGAAAAATTATTAATCATCATTCCAAGTATAAAGTTAATCAGAATAATTAAATTTAAAATTTATAGTTCATGTTATTTTAAACTTTTAAAGTTTTGTTGAATACTATTTTTAATTTTAAATGAGACTATGATCCAGAAAGCACAATTAAATGATTAAAACTATATCCTGTTTCTGAACCTGTGTCAAAATTAAATTTGTACATATTTAAATAATAACTTTTTTAAAATAATTATAACTATATTCTATTCAGTTTAAATTAACCCATTTACGCGCATGCAAATAAGCCACAGAACCTCTATGATTGGTCGTCGGTGTTGGTGATTGTAGATACTTCTCTTAGTCAGCGGTTGCCGTGCACATACAGAGTCATTAAAAAAAATATATAATTTGAAACATAATGCATATATTTTGGTGCCATTTTTTTAATGTAATATGATGTAACTAGTTAATAGCCTATCTTTCTTTTATCAGCGTCAAAAAGATACATACTTATTACACAATTAAAAATACAACAATATTTTTATATTAATATATCTCACTACGTATACTGTGTGTTGTGTATGACGTTTGACGCAAGAGCACAGAGTGTAGAATTTTAGGAAGGGAATGCGTAACAGCGACCAGTTTTTCTTACTCTGACAAGTGGTTCAATTTAAACTGAACAGATTATATACATTTTTTTAAATTTGTTTTAATTTATTTTAATTATTACTGTAGGGATACAAAGTATTCATTAAATATTTTCAAATGGGAGTTGATTGGAAATTCATTTGAACGTAATTTAAAAGATGGTATCCAATTAACATTACCATATTTATATTCATACAATGAAAATATTACACATATTGTGGTAATTGATAATAATACATTTGTTCATAATTTTAATTTAAAATTAAATATTGGTGGACATTTTACTATGTTAAATATAACTCATAATATTATACAAAATAACATTTGTAAAGGTAGGTTATTAATTAACTTTTAAAAGTTTAATTTCTTTTATAAAATATATACAATTATTTAGATGGTTTGATAATGATTACGGGTATGGAAAAATATATGCTAATTTGGAAGAATACAATTATTTCTAATACTGGAGAGTTTATGATTAAGTTTAATATTAAAAGTCAATGTGAAATTATGAATTCAGTATTTGCATTATTTAGGGAAAATATGTTAAAAAGTAACTCAAGATCACTTACAGCAGAAGTAAATATATTTTACATTATATATTTTAATAAATAATAATTTATAATAAATTTTATATTTTAGTCAATTTCTGCATTAATAATTTTTGATGGCATTCAAAATGTTAAAATTGACCGGAATTTAATGTCATCTAGTAATAATATGAATTATAATGTCATTGCTGGTCTGTTTACATCAAGAACAAATAATGTGATAAACATGGCAAATAACTGGTGGGGATCTTTAGATATAAATCACATAAAGGATCTTATATTTGATTTTGATGATTGGAATAATAATGCTGTTACTAAATTCACACCATTTTTAATTGATGATTCATTTGATGCTTCATTATCTGTAAAATAAATTTAAATATTGAATAAATTGGATTATTAGATCATTAATATCTAATTCTTAAATTTTAGATGACTTGGGATGAAAATTTACACATTTCTAATGGAGTATTGGGTGGTAAAATTTTAGAGTCATTAATTATTGCGCCAAAAGAAAATCCATATGTAGTTTTATCAGATATAACTGTTATGCCAGGTGTAACTTTAACTATATTGCCAGGAACTATATTAGAATTTGCACCTAATATCGGCATCCTTGTTCTTGGCTCTTTGGTTGCTCGTGGATATACTGGTGGTGAAATAATACTGAAACCTATTAATAAAGTCATGTTATCACATGCACATAATTTAAAGTCACGGTATAATTTCAATAATTTTATCAATAAAAATTGTATCTATATATAATTATATTATTATTTTAAAGACCAACTATACGATTGAATCATATGAAAAATGTTGATGATTCAAATACAAATCACTTTGGATTTTTAGAGATATGGAACAATACTCTAATGCAATGGTTACCTACTTGTGATCGTTTATTTACTGAAGCTAATGCTAAAGTAGTTTGTAAAGAAATTGGTTTTAACAGTAGTACCTTTAATAATTGGTTTACATGGAAAAAACATTATTATAATGAAAGTCAAATGGTGGTTGCTGCTCAAAGTTGGCCACAATATTTTCGATGTTTAGGTAATTAATTTTAATAAACTAAAATACAAATTATTAAATTGACTTATCAATATTTTATTAAAGGAAATGAAAACAATTTCATGGATTGTCCAATTGTAAATTTTACTGATGAATATTTGACATGTGATTGGAATGATGAATCATTTGTATTTGTGTATTGTACTGAAAGTATTTTGCCAAACAATCAATATCATTGGGGAGGTATAAGGTAATATAAAATATATTGGCATATATATATAAATATTAATTTTACAAACTTATTATTACTATTATGTACAGTCTTGTGATTTTTTTATATCAAAATAAAGTTTGATTATTTAATTGTTTTGATGGATTTGAATGCTTTTTAAAACTTTGTATTCTTGTAGAAATTAATAACTTAGTTATTTGTTTTTAATTAATTAAAGAAGTTCATTTTTAAAACTGTGAAAATGATGTATAACTATAAATATATATTATAAGTTTTAAATAAATGACTAATTAGTACAATTATAATTATTTAGCATTATATGGAATTAAATTAAATTAATTACTTATATAGATTTGCTAATAATGACTTTGAAGTGAATGATTATACTGAATATTTGCATGATGATGAAAACCATGGATTAAAACTTAATATACAATCTCAGTTACAATATGTGCGAGTTGAAGGTGCTGGAGTTTTACATAATGAATTATCACCAGCCATTATGATAATTGGAAAATCTCCTTATATAAACTCAATAAACGTAACAAATTCAGCATCTCATGGAATATCTGTTATAACATTTAAACACCAGAACATACATCTATTTTCTAACTGGTTTGTTTTAATTTTTTTATAGATCAACTTAATAATACTTCTAATATTTACTTGTGTTGTAGGATTGAAAATAATACTGGAATTGGTATAAATATAATATCATTAACTGGAGAAGGTCAAGAAAATGATGAGAGTTCTTTTAATGCGTTAAAGGAAATTAATTTACCTAAAGATACATTTGGTGTGTTAGATATGTGTGATCCAATTAAAGATGTAATAGTTTATGAACGAATGATTATACATTTTAAATATGGTGACCAATCTTTGTCATGTGTTAAAATTTTTCATAGTTATTTAGGATCTAAATCATTAGGTTTAAGGTACAATAAATAATATAAATTTTTATTTTATTTTTTAAATTAATATTATAAATATGTTTTTATATATTTTAGATTACTACAACTAAATTTAGCACATCAAAATGATTATGTAGCAATATATGATGGAATATTGTATAATACAACTTCTGAACTTTTCCGTTTAGTAAAATCACGAAAATCTCAAAAAAGGAGATTTATTAAATCAACGTTTGATAGTATTAGTTTAAAAACTGTAGCTCAAGCTGCTTCGTCTCGTATTTATGGGTTTATTGCAGAAATTGTAACTCTTCCCATCGCTGCAATTGGTTTTGGTATGAACTTATTTTTATTTGTACCTATATGTAAATTTTAATATATTACTTTTAGAACGAAACACTGAACACAATATTTCTTATTCGGTTATCAATAATAACTTTATGGGTGCTATAAGTTATACATGTGCTGGGGAGGTAAATCCCCATATTAGTGTCGCTTGGAATAAAATAATCAATAATTGTCATCACATTCCAAATTCAAATATAAGTACATGTGAAATGCCTATTCAGTTTCAATTGCAAAATACTCAAAGTTTACAACTTCATGTAACTTACATATTTCATTGTGATTGATAGTATAAATTAAAGTTTGTTTTTATTTTTAGAATAATGTTATTATGAAAAATCAAGGCGGTCTTAAAGTGACAGCAGATTCAAGTGGATATGCAACTGCTTTACAAGCATTTATTCATAATAATTTATTTGCAGAAAATATTAATTTACCAGTTTTAAATGTTACTGGCATACGTGTGGCTCCTCAACAACATATAACCATTTATCGCAACTTTTTCTCTGATAATATAGTTCCTTATGACAACATAATTCAACTTGTGCAGGTAAATTTTTTTATAATTTATTAACATTATTAACTACATAATTTACATTTTTGTTTTATATTTTGTGGTTTTAGGTTATTACAAATTTTACATTTAATTATGTGTATAATAATGTTGGTTTACATATATTACAAATGTCTGGATTTCATGGAATTCGATTACCATTGCAATCATCAACCTCACATAATGGATTTTATTGGTAAAAATGAACATTCAATACATTATTTCAAATTAAAATATAATATTAGGATTATTAATTTGTTATAGGAATGAAGCAAAAAATATACAAAATAAGGGAACTATATTGGCATTATCAAATGGTCAATATTATATACACAATATATTTTATGACCCTGAAAATAACTATGAAATTGTAGCTGCGACCAATGATATTAGATCACAGTAAATAATAAATATTATTATTTGTTAATCATTAATTCATATAACTAAATAAATAATTTATATAAGTGTGTTCATGCTAAGAGGTACCACTAAATTCAACTGGACAACCTTAAATGGAGGTGGCATTTTTTCATGATGTTAAAAGTAAATTAGCTCACATGTTAGACTAATTTTAATAACTATAACTCTTTCGGTATGAACATGCATAAATACATTTTATTTTTTTTAAATAGCAACATTAATTTTTGTACACAATTTGATTAAAATATAATTAATTTTTTTAGCAACTTTGACATTAATTTTTTATTTTTTTCATATGTTAATTAATTTACAGCTATTATAATTTTAAATAATAATTTTATCTTACAATTTGAGTAACATAAAAAATTTAAATTGTGACGGTCAATTTTTGATATAGAAAATGTTTAAATATCATATTTGCTTAAAAAGTTAGTCCATTTGAATCTTGTAAAAAAATATATGTTGCTATTTAAAAAAATATGAGTTTTATTGTGCACAGACATATTGAAATAGTTAAAATTTTAAAAAGTGTGGGTGACGCAAAATATGTACTGGTATACTTATAACATCTTAAAAAATTCTCATCTTAATCTCAATTTAAAATTATCCAGTTGAAATATTTAGTAGTAATGTTTCTAGTATGAATTGTATATAAAATTATATGTAGACTGTATGTATATATATATATATATATATATATACATATTTTTTTGTAACTTGCATTAATATTTACAGTGATTATATGTATGCTATTGATGGTTCAATTGATGCTCGCCATAATTATTGGGGTTTTAATGATTCAATTGCTGTACATGGGCGTATCAAAGATTATAAAGATGAAATAGAACTAATGCCCATTGATGTAATACCATATTATTCATCAAATAAAACAATTTTAGAATCAGAAAAATGTCCTCCACCGTGGATATTAATGCAAACTTCTAATACTTGTTATGGTTATATTGCAGTACCAATGACATTTCAGGAAGCTAAAAGCTTTTGCATGGTTTGTTCATTTGTTATGTATATTGATAAGTAAATTTTAATTATATTTATATTTTTAGACTATGAATGCTTCTATGCCATTTATAACTGGTGACTATGCGGGTATTAGAAGAACATTACAACTACAGATCTATGATTATGGCTTGATATGGATTCAACATATTGATTACATTAATCAGTGTACAGCTCTAGGTTTCAATAAAATACATACTAATTTGGAATGTGACTCTCGTAATGCATTTATTTGTGAAATGGGTAATAATACTAACAATTTATGTTAAAAGAATAAAAAAACAAAAAATACAATTGTAATTACTAATTAATAATTTTGTAAATTATTACTAGATCCTCAAGTGAATATAAATCCATTAAAATGGCGTGATGATATTGTTAATATAGCTGTAACAGGATTAATATTTAGCTGTTTAATTTGTGTGGTATTTATGTTATGTTGTTGGTGGACTAAATCAAAGAAAAGACAAGTGCAAAGGCTAAATAGAAGAAATTCAATTCGTCAGTCATTAACATCTTTACGATCATTATCCTTATCACAACCTACATTTTCTGAATTAAATTATAGGCGTAAACCAGTATGTGAATACTAAAGAATATATTTTCCATTAAAACTTATACAATTTCTTCTATATATTTTTTAATTTTTTGTAAAATACTATAACAAAGATGGTCAGACTTTTTTCAGTAATGATTTACTCAGAATATATATTTTATGTTTGAATATAAAATTTCATAAAAAATAATACGTTTTTTTATATTTAATGTTATAACTTTATCAGTAATTATGATTTATCTAATAATTATGTAAAAATAAATTTTAATAAAAGAATATTGACTTTGAAATTGTCAGTTATCAACAGATAATCTGTTTCGTTATGCCTGTACTATAGTATAATAATCGAGACAAATATTAATACAACTTAATTTTAATTTATAGATAATTGATAACAGTAGTGGTTTTAATACAATATCAACCAAAGCTAATGGAAGTTCTGATTCTATAATAAAATCACAATATAACTCTTCAGTTGATGAATATGAACCAAGTGATTTATATGAAGTGCACAATGTCAACGATCCCATACACATTGAAAATGAATATGATTTAGCTTACAAAAACAAAGGTAATTTTTAAATAATAATAATAATAATAATAATAACTGTTTAAGTCTATATGAAAATATTTGTAGGGTTCAGAGACAATTCAACGTTTGCATCTACAGTTGGTATGTGGACAGACGTAAGTAGTCGAGGAGTATATAGTAGTGCTGAAGTACTAGAAACAAATCTAGATCAAGCACCTTCACCTCCACCCAGATCACATAGCCAGCCTTTAGAAACTTCAATGTGATATGTATCCTATGTACCTAATTTTAAATTATTTATATTACTTATTTTATTGGATCTCTTTACTTAGAGATTATACACCTTTATTTATAAACAATTACAAATTATTATTTAATTTATTAGCTTATAAGGAATGATGTTGAAAAACATTATGCACTATTACTGCCTATGACTGTATTCAAAAGATCCCTTAATATTATTATTATTATTTTTTTTTTTTTTTTTTATGGATTTATGGATAAGACTAGGTTTAGGGTAAAATGACAAGGTATATTATTGTTTTTGTTTTTATTTGTATTTTTTTTAATTCTATGTAAATTTTGTATTGTGATTAAAATTTATTGTATTCCGTCCAGTTTACTAATTATATGAGCCGTCCAGAATAAAAATATAACCAATTATTATGATAATTTATAATATAATATATTTTATATTATTTTATTTAATAAGTTAATATGTAGCATATTTTTTATAAATGAATATATTTACAATTTATATATATAAATATACATATATTGTGTTATTTAATTTAATACTCTTTAATTTGGTAATGTAAAATAATTTATCATCAGAATATGAAATGATGTCAATAAATAAATAATTATTTTTCCAGTCCATTTATTTGTTTAAATACAAGAAAAACTTTCACTCAGTTATAGGGTTCCAATTAAAACATAGGTTTTTAAGAAAAAATTAATTTTGTTAAAGTAATAAATCTGTTAAAATTCTGGCTATGGTTTACCATTTGTACTAGATTCATAAATACCTATAATAGACATTAGGTGCAAAATTGGTTATTTTATGTTTTTATTTAATTGAATAGACGGAACCATAGTTAAGGTCCAATGGTTTTAGGTCAATAATTAGTAACACATTTAGTAGGTGTATTTAGATGGTTAACTTTGATTCCTGTGTTCAGTGTTGCACTAGAATCTGAAGATTACACCGTGCATTATCACAGTTACTTTTTTAATTTTGATTCGTAAATCACAATTAGGATTACAATAGAAATACATACTTTTTACTAATAATAATAATTTAACTTAAAAATATATTGAGTACCTATAGAGATATAATATGACTATATTAAAAATAATATATGTTTTTGTACAATTATCTTTGGTTACTCAATTCAGCAGAGGTAATATTATATTGTATGTTAAACTACAAGTAGGTATTTACCTACAATTTAATCAATTAATAATATATTTTAAGATTTTGTCAATTATTTAATATTTAACTAGGTATTGAAGACTTGATTACTCGAGACAATGTCATAAGTGTACCGGTAGTTTTGCCTACTAGTTACGTTTTTAATCGACAGAGTCAAAATAATGGAGATCTAAACAAAGATGGATCAAATAAAGAAGTATGTGTAATTTAAAATTTATTAATTTACGTACCTACTTTCATTATTTAAATTATAAATTGCATCTCATTGTTCTATCCTTACGTATCTAATAGTTAACTACAATATAAATGTCACATCCACTATCCACTTGGTGAAATCGTTCATTTCACAAACTGGATATCCATTTCATGAACTTCGATCATATTGTGTAGGTAATTTTTAAGTTCATGTAATTGATACAAATGAAATTTCATGAAATGGAAACAATTATTTTGCATTTTGTGTAATAATTATAATATTACACTTTAATATAATTTTATGTGCAACAGAAATTATTGAAGTAAATGCAAATATGCTGTAATAAAGTGAATAAAAATGAATATATTATTTATATTTAATTATTTATTATTACAATTTAATGAATTATGACATTAATTAATTATTAATTTAATTTATTACATATTTGCATTTATTATTAATTATTTCTCAAAATTTCTGAAAATTCATCATATGCGATACAAAAAACGACGAAAAAATGAAAAAAAAAAACGGCATTTTTCACGAAAACTGAAATTTTGATGAATGTGATTTCAAATATTTCAATATTTCACAATATTTAACTCGGCAATTTTGAAGTTAGAGACTACGAGTATATTGGGTATTCACATTGGTACTATACCTATGTGATAAAATTTTAGAACCGTTAAGTTAATTTCTCTATAATATATAGTACTTTGAATATTTCGTAAAATTCTCTTTTTTATGTATATAATGTTTAATCAAATTGGCAATTTTGGGCAATAAGGTCTGAAAAATTTACTGAAGTATACTTACATAGTTACATATTACTTAACATCATATCAAAATATAAAAAAAATATTATATCTCAATTTTTTTATGGCTGTTTAAAGTTGATATTTTTAGTTTAAACGAAAATCTTAGAATCCATACAAGTATTCTTCTTATTATTTTTCAATACTTTTACAATAAATATTAATAGACAATCTTAAAAATTTGGGAAATTTTTGTAAATTTTATTGAAGCATCCTGATATACATCTTAACGGATTTCCAAAATATTAGGAAAATCTCAAATACCTATTAATTTTTTTGTATATGTGTTTATAGTTGAAATTTCAGTAAAATCAATATCTAAAGTAGGTATTTATATGGATTTTTCTTATTATATTACAATATTTTACAATTATAATGTTATATAAAATTGACAATTTTTTTTTTAAAATCTTGAAAATTTTATTGAAGCTTAAATACATTTTTACTTAACTCAGTTCCAATTAATTGTGAATTATTACATTTACGATTTTTTTTTTATAGCTGTTTAAAGTATACAAATGCAAGGGAAGTAAAGGGTGTAAAGAGGATAGTGTTGAATTTTGTTTACAATTTGAATGCAATAATAAATCATTATATACGAAAAACGATTCTGAGTGAAGTACTGTCAGATTTGGTTATTTAGGTGACTTATTTAGGGGTTTTATGATAAATTATTTATATTGAACGTAGACATATATTATCTGATGAACGTCGCTCAAAATCTTTATTCGAACGTAATGATTTATCATTTATCATTATGTTCAAAATTCAACACTATCCTCTTTACATATGTATTCCTTTCCTTTCACACCAGTATCCCTTCCCTTGCTTTTTAATAGTAGGTATTACTAGCCTAAGAATTTAGATTAATATAGTAATTTATACAGTTAAAATATTTTCTGGCCCCCCCTGCCTCATGGCAGTCATCACACTCATGTGTCTAGTACCGCCTGTGACAATAAACTAATGATAAATCATAGGATTTATCGATATTTTGGCAATAACTAAAATACAAAATTTGGTAGGTACCCTAAAATTGTTATTCAAATATAATATTATTCAATATTATTTTAAAGGGGTATAAAAAAATTTAATTAGTTTTTAATTTTTTAAGGTTTCAGAAACTGATGTATATTTACTTGGAGCTATTGAAAAATTAGTAAATAGAGTAGATTTAATGAATAAACGATTGAAACGTTCGGAAGAACTTATTCAACATATCGTGGAAGGAAATGCTTCAAACAGAGAAGGTCAGTTACAATAATTTACGACTTACGACTTACGAGTTTATAAATGTAATTAGAAATTTAATAATAAATATTTACCTAGTACTTATAATCAAATATCTTTTTTATACAAATTATAATATATTTCAATTTCATAGATATTTTCTATTTTTATTTAAATGTTTAGGATTTAAACTGTAAATTTATCTTGTAATTTACCAATAATTTTTATTTTTTAACAATTAGGTATAATATTGATTTTAAATAATATCATCAGTGATGGGAAAGTTCTTTTTTAAAAATGAACTAGTTCAAGTTCATGGTTTTTAAAATGAACTAGTTCAAGTTCACGATCATCGATTTGAACCAAAATGTTTATAAATCACAATACATTAGTACTATAATAGTATAATATAATTTAATTATTTTGCAAGTGACAACTAAATGGCAAATATGAAATATAATATATATAGCCGTATAGGTATGAATAATAAAATTAATTTTAATATGTATCAATGGCGGTTTTAATGGTAAGGTGCCCCCCCCCACCAGTACTTTTTAAAAAATAAATACCTACCTATATGTTTTTATTTTGTCTAGTATAAGTTATAATTGTTAAAATTATAACTAATATAATTAATAATTATTAAAATATTAACCATTTAAAATCAAACCTCTACGTGGTACACTTTATGCAACAATAATAATACTATAAACTATAAATATCTACCTATCAAATGGTTAACAAAATGTCAAAATATTATTTTCATTCTTTATAGCATATTCCTTATTTATGTTTTATTAAAATGTTCAATAAACATTAATTAATACGCAATAAAAAATACAATTTGTAAATGCCTAAATAACAAATCTATTTTTTGAAATTTTTCATTTCATTGATAAAAATAAAATTATACGAAATTTTTAGGTTTCATAAGTCTAAAATATGACAATCAATGAATTTGTTTATGAAGTAACTAAAAACACTCTTGTTTATAACAAGTTCAAGTTCATTTTTTTAAAAAAGAACGCGTTCGTATCCAGTTCACTCAAAATGAACGAGTTCACATGAACGCGTTCATATGAACTCGTTCTTTCCCATCACTGAATATCATTATATCAATATCAATATTTATTATTTCATATAACAATAATATTTAATAAAAATTATTAAACATATCATCAATTAGTATACCTAAATAGTATAAAACTATAGGTAATATATTTAATTAAACTAAATAAAATAAATATCAGTGCAAAAAAATTAAATAAAATTGTTCTAAATTAAAATATGGATAGTTACCAAGTTTTATGGCACCACTATGAAATCTTTCATATCTTCTAGATAACTATAAATTTAATTTTTAGTAGTGATAAAAAAATTATTTTCAACTTTGAAAATTTTCTAAAACTTTCATTTTTTCTATCAATATTAATTTACCTACTATAATTATACTAATTAAGTATAATATAATTAAGTGATAAAATCAATTTGGAAATGATTTTAATAGTAAAAGCAAAAGCGGAATGAGGGATAAAAGCAGTTTGGGAAAAATCACAATTTCAGTGGCCCTCAAATCTCAATATACTAACGGTCTATGTAAAAACTATTTCAAATTTTATTTCTAAACTTGTAATGATAAGTCATTAAATAACCCAGACCAGAGCTGGATTCCCATCAAAATTCTGAATTTTCATGTTTTAATTTATTCTTTACGTATTAAATAATATTTATTTTGAATTTTTAATTTTAAGCGAAGAGAAAAACGAATTAGTTTTACAATGATGTGTAACTTTTTTTTATATAGGTAGGTACCTCGTACCTATATAATTTTTATTTATTTTTGTATATAATCTAACCTAACACTTTTTCTATATATTCATAATGCTCCGATTTTTATGAACAGCATATTGTTTCTAGTAATAAAGTGGATATAGTTGGTACTTTATTTAGGCCATTTTTCGAATTTCTCAAAATGTAATTATTTTTTATTTATTCGTATGGTAACAATTACACCTACGGCATTAAAAACAACATAAAATACATATATAAATTTAAATTTAATTGCAGAGAGTAGTATACTGGTATACTATTTAATAATATTTTATTTTTATTTATAATTAATATAATTATAAATTCACATCCAAGTTACTAGTTAGAGATCCACTGATTTCCGTCAGGGGTTGGTTATAGTACGTTATTTATGGTTCCAAGGAACGTGCGTTATTTATTATTATCGTATATTTATTTTATTTTATTTATATATTGAATGGCTACAAAATTATTAAATTATATAATATTAAATTGATAATTTGATAATTGCACAACTATTCCAATGTTAATGTTGAACTTATACAATAAGGTAATAGTGAGTAAATATATAGGTAGGTAATTCCAAATTTTTATTAAAAATATTGAAGATTGCCGATTATAAACATTACCTATTTATTGTTTATGGAACTCTCTTTTTATTACATAACCTTGATTGTAATACGAGTATGTTCGTCATCTTTTATACCATATAGAAAGTTTTAATTTATTAGTAATATAATTATTATTAAAATAATCAAGGTTATAAAGAAATTGTATTGCGTTTTTTACGTTTTATCGTGTGTAAAATGAGTAATTAACTAAAAATGTTTATAATTTTTTGTTTCATTAAAATATATTTTAATAGATTATTAATTTGTATGAAACTGTTTATCATAATGAAACATAATACATTATTATTTATTGTACAATGTATACATTTAAAAATATTGCAAAAGTGTAAACTTAAAATGTTAAAATCCTTTATAAGATATAAGATGTATATCGTAAAAAATATTGATTTTAACTACTCTAGTTAAGATAAAAATTTGATATATATGTGTTTTATGATACCTGCATGTAAAATATTAAGAAAATCAATATAGGTACAAATTTTATTTTTACAAAAATATTTTTTTGATTTCTTCATACAGATCCATGTCCGGGTAATTTCACGCGGATAGCACGAGCTTGTTATCATTTTAGCGAGAGACAGTATAATTGGAAATCGGCCATGTCCATGTGTAAGAGTCTGGGCGGAAATTTGTTGGAGTTCGACAACAGAGAAGAACAGATTGACGTACTGACATATCTTATCAGTGACAAGTATCTGAGAGGTATACATAATAATAATAATATATTAGGTATATTGTGTATAGTAGCATAATTTATACACTGCACGACATCGTGCTATATATTTGGGCAAAAGGAGTTTGTTACAGGTTAAGTTAGGATAGGTTAAAAGGAGAAAAGTTCTCAAAATAATATAATAATATTAAATGATATAATATGTTTTTTTCATGAAAATTAATTAGGTAATTATACAATTTTCAATTAAACTATTCAAATTCTAAGTAGATCTTTTTGAGTGCGGCTAATTAAACTGTATTTTTTAAAACGATAATATGACGACGATATATAAATGAGAGGTGAGCGATAGTTATATAATTGCATTTAATATAATAAATTCATAGTGAATACTAAGGGTTTTTTAAATTCTTATTAAGACATCGCGTGTATACATTACATTACAACCATATCAAAGTGCTAATATATACGTTTATCAATAGCTCTGTCTCTGTCTGTTACACGCAGTTATTCAGTACTCACAATGTGGTGGATTTGAAATTCAAACCGTTATTTTGATCATGCGAAATGCTTTTCATTATAAATATTTTATTATAATAAGAATTAATAATACATCGTGTGTTCTTTAAGGTTATGAATACTGGACGGGTGGTTTGAATCCGGGGATGTTGTGGATATGGGCGAATAGCGCTAGACCGGTGGTGGCCAAGGACTCGACGAGATCCGAGGACCAGATAGCGGGGACAGGACGGTGTTTGAGACTTACCACGAACACGGTAACCAAAGTGTACGGGTACTCGGGCGCCGAGTGTAGTAACAGGCATAGATACGTGTGTAAGCACGAGGAAAACGCGACGGACAAGGCGCTGACCAGAATACATAAAGCGTTGTTGAAGGACGTCACTGATGGATGGCAAAAGATGACCATCACATCGCCGGTTGTTACCACTACGGTCGACTAAACTAAACCACCGATTGTGCAAATGTGTATAAAATATTAATATGTCATTCGACTTATATACAGTTATATTAGTACTGTATTATACTAAAAACGACAATGGTTACGCATATATGCGGTTGCACGGCCAAATATATTATAATGTATGGATTATTTATTTTATATTTTTATACCTAATTAATAATTTATCGTTGGCGAACTGTTGATTTTTTAATTTCTATTCCCACGGAAAAATTTCCTAAAACAACATCGAACACCTCATTACGACTTACAAAGTTACAAGTATTATAGAGTCTATATAATAATATTGTACTGTATAGCATATGTATGTGACTTTAGTTGAATATCTATCAGGTCAGTTAAACAAATATTTTATACTTTTGATGTACATACTTACCTATAGGTAAGTTATTTTAAACACGAAATAATTGTCGGATGCCACATCAAAACATTGGGCGAATTTAGGGTCATAATATTTTTAGGTACTTTATGTTAAAAAAAGAAACGTTAACAGAATCGAATAAAAATAAGTACCTACCTAATTAATTTTATTATACTTGTAATTAAACAAATAATTACAATAATTCGCATAAATGTATAGGTATGTACAGTGTACACACTACACAGGTACCCGTCTGTTGATAACGCGAGCTGTATAAGTTTAAATTATATTTTTTCAGGTATGTGTTACAGTTATTATTAGTTATTATTACTATATATTTTATACAGGTAATGGTGCACTCTCTAATATTGCGACCAGATAAAACCCATTTGTCACTGGTGTATTTAAATTTTGCTGATAAAATTTATGAAACGACATACGAATAGGATGTCCTCATGCTGGGAGTGTTTTTTTTTTTTTTTTTACAGTCTAATTTGTTTTAATGCTTGGAAAACTTTCACTCAGTCAGTGGTTCTCAGTATAGTTTATAATTATTAAAACATTCAAACGAAAATTACATATCGTTATATTTAATAATATATATCACAGTGCAGGAAAAGAATATTCTCGTATTCGTCATTTAGTAATCGGTTTAATTGTTTTCCTGAAAAAAAAAAAATAACTCCCTTTGGATACATCGACAAGAATTTTTTTTATACACGTGCTTCCCCACCAATCGATCACGCGTTACAATTTGTTAAGGTCCAATGATTTTAGGTCGGTATATATAATTATCGTAATATTATTATATACGTTCTTTGACTTATGTTGTCTGCGTTCAGTGTCGCGCTGGGATTACCGCGGTAGATTCACGCGATCTTTGACGCAGCGCGCATTAGGAATAAAACGTTAATTAGGGTTTTTTTTTTTATTAAATTTTATTTGTACTTGTAAAATGATTTTATTAAAAATTATTTACGTCGTGTGCGTTTTCGTGCCGTTATCGCGTTTCGTTAGTTCGGAAAGAGGTAATTATTATAAATATTAACAAATATCCATAATTTTTACTCGCAATATAATAATTACATAAATGAGTGTTTTTAGATTTCGTTCAACGTTTGTCTATCGAAGACTTGGCGACTAGAGACAACGTCATGAAAGTCGCTTTGCCCACAGGCTATGTTGTTAATAGACCAAGTCAAATAATTGGCGATAAAATTGACGTAAACAAAGATGGACCTAGTAAAGAAGTATGTATTATACTGTCTAATGTCTATATTAAAATATATTGACTGTACTTCATAATTCATATCAATTATAAAAATTATAAAATAGCGGATTAAATAATTATTATGATTTATAATCTACAGATATTCATATTATACCTATAATAAAAAATATATTAATAATGTTTGTACAATTTTTAAAGTTGTCATTATATTATATTATTATATATATTTTATACAAAATTAAAATCTTAATGAATTTTGCATATAAAAATATAGTGTTCTTAAAATTTAACGTAAGGTTTCAGAAACTGATATGTATCTACTCGGAGCCATTGAAAAATTAGTGCATAGAATGGATTTAATTGAAAAACGATTGAAACGTTCGGAAGAGCTCGTACAACATATTTTAGAAGGAAGTGCAGCAAATAGAGAAGGTTAGTAAAACAATTTTACTATTATTTATTTATATATGTAAACAAACGTGATGTATTATAATATAAAATAAAGAATAGGTAGTCTAATTTATTCCATAAATATACTTAAGTACTTATTAATGTATTTGTTGATATTTATTGTTTGCTTAAAGTTGAATTGTGTATGAATTTTATTAAAAGTGACTATAGATATTTGGCATAATTTATTTTAAATATATCCATTTCGGAATTTTAGTTTCATTAATATAATATTTATTTTTACAATAAACTTCTACTCATACTTCCTAAACAAAATTTAGTCAATGTTATAATTATATTTATTAAATATTTAATGTATTAGGTACATTATATTATTATTATTATTATTATTATTATTATTATTATTAATATGTAAGTTAATTAAGATATTTTAAATATTTTAAAATTCATACGAAAAATGTACTTTAAAGAATATTTCACTAGGTAATTTTTTAACTTATATTTTTATCAATTTAATAAGTTAATAATTATTGACAAATAATATTATTCATATAATTTTATATTTTTAAAAAATAATTTAAAACAAAAACCAGTTATATCGAGGTATACCGTTTATTTATCATTGTTAAATGTATATAGGTACTAATATAGTTAATGGTTAATAATATAAAAAATTATATTTGTTATTAAAATATTTTAGTGGTAAACAACCGTAAACCATTAGGTATAAGAAAAACAATGCCATTATAATTGTATGTAGTAAATAACTGTAATTAGAAATCGAGATTTGAACCAAAGATTTTATAATTGATTAATATAGTTCTTTTCTTTTTAAAATCATTATTTATTGTTACGATGTTAACCTAACTTTTCATAATTAGTGTCATTTACTAATTACTCAGTCATTAAACATTTATGCCTATACTAAAATAAACTGGATACATATAAAGTAATATATATGACACATTTCAAATGCATATTTGTAATTTTTATCTTCGGATTGTACTCGTATATATCATTTATTTCTTTTTGTTTTAAATAATAGTATGAGTGTGAATATGGATATTAAATATTCGTATAAAAATGAAATTCTTGAAATGATAATATACAAATTCAAAATTCAACAATGCGGATGAATTATTTCAATAAAAAATTTAAGTTACAACATTCATCAGTAAATTATCATAATTTTAAAATGAATAAATATTAAATCGTGTTATTTAAATGAAATTTTACGTTATAACTAGTATAATAAATTAATAGCATTTGCTATCAAGTGTTTTAATTATTTAAGTATATACATATAAATATATAATAATTATTTTAAATATTATAATAAAATAAATATAATTTTGAAAGTTAAATTCATATTTATTATGTTAAAATAATATATATAGTAATTATATAAGGTAAATATCATTGACTAAATTTATGCTTAAATCAAAAGAAAAAAGCAATAAATATGAATTGTTACAGATAAAGGAACTTAAAACTACATTTTAAACATAATAATTAACATTACGTTTATATTATATAAATATAATATATTAGGTACCTATAGAAAAATATTATAATACAAATATTATAACGATAATATAACATAATTTATTAGGTATGATAAACAATATTAAGCGCTATAAACGCTAAAAAATTGGACAATTGAACGTAGGTCCCGAAAATTTCTTATGTATTACCTATAAAGATAAATTATGCACATACAAAGTATATTATAAGATTTTAAACTTTTATACTTATGGAGATGTTAAATTTTAATACTTTTAAAACCTTTTTGTGTACATTCAGTTATCGATATTATTATTTTGTTCTTTTACTACTACTCGTATAGTTACGTATTTACCTATAATAAGTACATATATATATTTTTAGTAAGAAAGTCTTAGATAATACAAATTTTATTAATTCAGATTTTATAACTCTGAAAGTGCGTATATTTAGTTAATAATTAATAACTACGACTTACGAGTATATAATAAAGTTTACATTAAAAATAGTAAATACAAATAAAATTTCGCGTAGAAGCACTTTAAATCCTATCTATAAGTACCTAATATCATAATCTTAATTATAACAACATAATATATTATATATATATATATATATATATATATATATATATTATATGGTCAATTTTATATTATAATTTAATATAATATATCGTTTATTTCAACATAGATCCTTGTCCAGCCAATTTTACGCGTATTACGCACGCTTGTTATCACTTTGGAGAGAGACAGTACAACTGGAAGTCAGCTATGTCGATGTGCAAGAGTCTTGGCGGAAATTTGTTGGAGTTCGATAACAAAGAAGAACAGGTCGATGTACTGAAATATCTTATCGGCGACAAGTATTTGAGAGGTACCTATTTAATATTAGTACCGGTATATTTATACTACTACTAAAAGTAGATGCGGTGGACAGTTGTTTAGGTTATTTTGATGGGAAAATAGGTTCGAGAATTTTATTTCCTTAAATAATATTGTCATATTTCTATAATTGTTTATATATAAATTATAAATATATATAAAAAAAAAAAAATCGAAATACCTACATAATTTTTAATTTACAAATATGAAGTAGGGGATTGTTTTTCTCTCTTTCCGTTTATTTTGTGGGATTGCAACATGACTAATTTTACATAATATATAATATATAAAGGATATAATTTTAGTGAATTTTAATTACGTTTCCAATTTTCCATCGTATCACACTATAAGTCTATGACACGTATAAGTATGTAATAATATAATATCTGAAAATCCCTTAAAACACTATCATAATCATATACGCCTTTATAACTATAGTAAACATAAACTGGTAATAATTTATTATATTACAATTGTCTAAATTATAATATATATATATATAATAATATGGAAGTTAATTGAATAAGAAATTATTTTTATTTCTTATCCGGTGAAAATTGTTATTTGGATACTCTTTAGGTTACGAATATTGGACGGGCGGTTTGAACCCGGGGTTACTGTGGATATGGGCTAACAGTGCGCGGCCTGTGGTGCCCAAAGATTCGACAAGGCCAGAGGATCAAATACCGGGATCTGGACGGTGTTTGCGACTTACCCCGAATGCGGCGACTAAGACGTACGCGTACTCGGGGGCCGATTGCAGTAACAGGCACAGGTACGTGTGCAAGCACGAGGATAACGCGACGGAAAAAGCGCTGACTAGAATACACAAAGCGCTGAAGGACGGTAGCAGTAGTAGCAGTGCCGAACGACTGCAGAAAACGATCACGTTGACGTCGCCGTTACCTCAACTGACCGCTAAATAATGCGTATGCATAAGCGCATTTTAGGAGACTGAGCACCTGCCCAAAAAAATCAATCGTAGTCTCCTAAAATGGTTTATTTAAAAATAAAATAAAAATATTCAAACTCAATTAGTCTACTTCGAATTTAAAACTCAAAAATATCACTTATGCGTTAATGTTGCCTAATATGTGCGCATGTTTTATTTATACATAAAATTATAACCAAGCGGAAACACAGATTCGAAACTCTCAGACGACAACAAAACGCGAATCAAATTTTATTGTAAGTATTTATTTTTAAATTTTAAGTTATCAATTATATTGTAATAGTAGGTATATAATTGTTATGCCCAATAACAGTATTAATTTTGTATACAAGAATACTACCGATAACTGATAATATTCCTATAGTTTGTTACTATATGAATAGTATATTGTAATATAATATATAAAAAAAATATATGATATTGTTTGTTGCCATTTTCTATTTTTTATTATTTTTATTTCCTACGTGGCTACGTTATAAATTTATAATATACATATTATACTTCTGAATATATTTCCCTACACCGACAACGTGCGTCAAAATTTATAACTATAATTTATAATACCTATGTAAATAAACTTTACTTTTTTCGCACATACAATAATTATTGTGTTGTTTGTTTAAAATTTAAAATTATAATTTAGCATCATAAATTCTTAATATTATTATTAAATTGTTGATGATAGATTATTACGCACGTTTATTCGTAACAGATAAGAAGGGGTAGAGAACTAAAGAGGAGAAGTTTCCTATAATCGATAATAAGAGTAAAATAATAATAATAATAATAATAATAATAATAATAATAATAATAATAATAATAATAGAAATAATAAAACAATAAAAATAATAATTAATAATAATATGCAGTTCGCGGCAGGATATTAGTAAATGGTCAGCGAATTGACGACGGCGATGATGATGAATAACGTAACGGCGATTACCGTACGACCCTCGTTTCGGTGTCCGTTGGAAGACAACGGCATCGTCCGATCAATCATCCAGTCGTAGCCCAGTCGACTGTTGTTATTCTTGAGTAGTTCAGCACCCACTTCCTTTCTGATTTTTTTGTTGTACGCGTTTAACCATTGTAACTGATATAATATATAAAGAAAAATAAAATAAAATGTATTAATAATTCGTATTATATTATTATCGTACCATACATTATACATGTATTATAACAGTGGAGATCGGTAATCATTACGAGCGCCACTTTAAAAAAAAATTCAATAACACGTTGTTTGATTAACTGGACTATAGCCATCTGACATCTGTCAGAATAGGTTTTTTTTGTATATAGTTAGGTACTTTTAAAATATGTATGTCTTAAATTTAAGAACGCAGCGTTTATATATAAATTTTTGCAACTTTAAAGAGTCACAGATTACCGATCCTTGCCCTATAGTATGTGATTGTGATACATTATTTTATATTAATATAAATATACAGTAATTTTGAATTTTATGTATCGAGTAAAGAGTTTAAAAATCAAAATATTTGGGAATATAAAAAAACTGGGGAATTTAATACAAACATAAATAATTTATGTAAACATTTTTTGATGTGTATTATATTAGAATAATAGGCTATAGGTATATACAATTTTGAATACTATTACAAGACCTACTTGCTTTGGACTGAGCATGTGGTAGTTGATAAGTTTTGTTTCAAACGGTACCAGAGTGATTGCTGTGAATGTTAAATATTTGTTTATTGTTTCGTTCTATAAATCCGAAAAAATTAAATAAAGTTAATATTCTATTATTATAATTATTTAGGCTACATAATATATTATTACGTATTAATTATCAAAATGAAAAATGATTTGTAATTCTACCTTTGGTATCACTTCTAATATTGTTTCTAGACGTACGCCAAAATCGTTTTCTTTATAATATCCGGGCTCTGTGTTAAATAAAAAAAGAATATACCATATACGATATAGATATTATAATTTGTACATAAAATTATTAGTCTTTAATCCTTCTTTATATACTTGTATGTTTAAATGTTAGATGTACATAAAATTATAAATTATTAATTTTAGACTTTAGTATACAGTACATATTTTTTTATCTTTCTAGACAGAATGGAAATATGAGTATTATGTTATTCTATTACTATTTACTATATGTTATTATTACATTATTTTAAATATGTTTACTTACCATCAGATATAAAATATCCTTCCTTGAGCACTACATCACTTGTTTTTTGTCCATAATACATATTTACGGGTGCTTAATGAAAGTATGTAAAAACAAATATTTATTAATATTACAAATTAATAATATTATACAATTCATAATTAGTATATTAAGGAAATTGAAGAAGTACAATAAAATTTATATATTATAGATTAATATTTTATAATTGTCGGCGCAATATATAAATTTACTTGATTTTATGATTGGGAATAATAAATTTAATAAACTTATTCTATATCTATATTTGGTATTTCTTATACCTACCTATCATTTTTTCACTGTATATAAATGTTAGTTGACTATTGACTCTATTATTTTATTATTTATATTTTAATCATAATTACGAGTATAATAAATTATATTAATGTTTAATCATATACTTACGTTCGTGAACTTTGAGAAATACTCCGATCCCGTGACTGGTACCATGTTTGTAGTCGTAACCAACATCCCAGAGCGGTGCCCTAGCGATCACATCGATCTGATTCAGTTTTAAGTTGGGAGGAAAAGTAAATGAAGCGAGATCAATGGACGCCATCAATACCCTAGTGTACGCTTCGATTTGTTCATCCGAAGGCATTCCAAAATGCACCGTTCGTGTTACGTCCGTGGTACCGTCTACGGTATTGTATACCATAAATTAATATTTATTACATACATGGCCGGCTTTAGCTAATATGGCGCTCTGTGCAAAAAAAAATTCAGCACCCCTTCAATACTAACTTTATTTTTTACTTAAAAATTATATTACAATAACGTACCAATAATTATACCTCATAATAAAATATGTAGTTATATTAGTATTAATGACTATTAAAGTACATTGAATCGGACGCACAGGTCAATCGTACTCGTATTTAAAGCCGGCCTTTTTACAAATATACAAAATATGGTTTATTATAAATTCTAAACTATTTTGATATTTTACTATGTCAAGAATCTGAATTATTTCAAAATGATTAAAATACCTACAATAAGTTTATATAAAATTAAAAACTTAAATTTACAAAAAATATTGTTCATTTTGTGAAAAGATCATCTCATATCCTATAACATAACCATATTTATATTTACTCAAAACTGGGCAGTTACTTACAATATAAAGTAATAATAGGTATATATATAAATATTAATGAAACATTTTATTTAATTCTCAACTTGTAATTGAAAATTATAATTTACTTTAAACAAATTAAATTTATACACGAACATTCGAATACATCAGTGCCTTAGCCAGGGGGAAGGCTTTCGGATTCAAGTTCCCCCTAAATGTCAGACAAGAATAATTTTATTAATTTAATTGAAAATACAATTTTATCCGTGTGATGCTGTGATAGTTCAGCGGCCGGCGTAAGGACAGATAAGCAGTGCCGCAACTAGGATTTTTTCATCCCAGGACAAAGAGTAATTTAGGGGCCAGCATGATAATTGATCATACGTAATAATACCAAAAATTAATATTGTCAAATTCATTCACTTTACTTGCGAATAACATCAATATTTTATTATCATTTATAACAATATATTTAATTATATAAAGATATAACTTAACTAATAATTCAGATACATTTTAACACATTTAAACATAGAAAATTTACGAATTAACATTTTGAAAATTATAAAAATATCTTAATCCTACTCAAACAGTATTTAACAACATAAATTATCAAACCTAATTACATGCAATATTTATATATATTTTTTTTTTATTGTTTTTGTCCTAGGACATTATAATTATAACAAGGCTATTACAAAGAAAATCTTTACTGGACTTTTCAGCTATAAAATAATTATTATATTAATATTTAATTTGTCATATCTTAATTATTTTTAATTTTAATTAATAAATGTAAATTGAAATTGCATGATTATATATTTATATATGAACTGTAATGTATAGATATTTATGATATATAAATATATAATATAATTACCTTGTGTAACCTCTTCAATACATGACTGTTTAATAAAAGACAATATACTTTTATTTCCTTTAATAGACCGTTCTTTGTTTTTTAAAATTTTTCTTGCTCCACCAGATAATCTTAATTTTTTTTTTGTAGATTCCATAATTTTAAATTTTAATATTGTATTTTTTTTAAAAAAATAATTAATTACATATATAATAAAAGAAATAAAACAGAATAAATAATAAATATTCACTAGACAAAAACTAATAATTTCTTATAATTGTCTACTTCTTTCCGAAAATGTATTGAACAAAATACGATTCGTGATTGCTGATTATTTTTTATGAACTGCTGGGAATTTTCCAATTATAATATTTATGAATAGTTAAAAATTGTGAACTAATACGCAATATTACTTTATGGTTACTTAATTTCCGTTTATTATTTTGATATTCCACTAAATGTCTAAATGTCCAAATAAAAAGTTATTGTTTAATTAATCATTTAAAAAAAATTTTGAAATGAAAAATTGAGGCCATATAATAATTTGAGGGCCATTTCCCGGGGCATCGCCCCGGCTGCCCGGGTGGATATTGCGGCACTGCAGATAAGACTATATCTATATATGTTACCAGCAACAAAATTAAAGGGCCACCAAAAATTTTCCGATCCCTTCGGTCGCTTTACCTATATTAGATAATAATTTAAAATATACACCCAACAAAATATCTTAGTAATATCAACAAAAAGTTAGATCTAATCAACAAAATGATGGTTAATATACGGTCGATAAACAATTTATTGATATTACAAACTAATTCTAGTCATATTGACAATCAATTTTGTTAGATATCGTAATAAAAATTGATAGTAATATTGATTGAATGAACAAAATAAATTGTTAATATTACTAATTACGGTATTTTAAAACCAAGAAATTAGTTAGGTCAGATTAACAAACCTCCGTGTTAATTTTACTATAACATTTGTAACAATGAGTCTAGGTAAAATTAACAAAATAATTGTTGATACTATCATTGGCGTATATCCAGGGGGGATAAATCCCCCCTTGGCCATTTTTTCAAATGATATTTTTTGATGGATAAAATTGTTTTTTAACTTACTATATCCATTTTGGTTCATTTTAATATTTTTCGATGCATATGGGGGATAAGGGGGGCCCTTGCCAAAATCCTAATTACGCCACTGGATACTACAAACCTTAATAAATAAAAAATATTCATTGATATTAATATCAACAAATTTTGTCATATTTAATATCTAAATCACTTTTACTATTTTTTTAATTATTAAAATTTATATTATATATAATACAATCAACAGTATAGTGTTAATTTGTTGTCCTTATTGAATATTGGCCGTCAAAAATGAACTCCCCCCTACAAAAAAAAAAAAAAATTCTGGCTATGGCACTGGAATACATTATACGATAATACTCATATGTACTCTTATATATAAATATTATAAATTTTTAATTATTTATTTATTTGTCGATTTGGATTTCAGAGTATCACATCATTAAACGGAATTCGTTTGTCCTTGTTAGAATTACTACGTCGAACTCTATTTTTTGTTAATTTTTTTGTTGCCCTTTATCATGAGATATGGCATTGAAAAACTACTTTATTACCGCCGTGGCATTTAAAACATCTACAGTAGTCCTACATTATTATAATATATAATAATAATTTTTGCTTGGCGATCTTTTACTAAAAATAAAACGAATTTTGTACTAAAAACAATTTTATTATTATGTATGTAAGTACGTTTATTTACGAGTATATCATATAATGAATATCGTATAAAACTTAACTACTTACTATATTTAACATTAACGTATTATTTAAATTTTTACGTATCGTTTTTAGAAAACCCTCAGATATTTAAAACACAACACATGTTTGATATATTTGTTATTTAGAAACGTAAATATGCAAATATATATGAAGTCTATCACTTTCGATTAGGTACAATTGCTGCGTATACAGTCGAAAATCGAAATTCTTCACTTTCTAACGGATAACGCCAGTTAAATAAAATTATAATAAGACTATCAGAATAGGAGTGAAATGAATTAGTAATGAGTAATAAGAATAACATATAGGTACAAATGATGACTTAAAATTAAAATAATTTATTCACATACGTAATACGATTTACGAGTAAATATCGAAACTTGGCAATTACGATAATACGAGTTTATAGAAACTGTTGAATAAGAATGTATAGAAATTCTTTGAAAGAGGTAGAATCAATATTACCAGGAAGTTAAATTTAGTTGATGAGTGAAGTTAAATTTTGGTCTATAACAAAGTGTGTGGGGTGTGGCTGTATTTTAGATAAATTAAATAAGACGTTAGAAATTATAAAACATTATTATATTAGTATATTACTCACCCCAGTAATGAGCACCGCTATCGATAACCAACGTACTAAATTGTTCGAGTTTCAAGCTGCTGGCCGGCGATGGCGTGTAATGTGGAATAGCCCCGTTAGGTCCATAACCTACAATTGACTTGAAACTTGCACCTCGACTGTAGTTCTGCTCGTCTCTATATTTATCCACCATGTTCGCCACAGCAAGTTCAGTTAGTTGCTGTCCGTTCTTAATCTGATATAAGCACGGATATTCAAATAATTTCAATAAATATTGTACGTTTCAGTAATACGAACACGATATAGAAATATAATTGTATGTTGATCAACTTGCACTACGTATTATAGCTGGTTAAGTTATTAGGTACCTGTTCATTGAGTTTAGCCAAAATGTTGCACATTGCTGCCGAATCTCTGATATGCGAGAGTCGCATTCCTTCCTTTTCAACGTTGTTCTTTTCCGCCATCATATACATGATCGGCGAAGGACCTTGCACTCTTTTATCAACATTAATCTATTATGTATGAGAAATTTAATCGAAATAATAAAATATAGTATTTTCCATTGAATAATAAACTATAACATTTAGTATATGACATACATAATAATAGGCACATTTTTAAATTTATTTCGTTAGATATTGCGGAATATAATATCGATGAAAATTTTTATGAATTTATTATATTATAGGTTTTAAAATTCTAATGACATTGATTTTTCCAATTTCAGTAAACGTGATGAAATAATGAAACTATAGCTTTTAGTTTAAGTATAGATAAATTATACATACCAAAATGTAAATACATCTGTTCGCCCCATTATTGAATTCAGTGGCAGATGGTACTAGAATTTTCCGCCATAACTGTGACAATGACTTTAAGTCAGTCCATATGTTTTCGTAATCATGTATTCTAAGACAATATATTTATTAAAATAAAATGAAGCTTTTATGGAGGAAGAAAAAAGGATAATTCATTCTTAGTGGTCAGTATTAAAATATTTCATTTCCTACTCTTATAATATATAAGGCTTTCTATAATATAATATATGGGTATTAGATTGCTTTGCGTTCTTATCTCATAAGTCACAATTGTCTTATGACTAATCATATTGGTGAAATGGAGACAATATATTATTATTCCTCAAAATGTATGTTCAGAAAACAAATTATACAACATCATAGTTAAAAAAATTAAAAACTTTTACATTGACCAGTAAAAATATCACGACGTAGAGGATAATTCAGCTATAAATATGCCACTGAAGACTGAAATTAGATTGTATACTTAACTACTTAAGCACAATATTATATAATCAATAGTTGGTAAAAATTTAAAATTATTTTAGAATCAACCTGACGCAGTATGCTGAAATACACGAATCGATTTTCAGATGTCGCCGGACATCCGGGCTGAGCTTCGCGATATCGGCGTATAGATGCAATTGGTCCTTGCTAATGATCGCATATGATTTGAGGAAAGGACCGTAAGGTATGTCGTAACCGCGAATGTTCAGTAGCCACGCGATCTCGTCCAGAGCGGTCACGACCATCGCATCGAACCCCATGGATTTGATTTGTTCGCGAGTAGCATCCAATTTACTCTCCCACGATTTGCCTGCCGTAGTTGAACGCATGCACACAATAGAAAATAATATGGTAGGTATATATAATTGCATAGGTTAGGTTAGGTTAGTTGGAAAAATTTAAACTATAGCTATTGGCTATTCATATCAATTGTTAGATCTAATATAATGCCTATTTATAAATACTTATAATATATGAGTATGACATATTCATTTTATGTAAATATTTTATCTAATTCATCGACTGACTTCTATAAAATATAAGTATAATATTTACTGACCGGCGTATTCTAGCGGCCAAACATATGCACTGCGCGTAGGATACTCTGGCCGATTGTCCACCCAAATCATATCGATCAAGTTGTGATTGATAGGCACCAATGAGATGGACTTATTTGTTAACGCCCTGTGCAAGAACTCCCAGTCTCCGTTAGAGATTAATTTCAAGTCGGCTCCGACTCTAGCGTTCGATTTGAATTCGTCCAACAACCATTCGTCCAATCTTTTCTGCGTACAATAAATATAATTTATACAAAAATAATATAAAATAGATGAGAAGTAAGATGAAGCGCAATTTTTATTTTTTTCATTTATTAATTATTATAGTTTTTGAATTATCATTTAGAGTGCGTACAATATTACAATATCTGGGTAACGCGTTGTAGTATTTATATAAGGTTACTCGCCATAAAATAATTTTACCGCACCTATTCGTTTTCAAAGATTCCGATGATTCATCGCAATGAAAACCGTCAAAAACTCTATTTTATATATACTAAAATCAATATAAATACGCACTTACCGATTCTCCGTGGACCAACAGTTCCCAATCACAAGACAGTTCTTCGTCAGCCTGTTTGAGGTACATCCAGACGGTCCAGAAAATTGCTTTCTTCTGCGTCACTACGGCTACCCCACCGGTGCCGCTAAACCCCGATAAGTATTTCAGCCTTTTGTCATGGTCCGCCACTTCTTCATTCTATGACACATCAGCGTAAAAGATTAATAAATTGTAGTTTTCAATTTCATTATAAGCGCATTGTCTTATAGGATGATACATCACAAATAATAAAATTTTTTAAATATTTGAGCCGAGAAATAATCGGAACTGTTTAGAGATCAAGAGTCGCTCTTTCGGGTAGAAAAAGTGTCTACATATACATAAAAGAAAAAAAGACATGCATCATTGTAGAACCAATACATTCTTTGCTTCGCTCAGAATATAAAATGATAATTAAAAAACAAATTGAAAAAAATAATATTATAAAAAGGTGCAAAAATTATGTCATCTAGCGAGTATTGAACCACAGTAGAATAAAGTTGATTAATTAATTTTTTTACAGCCTAAATACTCATTATCTAGTAAAAATTTATTGACGATAATCTATAAAAAAAAAATATGATGCTCTAATCTAACTCCCTAGTGACACTAATCTCCTTTTACTGTAATTGGCTTCGAAGGATTTCGTGTTGGTTAGTTAATTTGGAGGAAACATATTTTTTTATCAAACTACGCCATCGGACGTACAAGTTTATTATGTGATTTTTCTTCTATTTAAATACGAAATTTGTTTGTTTCCGTAGTAATTTATATGAAAATAATACTACATTTTAGGAACAAAAAATAAGAATAAATTATAGCCTATACGCCAAAACACAATATTATTTTAAATAAATCAAATCAATTTGTATGTATGTATGAAAAAAGTTTTAGATTTGAGACTAAATAAAATATTAACGTATAAAGTTTAAATTTTGTAAAAAAATTAATGTAAAGGTAACAAAATTTAATCGCGTATAAGTAGTATAAAGTACCTACTACCTATTTGTATACCCAATACAATTTTCAAGTCTCAAAGTATAATATTTCCTGAGTTGTCGGAAACTATTGAAATTGATTTCCTCAAAATTTCAGTTTTCGTGAAAAATGGCATATTTTCGAATTTTTAGTAGTTTTTCCCCTATCACATAGGCTCAATTTTTTAGATATTTTAAAAACGGCTTAAATAAATATATATAAAAACATCATTGTAAAACCAATAAATTCTTTGCTTCGTTCAGAATCTAAAATTTGGTGAAAATTTTCAGTATTTTTTGTGAAAAATCTTAGATTTTGTATTGGGTATCCTGAGATTTAGGTGGTTGGTGAGTCTTAAAAATTTGTATTGCTACGTCTTTCGTGTAGAGTTTATCAAGCGATACATAATGTAAAGTTTTATGATGTATAAAATTAGTCAGATATTTAAGACATTATAATATGCATTATA
Source organism: Tetraneura akinire (assembly GCA_021307375.1). Classification (NCBI taxonomy): domain Eukaryota; kingdom Metazoa; phylum Arthropoda; class Insecta; order Hemiptera; family Aphididae; genus Tetraneura; species Tetraneura akinire. The sequence goes on from JAIUCT010000009.1 coordinate 14,497,697, forward strand.
TTTATAGATGTCTTAAATTTACATAATAAAATATGAATTTTAAGAAATTTTTTATGGAATAATATTTTGTTACCACATTCAGCAAAGAAAGACGGCGTATAGGATAGGCAATTTAGCTACTTTAATGTGTATTAGAAACAATAATAATAATAAATTAATTATTTTTTTATAATATACGTAATATTAAAATTATTTCTTTAAAATAAATAATAATTTTGTTTTTGATTTTAATAATTAATAATAAACTATTCTGCAATAGTTTTATGGAATTTAGAGAAAAATAATTAATTACCTTAAATTTTTGGCTAAATAGTTAACAACTTTATTATTTAAAATCAAAAATAAATTTTAATTTAAAAGTAAAATTTTCAAATTAAAACAATAACATGAAAATGTAAAAATCAACGTATTCTTATATAGGTACTATTAAACAGTTTCGAGTTACATATTGAGTTTAATTTAATAACTAGAATTGTCAGACAAAATTTAAACATTTTTTTTTTAAATATAATTTTATATAATATTTCGAAGTAGGTAAGTACTAAATTTTGAAAATATTTTATAATATTATCATTTTTTTATTTCATATACGAGTGCATTATTTTGTTTAAACTAGACATAGGTACCTACTAATGAAGTATTAAAATATATCGTATAAAATATTCATTGTATGTTTTTTCTATAAACTGTAATTATAGTTATAATTAATAAATATAAATAATTATATTACTTGATGTTCATCTGTATCGGGTACAATGTATGCATCAATGGCAGGTCCATGATATGAATTAAGCTTTCTCATTTCATATCTCAATCTTAAACATATTTATTTTTAAAATTATAAAATTTATGTTTTAATTTAAGATTGTAGTCTGGTAGTCATTATATAATATTAATATATTATGTATACTGTATAGCTTACAGGATATAATATAGATCAAAATAATATAAAGAAGAATTATTTTTATAATTACTACGTAATATATAAATTAATTTTAATATATTACATCAGCTTTCGATGTACCTACTTATTATTATATATTAATAATATGACATACCATCAGTGGCAGTTTTACGGGGGGAGTTTAGAAGTATACTAGACCTCCCAGACCATTCAGACCAATGAAAAATGTAATTAAAAGTATAATTATTAATATAGTGTATACAATAGGTAAATATGTAATTATTAAATTATTATTATATAATTACATTTTATTAAAATTTTGGACCCAAGAAAATTAATTATTGAAACCCCGTTACTGCGCATACCACCCATTGTATATAATTACTCTATGAATTAATTTGTTTTAATTTACTCTCGAAGTATTTCAGACGTGTTGACACGATTAATGGGTTGAGGAACATTTGCCATCGGTGGACACAACTTCCTGTTGGTCGATTTATCATTAAAATCTCCATTTTGACCTTGTGCCGTCGTCCAGAAGTCTAAAATGTAAAATCAGGTAGGTATATTATTATACACTTACACTATACGAGTATTTTATTTTAAATTAATATAAAGACAATATAGTACAATTAATAAAGTTTTTATTAATATAATTTTATAATTAATTATGAAGTTCGCATAACAATGATGATGAATTATAAAGATAATTAATTATATTAGTTATGTATTATGTTTTTATTGCGTTTTAATCAGCTAAATGTTGGCCAACTATTTTTAAGGATTATTAATTGATTATTGTATATCAAGTAGGTATATCTATATTGGTATTATATTAAATATATTGTTCTGATAAAATTTGATTGAAGCGTTTGAATAGTATAATATATAACGGAATTCTACATATACTCATTTTTAATTTAATTTTTATATTAGGTATTAGTTGGTTTAAAATATAAATATTATGAGTATAGATTTTATTAATTTTCACATTTTATATTAAAATGCGTGTTTATCGAAATTATTATTTCGTATATATTATGATGTTAAATTAATTTCTTTCGTTGTTGGTGTCTTATGAAATTAACCTTTATTATTACTTAATTATAAGCTAAATACTATCAAAGTTCATCTCAAGGTAGATTCATTTTTTTATCACCAAATAAATGTACGAAAATTTGTGTTTCCAAACTACAGCAGAATTATAATTTTGAAATATAGGTACCTATCTATTTATTTTTTAGAACAATTTTTCTATATCTAACATATATAACTCCTATTTGTTATTTGCGTTTTGTATAATTTATTACGAGATCTGAGTTATATTAAATTAATAATCCAATAAGTCTTTAGGTTACGTTAATTCTCAAAAGTCACAGAACAGCCACTTGATTCTTACCATCGGTCGTCGCAAACTCCCGACACAATAGAAATATGAATACCACCTATATCTTTATATTATTATTATATTCTTTCAACCCCACCAATACGTATTAGTTATATTTAATGAAATATAAATTCTTGAACATAATGTATTTATTGAAATCCATAGGACAAAAATCAGCTCTGGGAGTCCCAGAAGTTAAAATGAGTTTGGTCGAACGGTGATGAAAATGTCTATTGTAATAATCGAATAAAAGAAAGCTGACAACCGCGTCGTGCTCCCACGAGAGTTAAATATTATGTGCATATTATAATCAAGTTGCGCGTGCAATCAAATGCACGTCTTCGAATTTAATTCGTTTTAATATTTTTGATATTTTTTTCGGTTGTGTTATTTAGCTACAAACGAAATATATAATGATAAAATATATGCTGCAGGAGCATATGGTAATCACGAAGTTTGACCTAATTTTTAATGACATTTAAAGTACACGAGGGAGAAATATAGGTATTGTTTCATTAAAGGTTGCTGAGGTCGTATAAAAAATCTGACATTTCTAAATCGCCAGATAGATATACGACCGCACTGAAAACGCAGTCTTTAGTTTCCTTCGTGTTGGCGTTTTATTATTATTATTATTATTATTATTATTATTATGTTTTCTTTTTATGGAAACATTTATTAACAGTACTTATAAACTTCAATTATACCGTCTTCGTGGAAAAATAACATTATATGATTATATGTTTTTCAATTTATTTTTTATTGTGAATTTTGAGTTTTTTGTGAACTATCAATTTTAAATTGTTTATTTTATAAAAATAATATAAGTGTATTGAATTTAAACTAGATATCTACTAGAAAAATCATGTAAATTTATAAATTCCTTCTTTATTATTAAATTTAAATTGTAAAAAGTAAATATAATTAAGTATTAAAAATTAAAATAATATAAAAAAATCCTCGGATTTAGAATCACTTTAATGTAGTGCCTATAAAATAATATAATATTATATAGTTTAATTTTGATAGACTTATCAATTTTGTGTTTTAGGTACTTATTTTTAATTATTTAAATTTTTTATATTAAATGCCTATAATAACTATAGGACATAGGGGTGCGCAGATTCAGATTTCAAATTCAGAGGCAGCAAAAAATAAATTCAGCCTATTTTTTGAAGAAATACAGCCCATAATTTCATTTATTTTATAGTTAATTTTATGTATCACAATTATATTTAATCGTATGTTGTTTAAAAAATATTGCATTGATTAAAACGAATTTTTTACAAATCTAATGTAATTTAGGTATGAAAATTTAAATTATCAATGATGAAATTTAATAATTATCAGTCCAAAAAAAGATATTCAGGGGCATATTTGCTGCATCTGCAGCCACCGTGCGCACGCCTATGCTATATGATATCATAAATATTTAGTTAGACTTTTGGAGAATTTATTTCTTATTTGACAATTTTAAATGTCATATATTTAAAAGCATTATTAACATAATAATATGTATATGTTTATTATTATATATTTATATTTTAAAATAATATAAATGTATTTGACAAATTATATTGAATAATTTTTAATGAAACGTAGAAAATTATAATATAAGTAGGTTATATTATTGTATAGGAAATTTCTAAAATAATCAACTTTAAGAGTAAGTAGATAATCAAACAATGATGTTAATAAAATATTATACGTATTAAATCAATATCTATAACATTTTATTAATTCAAAATTTTATTTTTTGTCTTTTATTATACAAATATAATGTATCAGATTTATCATTTTGTTTATATATAGGTTGTATTGAAAGTTGATTTTTATGAAGCACATTTTATGTATAAAGTCTCTATTACAATAATACCGAGTTTTATTTTCTATTTCGTATTACCTATTATTATTATCATCATTATCATCATCAATAACTCGAGAAAGATAATGTTAGAATATTCGCGATTTTCTTATTCTTTACGAGTCCCACCCTTCGATTTTATTATTTTTATTTTTTATTTTTTATTAGCAACTGTATAAATATGGAAATGGTTATTGCTGACTATACATACAGTGGTCGTACGAAAGTACTTTACAATGCGAAACGACGGCGGCCGATTCATTTAACGCGATTCAGTATGCCCATTATAATAATGCGTACATTTCATGTATAAAAAAAATATTTATAATATATATAGATAAAGGTATCCGCGTACCAAAGGTGTATATAAAACAAAGGCGGCGATGGACAACGCCCATTCGACGGAAACGACGAGAGAGGAAGTTTGGCCCCATCAATGTTTTTTTTTTTTTTTTTATTGATAGAAGTGTATTAAATGGTTTATATTTTTAAAATACGAATACGAAAAGTCAAAGAAATATAACGGACTACGAGATTATTTTTAATGTACATAGGTACGCGTTATGACGACTAAAAACATGAATATTTAAATTTCATTTTTCGCTATATAACATACTCGCATTTATAATAAATATATGTCCGATGTCGTATCTCGTAAGTAGGAATATCGTTAACAATAACGAATCAAAAAATTGGCTATATAATATTATGAAGAAAAAAGAAAAATAATAAATATTAAAATCATAAATAAAATAAAGCTGACCACGTGCAGGCTGAATACATTTTAATCTAAAACGGTGATTAATCTTATATTAAATAATAAGTAACATAATTTATAAAAAATGTATTATTTACACGTGAGTTTATGATCAAAATTCGTTATCCTAGAACTGGGCAATTGGTTTTAAAATAAGTTTACCTAGTACGTTATGGTGATTAACTTTAAGGTGATTGGCCATTATATTATATTATATACGAATATGAACATGTGCATTAGGAAAGATTTTCGTTAAACATTCGTTTATTTTGTTTTAAACAATATATTAATCAAAATGACGATATTTTAATAGTTTTTAATTTTTACATTGTGCACGCGTATTTATTTGCGTATAGTTATAGTGTGACAGGCGGAAAATATAAAATATTTGTATAATTTAACGGATCGAAATAAAATAAAAACTTAAAAGTTATGTACCTACACTCAGAATTCTGTTTATAAGTTTAATAAGATAAGTACATAATATATTATAAGATGTATTGTTGAAATTCCTACCTACTGTAAAAATAATAATATATTAAATTATTGTAACAATAATTTAATTCCGTATACAACCGCTGCGTGTTGAAATCACAATTATTATTATTCGTCTGCGGTGACATAAACCGCAATGATAAATCACATAAAATCATGGTAACACGACGGGGGTTAAGTCGCTGCTATAGGTTATAACAAAAATTAATAATTATTATGCCAAAAGAAAGTATATAATACATTATGTTCTTATGTTAGAGTTAGATACAAGATACTATATCTGAATAACAACGTTAGTTTTGACCGACAATTGCTTATTACACTTTCAAGGGAACTATAATGGCAAACCGTTTTTTTTTTTTAAATTATTATTATTATTATTATTGATTTTCGATATAGGTATATGAATGTATGATGTCTAAGCATTAGCGGGTAAAGCAGAAGATTTGGAAAAGTTACGAATTTACGAATATTTATACATTTTTGAGCTATCTAATTTTATCCATTAAACGCGATATTTTTGCTAAAATATTGTAAAAATATGCAACTATACGATATTCGTTAAAAGACAAATGTCTGCCTCTTAAATGTATTAAAATCTAAAATGAAAAAAGAATAGAATACTAAAATATTATTTAAAGTGTTTTCAGCATTTACATCGGAACGAGCTAATAATAACGATACTAATAAGTGGATAATACCTATCTATACGAGGAAAATTGTAGTTGCAAATTTAATTTAAAAGTTGGAATTTTAACACACGTGATTTCTCCACTAGGGGGACCGCATAACCCTAGATAAAAGGGGTTGCTGTCTCATCGTTCCGGAATAAATTTTATGTATAAAAAATTACATTTTATTTAAAATCTTATAATTAACACGCAATTTACTATACACATCCGAAATGTTCTCGTATGTTATATCCTATACGTTTATAATATTATCGTTTCGTTTACGGTAAATTATGAAATATTTGAAAACGGTAAAATAGTCAATAGATGATTAGGCTGAAATTCGTAATTATTATAAAGGGGCTCGTGGGACTTTATTTTTTACCCGTGTTGAGACAAAAAAAATTGAAAAACGATAATCAATAAGGTATGATATACATTCAATACAAATAAAATACAGATAAAGGTAACTCACCTATTATTACCTATATATAATATTAACCTTTTTATACAATAGTAAAATTTACTACCAATAGGTAGTTATAAATATAACGCAACGTGGTGTAGAGCAGAGCCGTCGTGAGGGGGGCAGAGGGACCATTTTGCCCCAGGCCCCCGACTTCAGGGGGCCCCAAACGTCAAAACTAGTCAAATTATTTTTTATATATTATGTTAAACTAATGTATTTTAATCGAGTAAATTAATATTATTAATACACAATTATTATTATAATATTATTTATAAGATAAACATTATTCATTATATTAATAGATAATTATGATTGTATTTTCGATATAGGTACACGAGTGTAGAATGTGGAATGTAAAAGTTATAATTATAAATACTAATATATTTATTCATTGTCAATAATATTGTATAAATATATTACCACCGTTATGGCTAACAAAAACGAAAGACCAATAATAGACAATATTAGAAGCGGGTAGTAAGATACAACTTTAATTATATTTTATACAGGTAAAATTTATAATTTGTTGTTTTTCATTTATTTCGTTGAAGTAACACTATTTATTAAATATGATAATTATAGACTATTCTTAAACATTAATAATAATATGTTTGTGCGTCTCGGAGTGTATTTTGTTATATTATTATATTAGTAATTATTTCAAAACCTCATTGGAGCATTTGGAGCTTAGAGGTACTAAAACGCAAATTAAATTACATTTATTGTAATAAAATAAGAATTTAAAATTATTTTAATTTAAATAAAAACTAAAATTTGAGAAGGTAATTTAATAACTGGGGATGCTAATCACCCCCAAGCTAAGCATTCTAGGGCAATTTAGCTTAAAGGCCCCATATTCTTGAATGTTCTAGGCCCCCAAAAAACTCTCGATGGCCCTGGTGTAGAGATTCATCATTTGCAAATTTTATCATATATATATATACTGCGAGATTGCTTAAACGTTACTACGTTTCATACTTGAAATATCAATTGAAGTATTACCTACGTAATGTAATAGATAGGTACATATTTTAATAATACGTAAAAATATAATTATACGATTAATATGTAGAACATGCTTTATAAACCATGTTTCATTGTAATAATTAAATTTCGAGACTGGATTTAAATGCCATAAAATGGATAAATATATAGGAATCTCCTCACAGTTTGTTTAATTCTCAATCACCCCTATTTATTCATAAACCAAAATGTATTATATTAATTAATCATATTGGGTATGAAAAGAAAATATCTTTTCTTGGTATTAAAGTTAGTACTTACTTAGTAGGTACTTAAATTTTATAATATCAATACCAAATAATTTAATTTTATATATGTAGGTATAAGGTATATCACCAAATCGACTAGATTAAAATTTGTAGAAAATTAAACACTATTTTTGACGAGAATAAAATAATTAATAAAGATAAATTAAAATAAAATATTTCACAGAACTCAATGTTTTTTTTATTATAATCTCGAAATACAAAACCGAGTTGTATTTAAAAAAAAGATATAATTAGTAAATATTTAAATCTTCTAATTCTATACTCGTATATAAAAGAATAAAACTATTTAGAAATAATTTCCCAGAGCAATAAACATAATTTATTATATAATATGATCAATGGTTTATTCAAATCAGTAAAATATTACTGGTTTTTTTGTTTATATAAAAATGGAATACTTACAAATTAGTAGAACACTTGCTATTTTCATTTTATTTTTAAATTATTAATTAAGTTGAAAAGTTTAAGGTGGTTCACCTACAACATTTATTTAGCAAGTTAAATTAAACACTTCAATAACACGCAAGAGATCCTATTCAAATGAGCCTTTGAACTTTAATACTGGGTCCTTCTTTAGATTTTGGTATTACTACAGTGTTGCCATTACTAACATAATAATAAAACCCCTATTATGACCCTATCAATAATTATTTTACCACCATTTTTGTAAAATAAACCTTTTTTCATTTTTATCTCATTCACGCGCATAGTAATATTTTTTTATGTAGTCCAACAGCATTGGATTGGACAAGCAGTACACTAGGAACATCTTAGTGGATTAACTGTTTTATTTTAGCAATAGACTATACTCGATAATTTATTAAATAGGAAAAAATTAATATTTTCCAGATAAAAATTTTAAGTTCAGTTCGACATTGTAGTTTGAATAAATTAGTCTAAAATTATAAACCAAATAACATGCAACTACAATTATCAAGGAAAAATAAATTATTATTTGAAACAGATGTACAATAATAAAATGAAAAAAAAAAATAACAACATGTAAAAACACTAGATGAAATAAACCAATTTATTAATGCGTCGTTCAAATAATATGTCATTATCCTTTGAAATATACCAGTAGTTGAATGCAATAAGTCATAAGTTGTTTAAATGACATAAATTGCCTGTTTTGGTTGCTATAAATTTAGGTGCAAATAAGAATCATGAACAAAACAAAAGAAAAAAATCAAATCATAATTCCTGTAACAGTTCTTAAAATTGAAATCTAGTCATAGGAACATTTTGATCTCTAAAATCAAATTGCTCAATTCCTTGTTCAGTTTCTTGTACAGATGTCGCAACACGTGCATCGTCTTCATCAGAACCGAAATAACGTTCAATAATTCCAAAAGCTTTTTGATATACTTCAATATTCTCGTGTGATTGTAGGAATTCTATTTTGTCCAGACCATAGCATTCTTCTAGTAATACAGCGTATTGATTAACAGCACCAGTTTGTCTAGCTATTTGTTCACCTAGTTTAAGAATATTTTCTAAACCATTTAGGGCAACTTGGATAATTTTTACATCTGTCACTGTCAGAAGATCACATAATGGGGGAATACATTTCTAAAACAAATTGCATTTGATAAGTTAATAAAAAAAATAATAGCATGGTTTAAATTATATATACTTGTTCCACCAAGTGTTGAATTTGTTCTTGTGTTCCTCCAGACGTAGCATTTGTTATTGCCCACGCTGCTTCTTTTCTTGTTTTAAATTCAGCAGTGGCCATAATATTGATGAGTGTTGGAAATATATTTTCATTAAGAACAGCCTATACACATAAAGTAAATATTACAAAATAAATAAATAAATTTATTTCTTTAATTTTATTACTTATCTAATATCTTACTTGTATTTGATTTTTATTTCCAGCGGTAATATTAGAAATTGTCCAACAAGCCTCTTTGCGGATAGTTTCTTTCGGCGATCCCAACAAGCTAAGTAAACATGGTAAAACTGAGCAATTTAAAACAACTTGTGTTTGGACATCATCACCAGTCACTATGTTACCAACAGCCCTTAAGGCAGCAGAAACAACATTATTTTGAGTATGCCTTAAACAGTAATATAATTATTTAATAAGTATTTAAATAAACATGACATATATAATATATATTCACATTAATAATTCGACTAAAGTCGGACAAACTCCGGCATCAATAACTGCTTGGATTTTTTCGTTTGGACCATCAGATAAATATGATAGAGCCCAACAAGTATCTGCTAAAACATCAGCATCGGAGTGATCTAATAATTCAGCTAAAACCGGTAAAGCAGGAGATACCATAGTAAAATCTGGTGGTGGAACTTTTCCGCGGCATAAATTAGAAACAGCCCATACAGAATTCCGAGCCATTGATAAACGTGTATAATTATTTAATAATCTATAACAAATACAAATCAAATAATATATTTCTTATTAATAATTAAACAATTAAATAACTTATTAATAAAATGTCTAATTACTTTAATAATGGCTTCATTATGCCCATATTTAAAACAAAATCACGACACAATGGAGAATCACCAGCAATATTTCCCAATGCCCAAACTGCTTGTTCTTGTACATCTTCATGTGGAGACTCCAATAAATATATAAATACAGGTACAGCATCAGCTTCCATTACCTTTCTGGTTTGTTCTGACGTTCCTGAAGCAATATTTGTTAACGCCCATGCTGCTTCAAACTAATAAAATGTAAGTAATAATTGTATAATAACCAATAATACAAAAAATAATTATCAATGTAATAATAATTATTACCTGCAGATGACTATTAGTTGTTTTTTTTAAAAATTCAACAAATCTTGGAATAACACCAGTACCTATAACGGCATCAATAGGAGGGTTAGGTTCAGATGATAATAATTTTCTAAATTTTTGTGTTGCTTTTAATTGATCTTCTTCATTACTACTATACAAATGTTTAATTAGTTCTTCATTAATGTTTGACAAATCAGACAACGCATTGGGTATAGCCACCTAAAATATATTTCATAATAAGAAAGAAAAATATGCATACATTATTATCAAAAGAAGTAGGATAGGTATACCTAATGATATCTATACATGTTTTATAACAATAAGAAATATTAATTAGTGTTGATAATTTATTATCAACAAAGAATGTGATATGTGAATATTGTATTGAAGTAAATTAAATAAATATATGTTAGAAATAATACATCACAATAATATGTTTCAATTATTTTAATTATGTAGATAAAATTTTTGTTAAGGTTTCATTTATTAAGACATTAATTGGGTATTTAAATTGCTTATGGAACATTTATTTAAATTATCATATTGTTTTATACTAATATAAAATATTTCAAATATATAATTATTATTTCAAATATTTATATATTTATTAAGAATAGTGTTAGAGAAAAATAAACTGTTAAATATCTCTCATATGAATTATTATTATTTTATGTGAATCAAAATATATTAAACTCACGTCAACATCGTCACTCGGAATATCGTTGATGTTGCGCCTTTTAAATAACTGAATATCCCGTTTCTGTTTCCGTAACTGAATTCCTTCTTCTTCCCGTCTGCGGCGTAACTCTTTCGAGTCAACACCTTCGTTTTTATACCGCATCCTGTGTGTATTGGACATGATGAACGTCTATCGGATACAGCAACTGCTTGACAATAAGACATAAATAGCATTCAGGAATGAGCATAACATAAAACTTTTCAAAGTTTAACATTTAAGGTTAAGTGTGAGTTTTTAATGTTAACATGCTTACGAATTAGAACAAAAGTGGGATAACAACGGACTTACGACTAAATTCAACGGCTGTCTGACGGCGGTGGAGGTGATTTATCGATATGACGGGCAAATTAAAAACTAAAAATGAATTGCTCTGATAATTGATTCGAGTTGTTTTCACTAAAATTGGTAAGGAGAACGTGCAGAAATATCTCAGTAATGTGTAATCATAATATCACATCAAAAAATAAATAAATAAAAAACAAAATTAGGTGGTGCGGAGGGAAAACGCTCGTTAGTCATCGGTTGCTGCGGGGTTCGGTGGGTGTGAGAGAGCCCGCCAAGGTCTTGGAAGAACGGTTTAACAGCTGATACCGCGGCACACCAACAAAGAAAAACACATTTTTATATTATCTTTGTCGCGGGCACGGTGCCAACAACTGTATCACGAATTCACGAATCGCGAACCGTTTTTGCTTTGCGGTAAGCCGTAAAGTGGAAAGGGAAACTGAAAATTCTAATATTTTATCATTCATGTAATATAAATAATCATTTTTTATTTCTTTTAAATTATTTTTGTTTAGGAAAATTTCTTTTTTAGGAAAATTTAATGATATTCTAATTTTTACATCCGTGGTAATCGAACTTAAAAAATTGAGTTTTCTTCATCTTTTAATGATATTCTATTGGATTATCCAACAATAGTACTAAAAATTTATTTTTTATTTTTTAATCACTATATAATTATATCGAACATCTAAACACAATGTATTGGTAGACCTACGTAAAAATTGCAAAGACGTTTTAATTTAACGTTTGCGTTCCTGATAGTCAACGAATGACCATGATTTTAATGTTTTACACTTTTATAAATTAGAAGGGGTAACTTAAAGTATTCTTCTCGAAAGAAGGGATACTAATCATCTTAATTAACCAATAAAATATATAAATTTAGGTCATCATGATCATTTGCAATTTATAGAAACTACATTCATAAATTGTTAATTTATAATTGTAAGTGTAACAACACTATATAACAACGTATAGTTTTTTATATTCAATAATATAAATATATGTTGAAACATGTTTCATTGGTACCTAATATTTTTTATTTAAAAAAAATTATGTAATTTATTTTATATAATATATTAGCCGTTAGCTAAGTAGATTTTTTTTTAATTTGTACAACACGTTTTAATAATTTTGACATTTATAAGTTGAAGTCATAATATGAGTAATTATGTACGTATAAATTTAAATCACATTTATGAAAAAAACTAAAAAGAAATACGTTTTCATAATATTTTTAGATAAATTTGTATTAAATTAATCATTTACAAAATACCTATATTATTAAAAATATAATTAAATATAAATAATTGAATTTAAATTTGGTATACAATTTTAGAGGCTGAAATTCTTTTTAGGATGCCAAGCTATCTCAAACCCCCTCCTAATTACATCTATGATTACACAGAATGTATATTAAGTAATTATAAAATAGATATATTATTTATTTTATTACCATTCACATATTATTATTTAAATTCGTGTAAAATTAATTAATATCTATCAATATATTAATTCCTATACATATTAATTATTAATATAGGCAGAATGTTTTAAATCATTGACTATTAAGAATATGAAGAAGTTACAAGAAATATTGAAATGAAATATGAGAAATGGAAGATTTTTAATAAATATAAATAGTTCTTAATAATTAAAGGATTGTTAAACTGTCATAGTGAACCAGCGGCGTATTTAGAAATGTTGATGGGAAGGGATGAAATAAATTTTGAATTAATCAATGAAGGTAAAGCCCCCTCTTCATTACATAATTAATAAAAATATTACACATCGCAATATTTATTTTTAGATAATTTAATAATTTAAAATTTTAATTATAATATAAAGTCTAGATTTCTCTGCTTTTTTGCCAATTCATCGATCACTTCTTCAGGACTTATTTTAGTTGATCGATGAATTGACAACAATGCGAGTCCATTAAGTCGTTCCTAAGAGTAATAAAAAATAAAAACATTAATATTTTGACTGTTGTTTAAATATTAAAAATTTAAAAGTCAAAAGGTACACCTCATACATTCAATTTCTTCAATAAGATTTTAATCGTTTCAATGTAGAAAAAAAATACGATCTGATACTCCTGCCGCATTGGATACAGGTGTGCAAATCATAGTGTTTAATTTTAATTAGAATTTGAATGTAATGATAAACCATTGCATTCGAAAAACGATTCTGAGCGAAATTTAGTCAGATAATGAAGGAATTGATTAAAATGTTGACGGTTTTTATGAAATATTAAAAACGCAAAATTTTATCACACATATAAAAACCATATAGGTACACGTATAGTACATAAATGAACACCCTATAATATTTTCTAGTCTCTTACTTTAAAATTACCCGAGGTATCGTCAAATATTTAAATCGAATTCGTCGAAATTTCAGTTTTCTTGAAAAATGTTTTTTTTCGTCGTTTTTTCTACCGCTTTGGGTAAATATTGAAAAATTCGAGAAATGACCTAAATAAAGTACCAACTATATTCAATTTTCTATTGAAAACCTATACTATTCGTAAGTATCGGAGCATTATTTCTGGTCGAAAAAATGTCTTTATACATAAAAATAAGAGAAATCCATATAAATACTTACTTTAAATATTGATTTCAATTTTAAACACATATAAAAAAAAAATTGAGCCTTGGGATTTATCTAATATTTTGATATCATATTAAGTAATATGTCAGTATATTTCAGTAAAATTTTCAGACCATAAAACCCAAAACTTTCAATTTTATCAAATATATACATAAAAACGAGAATTTTACAAAATATTTAAAGTCCTATATTTTATGGAAAAATTAACCAAACGGTTCAAAAATTTTACTACATATAATATAGTAGCTATGTGAACACTCTAATACATGTTATTTTTATTCATTATACAATATAAATTATAGTTTTTATACAAAAATGTATAAATAAAACCAATGGGGGGATCTATCCCCAAACCCCCCTGTAAATACGCCGCTGTAGTGAAGTAACAATAAGTTACTACTTTATTGACTGTAAAAGATCAAGTATAATTAGAAAATAATTGTAATTATGATTAAAATTTTAAAGTTAGCATATACTTATTATATTAAATTTAAATAGTTTATAAGTGATAAAAAAAAGTACAATAATATAATAAAATTAAAACTATTTTGATACATTTTATAAAACATATTAATGTTACATTTATAATACCAAGTTTAAATAGAATAAAATTATTTGGTATAGTTATTATTTGTTTAAGCAGATTTAATTAACATTTTATTTATTTTAAGATAGGTATTGTTTTTTTATTAGCTATTTTAAATTTGAATTCTATTAAATATACATTTAAATCTATTCCAAATTATCATCAATGATTAATATGACATATAATATAAAATTAAATAAATATTATAAATTTAAGTTTAGCATATTTTAGATTATTGATAAATAAGCTGATGTCACATTTTTTAATACCACTGATGATAGTCAATTTTGGTTATTATATTGGTAAAATAATAAAATAACAATTTAAAATTTTTAATGAAAAAATTCAATTTTTAATAGTTAAATTGTTTATTTGTATACTTGTAATATAAGCATAAAATGTCTAAACAAAACAATTATTTTAAGAATTTGAATACCAATAGTCAAGAAATAATTGTTCATAAGACAGTTTTATTTTGTTACAGCGAATAATAAAATTTATTGGTCAAAATGATATTATTTAAAGGTAAATTAATACGGCTATTATAAAACGCTTATACTAACAAATATGATTTAAATTTACTAAAACAAATAACAATGATATATTGAAAGTTATAATACTTAAAACTATATCATTGTACAAGATAATAATTTTATTTTAAGGCAGTATATTTCCATGTAAAATGTAATAGTATTGTATTTAAATTATTATTAACAATATGTGTGAAAATATAGAAATTAAATTACAACTCGTGTACAGATATAATATAATAATTTTTAATAATATCAATTATATTAGATTAATAGTAAAAAAAAAAAAAAAATGTTCTAATTTAACAACTACAGTAATAAAAACAAAACAGATACTACCTACCTAAAAATAATAAAATAAATAAAATAAAATAAGAGCCCTCAGTACAAAATTGGAATTTAATTTCTACAAAGAACTTAGGATTATATTATTTTAATTATGTAATGGTACTGTTAACAATAATTATTTTTACTTCTCAATTGTTTTACTATTTTGATCGTTAAAGCTTAAATATGCTATACCGCAACCAGTTAATGCACATCCTGTGGCCAGACCAACAACTGTAGCTAAACAAGAATTGTCCGGCAATAAACTGCGCACAATGGCCCAGGATAACACAGATCCCATGTTGAACAAAATTGATCCATATACGCTTAAAGTTCAGAAGCACTCAAATTAATATTGAAATCATTATTAGCAAGTCTATCTTGTACGTCAATCAATGTTTTACCTGTATGTAATACGTAGTTTCAATGGCGCTCCGCTGAGATGTGGACGTCCTGCGATGAACAGTGCTGAACCCAAACAAGAGTTCAATAAAAAAGTATTTGTAAGTTCTGGTTTGTTCACAATTCTGGATGAATAAATTAAATATTGTGGTTATTGTTTGTGATGATAGTTTGATAAATTTGACCACTTACTTTTGTAAAAGTCCCGGATTCATGACATTGATGGACAAAAGAGAATAGTTTACCGAACCAAATGCTGGGGCATAATAGTACATTGCCGATTCTTTGTTTAATGGCGGTGGTTTGTAATTCATAACTGCGTTAACTACTGCTTTCTTGTCGAATGACACCATTTTAAAACAAATCGTATAGACAATAATCGTCGAAACGAGACAATTTTTGGTTTTATTGATACGTACTGATATACGAAATAAAAAAGAAAATTGTAAAAAATACTTAGATCTATATTTTTACAGTACCTTAATAATAATTTCTAAAATTTTAAGCTGAGAAGTTCAGCTTAACCACGACAGTTGTATAAGATATTTTCTTATTATGATTCTTTTCTTATCATCAATATTGAAATCACACGATAACATCAAGGCAATCGCAACAGCCTGCAGGTCAGCCTGTATTATTATTGTTCAAAAATGATGAAAACTGGTAAGTCTCGAAAATTTTGCAATTAAGCACGATTTTTCATTTTTAAATTTGCTGCGTTTTAAATATTTTAACTTGTAGACGGTGGCTTTATATTTAAAATGATTAAATATCGATCTTTTTATATTAATTCGAATGAGTTCTATTTTTTTTATTAAATAATAATAATAATAATAATAATAATAATTATTATAAAAAAATAATTTTCTGTTAATTTTTGTATTTTTACTCCTCCTTCTCATCTAATGATAAATTTATATTCTACGTATATATTATATATTGGGAATTTTAAATACAAAATATTTA
Organism: Tetraneura akinire; assembly: GCA_021307375.1. Lineage (NCBI taxonomy): Eukaryota > Metazoa > Arthropoda > Insecta > Hemiptera > Aphididae > Tetraneura > Tetraneura akinire. The sequence continues at coordinate 14,514,756 of JAIUCT010000009.1, forward strand.
TATGTAAATATATATTATATATTTAAAATTTATAGATTTTATTTGTAAATTATTATTTTAATTAAACGTACCTAAACGTTTTCCAAATATTATGTACAAATGTAAATGTATAATTATTAATCAGGTTTTAGATTTAGATATCTATTCTACATAATATATGAATATTATATTATTTCCTTGTCATTTGTTATATAATCCAATAAACTATAATAAAGAATTAAAGACCTAAATATGGGACTTAATAAAGCTTGAAATAATGTAAATTTATTTTCTAAAATATTATACTTGTCCTATATTATATAAAACATTTTTATTTTTAACAAAAAATTGTGTCAATTTTAGTTGCAAATTGCGGTACCTATAATATAAATTAATAATTTATTATAATATCTGTTTATTTACATTATACACAATACACCTGAAGTCGCTATTATAATTAGCATATTATAATATATAGGTTATAGGTATAAGTTATATTATAATTTAATGTATTTTAGCAATATTTTTGAGACTTTGAGTTTGAGTACCTATGTTTATAGTAGGTATATGTAATTTATTCATACGAGTGACAAATTGTCTTCGCCATAAACGTGACTTCATATACATTTTGATTTATAACGAAAATGGTTTATGAAATCATTAGTTTGACGTAGCCAAAATAAATAGTTATATCTTATATGTGAAGTATAGGGTGCCTATCTATTGTACTTGTACCTAAACACTAAACATGACATTATATTATTATATTATATGAATTCGTCTACGACGTACTTACTAAACTACTATTTAAGACTTAACCATATTAATAACTTATAATATTATAACTTTATAAGGTATATACGATATACCTTGAATGGGAAAGTGGTATAAAAATTTAATGAAAATTATTTTCTCGTAATGTTGTTTGCGAAATGACATTCTTTTTCATTGTATTATTATAATAAATAATTTAAGGTAAACAATATAATGTAGTGCACTAGTGCACTTATAAATATATTATTAAACGTGTCGCGTTCCGCACGGACATATTTTCCTGCGAAATAATCTTCTATTTTTCTGTCATGTACCTAAATACCTACACATTGCTGCGATTATAATATAATATATTGTATTATGTAAAATTGTAAACGACACAAGACTTGGACGCGTGTACCACTTTGTATATACGAATAACATTAAATTTCATATTTATTATTATTATTATTATTGTTATTATTATTATTATTATTATTATTATTATTATTATTATTATTATTATTAATATATATTTATTATATTATCCGTTCGTATAGTTGTTAGACAGTTGGTTTTTTCAAGTAGGTAACTACGTTAATTAATACCTACAATATAATTACCTTATTTTAAATAATAATTAGCTGGTATAATGTAATGTCGCATTAGAAAATAAAATATCGTTTAATTTACGCAGGGAAAATGTCAACAAGTTGTCGAGAGTGTAGTCGTAAAGTACTTTTATATATTATTATTAGAAAAATACGAGAAAACTATTAAATATAATACATATACATATAATATATGTATATATGTGTAATGTGTATGAATACTATATGAATATATGCATAATATGTTTGGTTATATAATTGTAATGATATTATGAAATATCATCATTTATTCATTTTCTTTTAATTGTAATTTTAATATAAAATAAGATGATAATATTGTTTAAATAACGATCAACTTTTAATCAAATTTCATTATATTTAGTAAAGGAATCAACATATATCGAAACACCGTCACAGTCTGAATAGGCAACTCTTTGTGAAACACATCATATACATAACGTCGAAGACGGCGATCATGTATACCCAGATAACACCACAATAAATTTGTTTATATTATTATTTATTAAAATAAATAAGCGACACACCGACGCACACAACATCTTTTCAAGAGGATTTATTTCGGAAATTGTTGACGGTGTTTCGACGTATACAAGATTCATTCATCAACTAATTCACCAGCTTTATTTATTTCTATTATACAACCTACGAGTTCAACTCCACTTTCAGTTATCGTCGCTGGAGTCAAAGTAGTGATTATTATTATTTTTATATAGCCATTTGTGGTTTTACGAATCATCTGATTCATGAAGTCACAATTAACACGCTTATACATTAAGATATAACTAAAATAATATAACTCGAATAAGAATATAAATAATTGTTATATATCGAAAATGAGCTCTTCTTTTAAATAATAGCCAATATACATTTAGATCTGTTTCACAATAAAAATAACATCAAATAAAATTAGATTTATAAAGTAACGTAACTAATAATTATATTAATTAAATTAATTTAGTATTGATGTGTCGGTTATTAATATTCGTATAATCATATATATCTTGGTGACTTTCGAACTACCCCCGAAACCCTTCCGACACATAGGAAGGAAGGTAATAATACTTAAATTAATATTCTTTATAATAACACTATTCCCTCAACCAACTAACTCACACATACCATATATTCCCATCCATCATCCCCCTTTTTTTTATTTTTTAATATTTTCGTGTTATTACATAATTTTATAATTCATATTTACCAATAAAAAAAAAAAGAAGAGCTGATACTACCAGTGGTGCAATGAAGGGGTATTTTGAGAGTCCTAGGCTATATTAATATATTTTATTACAAAAAAATTAATTGCTCTATGATATCTAATATCTATTGTCGATTCAATGAAATAAATATATTAGTAAATTATTATAGTTTACACAAATTGCAAGTTATAATTTGAATGGAAAAAAAAGGAAGACCTGTAGTGGCTGTAGTATTTATAATATTATATATTTATATTAATAATTAATTTATATAAGTAATATTAGATATTATGTTTTATTTTAGATGCCTGGATTGGATTATGATGATAATATTTATTATAAAATCAATTATTATCGATTATACTAAATAATTAAAATGGGTAATTTTACAAATTTGTTTGTTTAATCTATGGTTTGATCGCTTCTTAACCGTTTATGGGTACCTTAGATAATTATTAGTAATTAGGTACTCTGTCCCCATATTGTTATACTACTATACATTACTACCCATCCGCCACTGTACCACAACTACCACTCTACCAATCAACCACGATACCACCAAATAGAAAAATTGGTCAGGCGGTTGCGGTTGCTCGATCAATTTACCCCGTGTTCGGCGTCGCTGCTTTTACATTTTAATATTTTATTGTTATAATAATTTATTATTATGACGCTGGCTAAAAATTTCATTACACGTACAAATATTATGTTGGCTTATAAATATGTTATAACAGACGATTCGTCACTATGGAAAGTAATGCGATGAATATGTTTATCGAATATCAATATTTCATTAGGCCGTGGGAAACCGTTGGCCTTTAAACACCTCCGCGGTAAGAAATACGAACATTACGAACAAATATTTGAAAAACCGTTTAAAAAGTGCGATCAAATCAAATAAACATCAACGGACTACATTTAAGTATTTTGTTCATACTATACGTAAATCGAATACGACCATTGCAGTAAAATATATAAACTTAATAATATAAAATATTATTACATAAAGGTTCAAAATGGCAACCAATTATAATATGAAAGTTCGTATTCATCACAACGATTCATTATAATTTTAATATTACCTATTTATTTATTGGACCTATTTATTATAATTATAGGCCATTGATAATTATCAAGAAGGTGATGGTAACGGAAGTGACATGATCCATGATACAAATACAATGTAAGAATATGAAACATAAATATAATATTTATCTATACTAGTCGATTAATATAATAATTCATATTTTTATACCGTAAACAGTTGTTGCCATCATAATACAAAACCGTTTAAAATATGGTTTATAAAAATTTTCAAAAGATGTCAATTTTGTAGTAAGTTGGGTGGATTCATAAAGAGTATGGTGAAGTGCAAAGGTGAGACATAACGTATTACATATGATTAGATAATTAATATTATTTATGAAAATTTCTTATATTTAGTATAATTTTAATTAAATTATCAGAAATTATAAATGGATCGTTATATATAATTATATAATATATAAAAATATAATTATTTCATGTTATTTGTTAACGTACAATTTATATAAATTATATCATAACAGAAATAGAAAATAGACTAAGACTAGACAAGTCTAGTGAAAAGTAACAAAACAATAAGGAAATTATAGATTTACATGGCGTTTGAATCATTCATTAAGTATAGCACAATGCACAAAACATAACTATGTTAAAGTCTTAAAGTACAATAATTTAAATATAAAGTTTTTTTTACATACAAAATGTAAAAATATATTTTATTTTTTCTTGTTGACATTTATTACGTTAGCAACCGCAGAATCTGTTTTAGTGTATGAATGATGATAAATTATTTTTATATATAGGTACTTACCTATATTTAGATCATTTACGTGATAACCTTAACACAAACTATTTAAAATAGATAGAAATAAATAGTTACAAATAAATAGACTTTACGTTAAATGTCGTTGAAATTAATGAATAATGATAAATTTTATTAATAGTAAAATTTAAAAATGTATTATCAGTAGGGCTCGGAAGTTGATGCATTTTTTTTTTTTTTTTTTTAATTTTTAGACGATGCACTCCTGGCCAGACAAATGTGTTTCATTAGCATCTGAATTTAAACAACTAATTTTTTTTTAGCATTTTTTTTTTTTTTTTAGCATTTTTTTTTTTTTTTTTTTTTTTGCATTTTATGGTGTTTATTATTTTTTTAAGTCATTTTTTGACATTTTCCCACATTTTTAGTCATTCTTAGAGATTTTACAGTAGATCACTTCTTATCGACCATTACGCCAATAACTAAAAACTTGGAAATTACCACGGACTAAGATTAATCTAGTAATTAGACTATAGATTAGACCGATTTTATATTATAGACATTATTATGTCATATTTTGAACAATTTGTAAGCTTTTATAAATTTATATCGAATTTTATAGTAAAATAGAGTAAAATATTTAAAAAAATGTATTTTTATAAATTTAAAACAAATAATTGTAATTTTTTAGGTCATATTTTAAGGACATTTTTTGTCATTTTTATGTCATATATTCATTTTTTTATTTAGGTCATTTTTTGATGTTTTTAAAGTCAGCAATTTCCGAGTCCTAATTAATCAGTATTATCATTGGGCAGTAAATATCAAAGTCCATCATAGGTTTATTCTTTATTACTTATCACTTTATCAGATAAATATATTATTAAGAACGTAATGATAAAAAAAAAAAAAAAAACATATAGGTATTATTTTGTTCATATTTCATTGGATGTAAATGTAATATTATATTTATACAATACAAAACTTAAAATAGAATAGTTACTACTATTGTAGAAGAGATACTGGTCAAACGTCAAAAGAAGAAAGTGTTGAATTCTAATTAAAAGATGAATGCAATAATGAAAAATCATTACATCCGAGAACGATTTTGAGCGAAGTTCAATAGATAATATATATTGTATTCATTAAAATGTTTATAATTTTATATTTATCAGTTTCTACTTTCTATATAATAAAAATGCCACTAAACCCCCTAAATAAGTCAACTAAATAGCCAAATCTGACAGTACTTCTCACAGAATAATTTTTCGATGAATGATTTATAAATGCATTCAAATTTTAATCAAAATTCAACACTATACTCTTTACACCTGCTTCCCATCCACAGTATAGTATCCGCTCTTTTTTTTTATCCTTTAAAAAGCTATAAAAAAAATTCGTAATTGTAATATACACAATTTATTGGAGCTCTATTAAGTAATAATATGTATATTGTACATACGTATAAACTTCAATAAAATTTTCGAAATGTTTAAAAAAAAATTGACTTTTTTATTTATCAGTATTGTAAAAGTGATTGACATATTACTATATTAAGAAGAGTACGTATATGAATTCATAAAAAATCAATTGCACAAAAACTTCATTTAAACAGCTATAAAAATTTTGAGACTTGGGATAATAATAATAATAATTATTTTTTTATAATAATAATATTTCCTTCAGTGTATATAGCTAATTAATTTTTCTGTTTTATCTTTACTCTTATTAACGAACAATCAGAATGTGGAATAATTACACATAGCAAATGCATGTTAGAAGAGATTGAAAAGGAGTATAATTATAATCTCAAAAAGAAGGAAAATTCTAGAAAAATTGATGTTGATGACAACGATGGAATAAGGCATGATGATAACGAAGATCTTGAAGAAGTTTGTAGTTTAGACAAAGATGAAGAAATACCAATGCAT
>JAIUCT010000009.1:14530697-14585164 GCA_021307375.1 Tetraneura akinire
TAATAATAATAATAATAATAATAATAATAATAATAATAATAATAATAATAATAATAATAATAATAATAATAATAATAATAATAATAACAACAACAACAACGCATTCGTCTCTAAGAGAAAAAAACACTACCTTGCTGCTTCACACCCCCCGACGTATATTTATCGAATGTTATATTTTAAAACCCCGATGAGCGTTCAAGTCTCCGGAAAAGTCATAAATCGTGATTAAATTATCGATTGACGTAAATCGATCTCTCGTACCTATATAGAAAAACTGGCGAGTCGCAGGTGCTATAGTAATTATTTATACCAGTTACCCGGTACATACCGCAGGTCTAATAACGAATTATAATAATAATATTATACTATACCCTTCGTATATTATAAGTCTCCATCGTTATAAGTCCAATACGTATACAGGCGCACTTACATTATTATGTACGCTGTAATATCAATACAACGACTCAGTTCTTTAAAGTATAAGTATTATAATGTTGTTTTTATAATGCCATTTTTTTTTTTTTTTTTTAAAAATACAACAGTTTCTCATGCAATTTTAAATAATATAGGTTAGGTTAACAGCCGAGCTCGTATATATTATAGACATAATATGATTATACGCTTATACGCATGCGTGAACAAAATTTATTCATTTATATGTCATTTTTATACTGGAAATAACTAATTTAAACTGTATAACTTAGATTTATTTTTACATTTATTATTTCGTATTATAATTAATAATAATAATTATATTGTACGTTTATTTAAAACGTATATTACGCTTATTATATAACATTAATATTTAAGTTTAAGTTTTATAAATATATACTGTTCGGTGTAAATTACAAGAATGGAATAAAATAAATTAAATTTGTATATCTATCAAAATAACGATTACGATATCGTATTTCAAAAGAGTTTTTCGTTAACTAGCTTACACTTTAATAATTTTATTTTTTAATATTTCGAGTAACCAACGTGTAGTGTCGTAATATTGAAAATTTTCCGTAATCACTATGTGATAATATTATTTACACGTCAATAAAAATCCATACGCGGTATATTTTTCAATCTTTACCAAGTTAATTTTCTATAATATGAGTAGGACGAGTTTGGTTCGACTCGCCAAGTACAAAAATATACAAATAACGAAAAACAAAAAAATTTATATATGGACATTACAATATCGAGAGTACGTTTAAAATTTATTCAAATAAATAATATAATATAATATTTTATAGGTACGTGTTAAACAAATAAACGGATAACAGATTTAAATGACGCGTTTAATTTAAATTATTATAAAATTATGGCTTGTAAACGTGTCGGCGCAATTTTATTTTCACGCCGATGTGTGCGTTCGTTAAACGATCGAATAACAAACATTTTGTAACGTTATCATTTTATAATTTGCGAGATTTCATATATAACCTTATCAAAATAATATTATTATCATTATATTACGATTCCCGTCGTTCGGTTTTTAGCTCGTGCAGTATAAACATTAAATCGGTCGATTTGTATTTTTCTATCATAAGACTAGAATATTATATCGATCGTTTCGTATTCGATCAAAGACTGATGATTATAATTATTAATTTTTAATTGATTGTTTTTTTTCTTCTTTATATTCGTATCGCTCGCACGCGTAAACGTTTCGAACGGACGTAATATTATTATTTGATATCCGGTTTCGGTCGATACAGATGGAAAAACGACCGATAACATATAACATGTTATAACGATAACAGTAATAATAATAATTATATTATGTTATTAAGAAGCGCAACGGAAAAAAATAAAAAATGCAGCGGCGACATCTCGCTCGTGCTTGCTTTTAGATTACAAATTATCATTTCGCGTAGTGTGACGTCTCTCGTCTCGTCGAGGTAATCGTATAGTATTGTCATACCCCGAGTTGTGGTCGGTTTATATAATACAATGTAATAATAATAATATATGTATTAATTTATTGTCGAGTACTGCCAGTTGTAATCTAACCTATAATATGTAATGTATAACCGCAACGTTTGTTCTACGAACGACGGGAAACGTGCGGTGGCTGTGCGCTTAAAATAATTTATCGTATGAAATCGCGTTCCAACGACAAGTCCTAAAATGGCGTCATTCGCTATATTATTATTATAATTATTATTATTATTATTATTATTATTATTATTATTATTATTATTATTATCATTATTATTATACTCTTCTATATATATGTTATACTCGTAAGTTGTAATGAGCGCACGTGTGGCGTCTATATAATAATTTGTCTTCAGCTTCGACCACGAGAAAGCTGACGGGAAAATGTCTTAAACGTATTTATAATATGAGATTTAAATGTTTTTTTTCCCATGAATTCCGAATATAATTTAAAAAAATTTCATCTAATCGTAAGCGTATGTAATACACGTCGTGTTGTTTTCATGTTTAAAGTTTACCAAAGTTTCCGATCGGGTAATATTATGGGAAAATCGCGTGTAAAGTCAAAATCGACATCGTCGAATTCGTGTCGACGTACAACAGAAAACCATTTCAATTTCAATATTATTATTTTTATTCGATAAAAAAAAAAGAAAAAAATTCTTTACATCGAGGTTCATTTCCGTTGATATGGCCGCACGCGTCGATCATAGATGAATAAATTATATTGTCGAAAAGTGCTTTAATACGGTATTTTCTTTTTTTAACGATCAGCGAAATGGATAATATTGAAATTAATATTATATTATGATAATGCTATCAATTTATTATATTATCAGTTACCAATATTGTTATAGAAGTGATTTAAAGTTTACCGAGAATAAAATGTAATGACGTAACTTTTAAATAATATGCAAAAAAAAAAAAAAAGAAGCGACATCACTTTTATAAATTTAAATTATTTTTTTATTTTTTCCGTCTATCAACGTGTATACAACGAATAAATAAATAATATTATGTTGTGTAGCGCCGTTATTGATATAACTGAGTATGCAATTTAACTTTCGTTTGAGTATATTTTATTATCGATTTCAGTAGGGGTTTGCTTACAAACGAATTTTTTTTTTTTAATTACATTCGTCAAAATATCGTTTTTAACAAATAAAATGTAATATAATATTACAAATTGTAATGTTATAATGCTAATTTTATAATCGCTTGTTGGTATTTTATATTATTATTAAACAACATGGACTCAGTAACATTTTCGCCCTTTTATTTTTTTTTTCAAAAATTTTTACATATATTTTTTATCAATATGATACGTTACATTTAAAATGATTTATCTTCGTGAAAGGCAGTTATACTATAACTAAACACTCGTATGTATTAATAATTAACCATTAAATGTGAATTAACTTTTGAAACGAAAAACAACAAATTTTGATATGTGGTTATAAAATAAGTGTTTTTTTTTTATAAAAAAAAAATAATATTAATTAGTTACATACGTACAGATAACAATATTAACGTTTAAGATAATATTTGTTTGTTTGAGAAATTAAAAATAAAGGCATAAGTTTATGTGTTAACAAAACTATTAAAAATATTTTAACTGCTTATACGCGTGCACATGGATTTTGTGAGTTCTGTATTAATACAGTTGATAGTACGTAAAACAAAATAAAAGGTTATGCGATAAACTCAATTATTTTCATTGTAAATAAAACGAATCCGAATGTAATGCTTAATCGTGTACTAGATAAAAGAAACAATATGAATTATTAATTTATAACGAATATTTTTAACGAATAATATAATAAATTATAATAACTATTGTACGTCTGTACTGTGTTCCGCGTATTATACAGGGTGATTGGTTTGAATAATTTCTTTGGTATTAGTTGATGATATATTGTAAAAAAAAATTGTTTAGTTATTAATCGGTTGATCTAGGAAATTACATGATATATCAGCAATATTACCTTAAAATTTATAGAAAACAATCATTATAATATTGCAGTAATATGTGCTTTAAATATTTTTTTTTTTATAAATTTTCGAATTTCTTTGGCAACAATTATTCGACACGAAATATTTATATGGTACCATAAAAAAACACGGGGAAAAATATGAAAACAAATCATACAATATTTATTAATAACTAATAAGTAACGTCTGTATATTACGCTCACGTGGGTGGACTTTAAAGGCACATCGAGTAATAGTACTTAATTACGTGTCGTACTCGTACACATTTTTGATAGATCTGCGTTTCGTCCGATGTATATTAAAGCTTACGCGTCGGGTAATAATAATTAATTTACAGGTGTCGGCGGTCATTAATAACCCCGTTCGGACGGCGAAACGCGTCTATTATATAAATATTATATACGTATACTGTATATACTATACCGCGGTACAGGTTTATACCGCAGATAGAAATACCTAAATCGAAAGAACAAAGCGCGTGTCAATAATGGAAGTCTTTTGTTTTTTGTTTTTCCACCACGCAACGATTATAATAATATATTAATATATTATAAGATGTATTATAATACGCACAAATGATCGAGTGTGTAATAATATAACATTAGGTATACATTTATTAATTGCACCTGTATAATACAGCATACAGGTATACTACGTACAAAAAACAACACGAAAAGACGGCGATTTCTTTATATTTTAGGTAACATTTTAAACTTCATGTACCTGATAATAATGATAAACCGATTTTATGCAAATTAGACAATATTTAATAGGTGTATAATAGATATAATATGTAGGCTGCTGTATGTAGCATTTATATAATACATTTAAAAGTTTAAAATCGAATCACGCGTGTAATCATATATATATAGACTAGATAAGTTTAGATAAGACAAGCTAATTTTAAGTTTCTTACCGTGTTCAGGTAATAATATTATTATGTATATATAAAGTCCACGATCGAAAATAACGTATTTAATAATAGTCAGTGATCTAACTCGTATGTTTTATTATATTATAATATAGTGTTATTCTTTTGAAGGTTATACAATTCACAGTGAAATATATTATACTTGAGGATTGTTCAGATAGTATACGAGAAAAAGACGAATGTACTCGTATAATCTCGCGTACGTTATAATATTATGCGTGTAGGGATAAATTGATTTAACCACGAAGAGTAAAATATACAACCGCAGAGAGAAAAAAAAGAAGAAGAAACCAGAGAAGAAACACATTTTCTACGCGTTCTGGGAGATACAACCGACATCGGATTCAATTGCGGTTAGTCCGTTTAGGACCAACGACCGCGGACGTTATATCCAAAATCATCTTTTAAATACGACGTGTCCTTCCCGACACCCCATAATATTATTGTAATAACGTGTGGTTTTTAGGATTTGTGATGGATATATCGTACGAGTATATATTATAATATTATTACGTTATTATAATATGATGTGTTCAGTGTTCGATTAAAACGATTTTCAAATAAATAGAAATAGATAATGATAGACCGTTTTATATTGTCACGGTATACATCCTCCGAGCATGATGTTATTATATATTTAACAGAAATTTATACAAAATAAATCGCCATATCGAATATTATTGTACGCGTAATACTTATATAGTAATATAAAAATATTCTTTACTACGCTCGTATATTATATGGTATTACAATAATTATATTATTATTATTTTTATTATTATTATTATTATTCTTGTCCAGTTGGAAAATTCAGAAAATATAATAAATAATAGGTACGGGTATCATTATTGTATAGCACTGCTGTTAACTATATATTAATATTATGTTATACAGATTTTTCAGACTTAGACCACACATTTGATTTTTTTACGCAATAATAGTATTGTTAATGTGGGCAAATCGGTCTATACATTTTAAAAGTTAACTGCCGCACGTAATTTAACAAATTTTTTTTCATTGCCGTGAGCATCATAAGGGATCACACCTAATTTGTTCCTATATACAGACCACGAGCATCACATATTGATAGTCAACATTTTTTTTTAAATTTAATATTTCAAATTCAATTTTTTCTTGATTCTGTTAATTGTATATTGAATAGATCATAAAGAAATGAATATTAACTCATTTGTAACAGTGGAACTTTTTTCGTTATTATTGAAGAATTTAAAATTAAAATAAATCAAATGCCTTAACTCTTCTATTTTTTTTAAATATAATATAGTATTTGAAAATATTGAATTTTTTAACATTTATATTTTTGGTAATTTGGTTCTCTTTAATTATGTTATTAAATTATTTAAATACACATAATAGTAATAATAAATAAAAAAGTGAGCACGAAGCACGCGTGATGATTATTGAAAATATTATTGAATTCAAAGTTTAACACTTAAATTGCAGTACAATATAGGCCTGAGCATCAATGGTGATGCTATAAATCGGTAAACTGTTATCATAATTTGATTCTACTATCAATTTTATATAAGAAAGCAATAGATTTCCATATTATATATATTATAGAATATAAAAATCTGTGAAGAAAGCATCAATATAATACTTATTTATCAAAAAAAAAAAAAAAAAAAAATAGTGCAACAGCTTGGAAGAAAACTGATATTACCGTATGGCAAAGAAGGAAAGACGATTGATATCATTATGTGATGCTCATGGCAATCAACTGTATGAGAGTATTAGGTATAATACGAGCAGTATGTGTATTATTATTATGATGAGTGCAGTGCAATGTATTTCACATTGTCATATTTGAAATTAAAAAAGAAAAACATAAACGCCAGTTAAATTTTGAGTTATAAAATACTAATTTCCATGTCCATGTTTTCCAACTTTTCTGTCACAGCGATGTACAAAACTACAAATTTAAAATTAGTTTTTATTACACCCTCACAAATTTTTGTTTTCTCTAATCAATTCCGTAGTTATATTTAACATGCAATTGCAATACAAGGAACGTTATATTAAAAAAATATTCTAGAATTTATAATGTATATTGCAATAATATATCATGTGATATTATGGTTTACAGTCAGCGATTCATTACAAATATTTGTCGACCAAATTTGAGACGATTGTCGTGAATTTAGCAGCTCTAAATTTTAAATTTTTAGCACGATCCGATCGAAACGACGTTACGTTATCATAATGTTGAAGTTAGCCGTATGTACCTATAAATTGAAATGATATGATTTATTGTGCGATCATTAATTATAATTTGGTTTTAAATTTTGGCCCGCCCACCAAACACCGGAGCATAATGTCGAATAAATTATAACGAAATATTTTAATTCTGTCGACGATTATTATAAAAAAAATAATAATAATATATTATATTGTTTTCCATTCGTATTGTTCCGGATATAGGCGCGATATTAATAACGGTCTGTTAGCCTTAATAATATCGCCAAGACTACTTTTTTTCAGTGACGTAGGACGACGGCATAAAATTATTTTCAGTGATTAGCATTCAATTCGACCTAGTATTAATTAGTGTTCAAAAAATCAAAAACGTCATAGATTATATTATTTCGAATATAAATTATTTATTACAATCCGAGTTCATTGGACAAAAATCTACTCAATAATAATAATAATAATAATAATAATAATAATAATAATAATAATAAAATGAGACCCACACGGGTCGACACCGATATAAAATATTAAAATCGATCTCCATTTGAAACAAACCACAAAAGCCACACCCAATAATGGACCATCGGTGCACGGTATTTATATATATTGCATGACATACAGGGCGCTCCGAATAACGCTTTAGGCAAATGATGTAATGTACAGTATTTTAATTTTATTACAAATAAAAAAAAAAAAATAATAAAAAAAAATAACGGATGTGTATTTCCCATATGATGTTTTTTGTGACCTCAGGTTCTCCATATCACTCTGTATACGCATAAAACGTATTATTTTATAGTTTATTACCTAATATATTATAATAATATTTTTTTTATAATACGTTTAAATATTACATTTTTTTTATTTCGCCGATATTACCAATACTCGGGTCGTTCTTAAACGCGTCAATAGATCATAATAATTATTACGAGACTGTGTCGTAAAAATGATAATTTATTACCTATTATTATTTTATAACGTGCACTTTTAATATAATATTATAATATTCAACATTAAGCATCGTAAATGCATGATTGTTATTATATGCATCTAAAATAATCACTGTAGTTTCTTCTTGTCATCATCGATACTCGCTGCTTATATATAAGTATAAAATTACGTATTAAAATAATTATCGAACATTAATTACTAATTTTACAATACTTAAAACTTTCGAAAAATACCGTTAATCAATTTTTTAAACAATTAATAATTTAATTTGTATATTGTTTACGTATATATACCAATATATGTTACCATCCTCGGTACAAAAAGTTATACGTATATGGGGTGTATACAAAATGAAAGCGCTCTTCCCATAAAATAATTATTATAAAAAAAAACAAAAAAAAAATTGTACTTCCTTTTATATTATTGTACACAATATAATATACTAATAATTATTACATTTAAACGCGTAATTTAGATTTTAGACAATAAAAATATTCCACGCGTCTTCATTGATACTCGTATTATTACTCAAATATGGACAATCGCGATCGGGGACTGTATCGGTTTTGTCGAGTGTACTTATTACATAATTTTTTTCCGAAAGTTTCTTTATCACCATAACGCCACTATTTTGATTTATATTATCACCATCTGCATACGAGTGTTAACGTGTCACGTAAGAACTGTTAATGCGCATATATTATACGTAAATATATTTTAATATTATATACATAATGTATAAAAATAACAATGCGATTAGTCGGATTTCATAGTATTTATTAGTAGTAGCCAGCAGGTAAGTTTTAAAATATTTTAACTATTAAATATTACGTCATTCTAAAACATAATATTTCATTATATATATATATATAGACATACGTCGGCGGCGTTATAGTCGATCACACACATCCTTCGGACAAAATAATATTATACGACCTCATGTATAGAGGTGCAAGAATGATTTGCGTTTTTTTTCTTTTCTATATACTTTTTAGCTAATTATTCGTGTCGCACATGTATCATTGTAATTTATTCCAAGACCGATTTATAAGTGTACAATATAACATATAGGCGTAATGGTAATCGCCGTGTAGATCAGGGGTCATCAATTGGCGGACAGCGAACACTTTTTTTACAGACTCATTTTCGCGGAGTTTTTAAAATTGTTATAATATTAAAAAATAAAAACTATAAGTGTGTCATATAAAATTTATATTACGAAAAAAAAATTATTTAAGTAATGGAAAATAATCTGTAATTTTATAATCATAAATGCAGGGAGCCACTAACGTTTTCTTCTCTAATAAAAGCTATGCCTTGCAAATGGAAATAATTGAGTTCCACATCCACGAAGATTTGGGATTAAAGGGAAAAAATGTATATTCAAGTCCGAAGTCCCGAACAATTTACAGTGTGATCAGTAGTTCTGGATGAAATACATTTTTTCAAGTAAATATTCAGAACTAAAAAGTCTAAGTCTACAGAACCGTGTACAATTTTTAGTTCAACATAATTTGTGAAGTATATTTTTCAAAGATGAATTTTATCAAAAACAAATTTCAAATCTCGTTTAACGGATGATCATCTTAACGAGTAAATGTAAATTAGTTGCACAAACTTCACACCAACATTAAGAAGGTCGTTAAAAGTTAAAAATTAAAAATTTTGTATCAAATCATACTTAATGTTCGGTACTTATACTTTGTTATTTTACATTATATTTTTGTATTTGTGATATTATGACCGTGTCAGGTTATATAAAATATGATATAATATTATACATATTATTATGTTTAGTTACTGTGCTCATACATACGAAAGTGTCGAGTATGGAATATGTTTTATCCCTTCTCCTCATCGTATATATTTGTGTTGTTTGTCCTTCGTAAAGGACCTGAAAATGTGGTAGTCGGAATTCGTAAATTTTATATTATTTTAAACGAAAAAAAAAAACAACAACAAACATTGACAGCAGACTATACAGACACGGTGGAAGACTAATGGGGGAAAGATTTATATTTTATATAACCGAATGTTTAACGTCAAAATATGTGTGTGTCCCGCGTCAGACGTCTAGGTCGAGTGTCCCCGGTCCTTATGGTGGCGACTGTCGCCAGACCTTTTAGTCGTTTCGTTCCGTCCGTATGACTTATAATAATATGACGCAGGTACTATAACAGTTTACTATTATTATTATTATTATTATTATTATTATACCTAATGTATATTTTTTTGTCCGGTCTTACAGACGACGCCGTTGGCTGAGACACGTCGAATGGGCACAAGAAAAAGGCGCAAAAATAATAATGCCAATACGAAACGTTATTGATTTATAATATTATAAGTGGAAATCTGGTTTGAGGAAGAGAAAAAAAAATCACTCATTTATATAATATAATAATATTTTCGCATTTTAAATATTTATAAAACATATAAGTCAGTTTTATAATTATATTGTGTTTGTTCCGTTTAAAATCCTACGTAAATAGAGAAAATGTAAAAATAAATACCTCAAAAATCAAATATAACATAGATCTGCAAACAATCGACATGTCTTACGATATTTTTTAGTCACGAAAAATTATAATGTAAATAACTATTACAAATATAGCAGTTTATATTATTCCAATTGAAAAATTTCAATAAAATATTATAATAATGCGATTGGTATCTATTCGAAACCGTCTTTTTTTTTTTTATACACGGGGGCCTGGTATATAATATTATGTTACGGAATTCAACTCGATGCGTGATATGACTTGAAATACTCGTATGACTAATCGATAAGTTAAAAAAAAAAAAAAAAACACAGTCTCCAGGGATCAAAAATGAACGAGTCTGTGTGTGTGTCATAATGTTTTTGGTATTTTTTTTTTTTATTTTATAATTTTAAGCACCCTAAAAAATGCCGCGTCTGTACTCGGGCACGTGTATATAAGCTTTATTCAAATATGCCGACAAGATAATAATTTACATAATACAATAATATATGTAAGGTGACGTAAACCCTTATACGCGTGAGGTTGACAAATGGAATTTATTTTTTTTTTACATATTTAATAACGGGGAGAAAAATAATATATAATCTGATTTTATTATATATTATACGCGTATTTTATAATCTTTCGGAGTAACCAAATTTACGTTTTAATACAGTCTGATATATTATTGTACTTTTCCACGTCTAAAAGATAATAATATTAAATGTGTCAAACGTATATATAATACACAATAAATAATATATTACCGTGGAACATTAAAAATCCAAATGCATATACTTATTATTTAATCCTAGTTTTATTACCATCGTAGCAGGATTAACCAACTACTGGAAAACGCATTATTATTATATAATATATACTTAGGTATACGTAAAAAACATATAAATATAAATAATTTCATCCGTATAATTCTAGTGTGCACGTCCACAGTCCAAAACACGATATACTGTGAACATTATTAAATTTTGAATCTCGCTCACATGATTTTTGTCTCATTTTAGGGAGGTTTTAGGTGGACGAATCGTTTGCAGTATTTTAATATATTATATAGGTATACAATTTAGTTTTCTCTTTTTATTCTTTTATTTTATTAATATAATAATAATAATATTATACCATATGTTTAATTTTCTAAGTAATACAATTATTTCATAAATTAATTGAGTTGTGACTCAATTTATAATATCTACACATATTTATTTGAACAAATGTAATTTAATCATCCGGGAAACAAATATCCTCTGCTATAATAAATATTGCAACGGAGGGTTTGGCTCTTTTGATAGAAGTATATAATTTAATTAACTAAATTGATACACTAGCTTTGAAATATTGGTACAACACTATTTTCACATAGGTAATAATGTAATGTATTCTAATAAGTAATAACTATGATTGTATATCTAAGTAATTTTTTTATAATTTTTAACAGTTTTGTTTTTTAAATTTATGATATAAAACGTAGCAAAAATAATTTTTTATATGTATAAAATACAATAAAGATCATATTGATTAAGATATTATATATTATATAATTAATAATTATATTGTTAATAAATCGCAATATTTATTTTAGATTCTGAGCGAAGCGAAGAATGTATTGGTTTTACAATGATGTGTGATTTTTTTTTGTTTTTTTTTTTTTTGTTTTTTTTTTTTTTTTTATTCTGTAAATATTTTTACTACCCGAAATAATGCTCCGATTATCACGAATAGGGTATGTTTCCGGTAGCAAAGTGGATCTAGTTGGTACTTTATTTAGGTCATTTTTCGAATTTCTCAAAATTGACCCTAAGCGGTAGAAAAAACTTCAAAAAAATGACGAAAAAACGGCATTTTTCACGAAAAATGAAATTTTGACGAATTCGATTTCTATATTTCTCGATAACTCGGGCAATTTTTAAGATAGAGACTTGAAAATTTTTTTGGGTGTTCACATAGCTACTATATATATGTAGTAAAATTTTGGATCCGTTACATTAATTTTTCTACAAAATATTGGACTTTGAATATTTCGTAAAATTCTCGTTTTTACGTATATAATGTTTGATAAAATTGGCAATTTTTGGTATTAGGGTCTGAAAATTTTACTGAAGTATACTTACATATTACATAACATCATACTAAAATATTAGAAAAATCCCTAATCTCAATTTTCTTTTATAGCTGTTTTAAGTTGATATTTTTAGTTCAAACGAAAATTATAATCTGACTGAACTTCGCTCAGAATCGTTTTTACGAATGCAATGGTTTATCATTGCATTCAAATTCGAATTAAAATTAAACGCTATGATTCGCACACCTGTATCCTGTGTGGCAGGAGTATCAGCTCTTTTTTTTTACTGTAAATATAAAAATATGTAACATAACATTATCAGCAGTTTTAAATTAAGAATTTTCAAGTTATTGTATATTTTAGATTTTAAGCGAAGCGAAACGATTGTGTCTTTCTTTTTCATTTTTATTTTTTTATTTCTGTAGCCGTTTTTCTACCTGAAATAATGCTTCGATATTCACGAATAGCACAAAATATTGGAACAGTTACTTTCATTTTTGAGAAAATATAGAACTTTGAATATTTTCTAAAATTCTCATTTTAATCTCTATAATATTTAATATAATTAACAGTTTTAAGTTTTAAGGTCTGAACATTTTACTGAAGTATATATAGTAACATTATTACTTCACGTGTTACCAAAGTTTTAGAAAAATTCCACGACTCAATTAATTTTTTGTAGGTGTTTAAAGTTTAAATTTTAGTAAAATCGATATTTATTCGTATAGTATTTATATGGATTATTGGATTCTATTTTTATTATTTCTCAATATTTTAAAAAAATTTAAAATAAAATTGACAAAAAATTTGAAAATTTTATTGAAGCTCAAATTATACATAATATAACTGATCTAAATTCCAAACTATTGTGAATATTACATTTACCATTTTATTATTTATAGCTTTTTAAAGTATAAAATATAGAAGAGCTGATACTACTGTGAAAGGGATACAGGTGTAAAGAGGATAGTGTTGAATTTTGTTTAAATCATTATATTTGAAAAATGATTTTGAGCGAAGTAATTACTGTCAGATTTGGTTATTTGGGTGACTTATTTAGTGGTTTTATATTGAACGTAGAGACTGTACGAATGGAAAAATTTTAATCAATACTGCATTATATTATCTGATAAACTTTGCTCAAAATCGTTTTCATTGCATTAAAATATAATCAAAATTCAATACTATCCACTTTACACCTGTATTTCTTTCACATCAGTATCCATGATGTCTTCTTTTTGTTGTTAAAATACACGTTATGGAAATAAAAGAGAAAACTAAAAAATGTTATATTCGATATAAATAATAATAATGTTTTATTTTTATAAATTAAAATTAAAATTACTCATGATAATTATTTTATTATATTATATTATGTAATTCAAAATCGAGCGATATTATTCTTTTTCTCTCATAAATTATTCTCCGATTTGTTTAAATAAAAAACAGATTTATAAAATATTATGAAATATTGCATGATCGTATATATTATACCCTCGAGAAAAAAAATAATTAAAAGTTAAACGAACGTTAGAATTTCAATTCAAATTCGACATGATCATAATATATAACGCGTATTTATAAGTGCCTATTCTTTACGCGGTATCGTTAAAAAATTACCATCAGGTTTCACACCTTTGAACCCGATAATTCGTTCAACGGTCATTTTAATATAACCAGTAACCAGTAACCGCTATTACACACCATCACTAATCCGAACGGCACCGGATACGTGATTTTTGACAGATAATCAATGGATTTTCTCGTATATTTTTTATGTGTCTTGCACATTATACTATATACGATGATTATAATAATAATTTACTGACTTCGGGTTTTGGGGTGGCTGTCGAGTTAATGACTGAAAAAATTCTCGTACGTTACGTAATGTCAGGATAATAAAAAAAAAAACTACACTCGCACATAAATATATTATAATATATGCATTTCGTATTTCGATCCGGTTATAGATGTACACGATTTATTATTGTTTTGTTTTTTCTCTTATAAAGGTGCGTGATCCACCGTAAAATTACAGTCAGACACACTATAATATATATACGCACTATTTAATAATAGATATAAAACTGAGCTTAGACTGTAGGCATATTAATATTTATATATACAGGGTGTCTCTACTTCTTCTTTTTCTTCTTCTTTGTCCTTTATTTCAATAATTATACTCGTATTGATTTCAACTATGAAAATATAACTATGTAATGTATACACCTATACGATTTAAATTGCACGTTTCAAAAAAAAATTATAATAACAACCATAGCTGTTTTGTGTGCTTCACGTATAGTTAAGTAAAATTAAATTTTGATATATTCACGAGATAACTATATAATATGGACTCCTATAAATTTGGTCAGAGCTACTTATAGTAGTAGTATAATAATAATGTATATACTTATATGTTATATAAATACAGAAGATAAGGCTAGATAATATTATATAATTAATTAGTCTAAAACTATATTATAGTCCATAAAATATTTTAATTTAAAATTTTACTATTTCAATTTTAATTATACAAAAAACATAAATAAATAATACAACTGTTTTTTTACCCTATTATATACAGGTACAGGTAATATAGGTACAGTTTGTTCGGTTAGAAAATGTCTTATTTAAAAAGTTAAAATCGAAAAAACTGAAATGTTATTGAGTTATTGACAGGTAAAAACACGATGGGACATACTGTATATATTTATTATGCTCGTATAATGTTCGGTGTACTCGTATACGAGAGGACACGTGGTGAGTGCACGTACTTATATATTTTTGTTTTTCATTCGAACCCCGTCGATAATGGCACCCAACAGTGAATGTTTTTTTTTTCAATCGTGCGTGTCTCTCTTTGAAGTTGTTATTAAGAAATTATAATTAAAAATAATAAATTCTTTGAAATTATTGACAGCGTATGTTTTCCAATAAACAAACCACATTGTAACCAGCTCTCTGCTGCGCAAACAAATGAGAGTATACCGCTTTTATTTTTTATACGAATAAATCAATAGGAATTCACGTCGATATATAAGACTATACGGTTATATATACAATATAATTATATTATAAATCTATCGATACTTAATTTCAATACTTTAATAGAAACAAGAGAAAATTAAGTAGGAAAAAAAATATATAAATTTTACTCATATACTTCAGTCATACGGATCGAGAAAGGGATTTATGAATATAAGAATACAATTTATTTTTTAAGAATTTTCGGAATACGGAGCGTGATAATAATTGATAATATATGACAGTTATTTGGAATAATTTAATTATTCTCGTTCGTTTATATCGTGCCATTAAGTTAACTCATCTGTTGTAACTATTTTTATAATATTTTATTATTAATTGTACAATTTTATTCGACGAAATATTTACAATATTCAATATAATATTGCACTTCACTGGAGAGTGACATAAAACAATACTCTCTATTTTTATAGCCTCACAGGCCACAGTCGAGCAGTCAACTATAAGTATAATAATATAGTAAGTGTTTATATTTGGTAATTTGGTATATACGTTGATCTAAATAAGGTAAAAGTTTCCGTTTAAGTACTATTAAATAAGCCAATAACATGAATTTATTTGGTTTTCAGAATAACAAAAAAAAAAGAAAGAAAGAAATAACGTACGCCATATACGTTTTATTATTTTTTTATTATACACTTTAGATTTTAGATAATAATAAGTGTCGTCACTAGACGTAAATTACAATTATTATTTAGAACAAAAATATACGTTCTTATATCAATTATTTTTTTATTTATTTCAATGCTGTTCGGTCCTAAAATATTATTAGCATATAAATATATTATTTATAATATATTACAGAACATTCTATGGAAATAACGACGTTTTAAGATTTTTAGATGCATTAAAATGTAGAAATCGTATAAAAAAAAAAATGTGTAAAAACTTCTAATGTGTTGAAAACTACATAATTATAATATACAAAGAAGAAAATATGACGTGTGTATACACAATAACTATATAATATTATACAAATACGCGAGTCTCGGACATTAATTGGCCGTGAACTATTAACGCGTTATATAAATTTATAATAAACAATAATAATTTACGAATGCCAAATACGATTCTTCAAATTATCATGCGGTAATGACCCGTAACCGAAATGAACTATAATATATTTTCACGACGCGCCGTGTCTTCGTGTTCGAGTCCGTGTAGGCAAGAAGTGTGGCAATCGATCATTCTTTTTATAAAATATTATTATTTTAATGTAATATATGTTATAACATATGGTGGACGTGATAACGTGTTCGTTTATCTCTCGAAGTGTTCTTGTGTTGTATACGACCGATTCAAATTTGAACACACGAACAAACCGACCGGCGTATACCGGAAAAATATAATAATATTATTTTACGAAGACGATAAAATTATAAAAATAACAGTTGAAATCCAGTCGAAACGTCGAAATTCGAGATATAGTAATATAATATAATTATTATAGTCAAAATATAAACATTAATACTAATTAAAAAAAAAAAAAAAAATACATAAAACGTTATCGTGTAATATACTAAAGTATGTTCGAAAGTAAAATTTTTACTGTAAAACGTAAAATTTTGATAACCAGATAACTTTGTTATAATATTATGTCCCGTACATGAAAATCAAATTGGAATTTTTGTGCTTAAAACAATATTATTTTACCTTTAATTTAATAAGTGTGATAATAAACATAAGATTATGGTACAGTGACTACTTGACTAGGATAAACACGTATAATATGGTCGATAATCGATCGAGGGAAAACAAAATCGTATCGAATTAAATCAATTAAAAACGAAAAAATATTTTTGTCCATATCACTGCAAATAGAATGTTTACAGAACAGACCATAAGAACAATAACGCAATATTACGAAGCATAGAATAACTCTAATAATACTCGTACCTATATGACGAATGACGATCAATAATTAACGTATTGTATTATTTTATTTATTATATTAATAAATAAAAATATATTACGTGTAAATAAAATTGTTTGAAAATCATAAATGAGAAAATCGAACCGGTAATATTTTTTTGTTTGATCAAAATGTATTCATAAACGGAATTATACACGGTGAAAAATCGTTCGTTTACATACACGTTCAAAGTATACCTATAGCTCGGTATATTATTACACGTAGGTACCTATTTTTATTCGAAAATGCGTATTTTTTTTTTCGTGGCCCGTAGCTAACGGTCGGAAGGACTTTATAATAATAATAATAATAATATCTACCACGTTATAATGTTATACCCAGCCCGTCTAGGAACATAGAAATTATAATATTATATTATGCCTGTAATTACGCATAGAAATTCAGAAGCGACCGTGTGCAAATGTCCGGCGGGGCTACCGCGTTTAATATTATATTCCGTCCAACGTAGGTATATGCATTTCGAATAAAAATAATACCTAGTAATAATAATAAATAATAACGTTAATCACAACCTTGTCGCCCACACGTATATACACGTATATATAATACCTATATATTATATTTTATATTTATACACACCACCCTGGTCATCTCGGAGCGAAAATAATAATAAATTTAGTTATATACTATTGCGCCACGTATACTCGCGGATATACAAGAAGGTTGAAATTTCATTTTACACGAGAGCGTACTTAGACTGTTTTCTGTTTGGATCCCGAAAGACGCTTTGCTTCTCCAAATTTCGAATATATACACGAACAGTATAAAATATATTTAATTATTATAATAATAAACTTATTTCATTTCAAATAGAAATGATGCAACTACGGTGATTAATTTATAATATTAAACGTAGTGATGAATGTAAATAATAATGTTATATTATATGATGGCTACTATAGATATCTTTGAATACACAATTGGAGTGGAATGCTTTTCCGCCAGCGTATAAAGTATTTGGGTGGAAAAGTCTTTTCTTCGATCACAACTGTAAAAAAGCTGTATACATGGAAATGGAATATTTTATTTTTTACACACGGGTATAGAACTGTACCCTGTACGGGTATAGCTACCCTATATAGGATATAATATATAGTTTCAAGATTAGAAAGAAGAAGAAATTCGACTGATTAAAAGGCGTCTACGATCTAATGGTCCTATGACGTCCGGTATAAATCTATTATGTATATAATAAATAGTTTTGGCTCTTGAGATCGGTGAGGTCACGTATAATATAGTATTTTATTACATTATATACGTATAATACGTACTCGTAAGCGTATTTTTTTTTCGAAATATCATTATAATTATAACAATAAAATAACGTGATTTTGAAACGGTGTGACGGAAATCGTATAATGTAGAAGCGGTCAGAATAATATAATATGATCTCTTCGGGTCATCCGGGATTGGAAAAAATCGTAGCGCGTGGAAAAATCTGCCGGACTCGCGCCCGATACAATTATACGTGGTCGTATATACAGGCACACGTGTAGTCGATTCATATTTCGCCTTACGCGTGACAATATACGAGTAATAATAATAAAAATATAATAATCGACGGTGCGCGCGTGAAAATCACGACTATATACGATTTAAAATTGATTTAAAACGATTATATTATATTATAGGTGTACCTATATGCGACCTCGCACTTATTATTATTATTTTTATCGTTATTATATTATTATTATCTTGTATGAAAAAATGAAATTGCTATCGGTGACATTCTACGCGTGATCTCTGCACGCATGATCCGAATTCGTTCCGGGTTTGACCGACGCGGTTACGCACAAAGGTTAATCAATGACCGACGACACGAGGGGTGCTCCTCATCATCAGAGAAACGGCACACGCGTTAGCAGTATTATTATTATTTATTATTGTCGCCCGAATTCGTCACGGCGATTCACATATAGCATATTATAGTAAAAATATTATTATTAGTTGTTATCTATATATAATAATATATTTTTGTATATATATGTTATAATGCGTGTGTCGCGCGCAGAAATTCCGAAGACTAAATAAAATATAAATCAAAAAAGTATAATATATTATATTGTGCACGAGAACTTAAATAAGAAAACAGACAGATCGAAACAACGGTATGCGGTTAAACATAAACGTGGTCAAAATATAGTAAAATTGAGCCCAAATATTGATTAGGTTATTAGAGTTAGACTATATAATATATATATGTACCTACTACCTATATAAGAGTGGAAGAAATTGATATTGACACCAAAGGACCTATGTATATGTTAGAAAAGAAAATATATTACGTAATAATAATAATTCAAAAAATAAATAATATTGTATATTTGTATGGCGAATTATATTACTATAATATACGCGTATTATGTGATGAAATTGTGATAAAAATTCCGATCCAAAAACGATATCGACGTGTGCGGAATGTGCGGGTGCGGTGAAATAAAAATAAAAATAATAATATTTGTACGATATATAATAATACCTACAATATTATATATTATGTATCGTATATAATATTTGATAATATATACTCGTATATATCGTATTGTTGTCGTATACGCGACGGGCGGTCGGCTGTCGCGACAACGGGTCACCTCTTGGCTACCAAATATATACCGCGGTTTAGAATATAATAATTTTTCGATCGCCACAATATATCGAATTGGGCGCCCGTCTCGGTCTGCGCAAGTCGATGTTATACCTTATTCTTATTATATATACCTCCTATATATAAATATGAGTATATATTATAATGTAAGCCCGTTTGTTTTTGTGTCTCTAAAGATAAACATCTCGAAACGACTCCGGCGGGGTTGAAATTGGACAAGGGACGCCTATTTCTATATAGTATAATACAATATATTGATTCTGTGTCGGATAAAATGCATACACCGGTCAAATAATATGACATTTTGGTATAAGCGACGTTTGCGACGAGTACATAATATATATAGAAATCAACTCGCGGGAGATAGCAGGTCCATCAATCACGCGCGCGAGTATATTATTATATATAGGTATAGGATCGCTGCTGTAACCGCGGTATACGCGAGCGTGAATATTTTACAATGATATTATACATTTTAATCAATTCTTTTGTATTTTTGTATTAGGTACTCGTATGTTATTATACGGGTAGATAAGTTTGTTTAAATTTTTTGGAAAAAAGCCTTCGCAATAACAAAATAATAATATGCGTTTACGACGAGCTGATATTATTTTATGTGATAACGCGTATTGTGTGAAACACGCGCGCGTATATCTTGTATATAAATATCAACTATATATAAGAAGTTTATTATTATTTCATTGTAAAGGTACTTATATATAGGTAATATAATAATAAAACGTTCAAAAATCATTAAAATATAATACTTTATATGGTATAATGCGTATATTATGCACGAATATTAATATAGCGAATATATAAATATACGCGTATAATATGTACCTATATTATATAAATATAATAATATTGCAGTTTATTATATGGTCGTAAAACAAAATACGAGTTTTTTCTTTTATCGAAGAGAAGTGATTTGTTGCGGTTAAAAATATAAACTGCAATATGTCTATTTATTATTATAATATAGAAGTACCTATACTTGGTTTGATAAACATAATATTTTAAAAGCAACCAGCGTTAAAATCACCGAGTCACTGAATTAAAGTTCTTCGCGCCTATATAATATTATTATATTATATAATGCGCATATCATATTATTATATAGCAATTAGCAGTAAAAAGAGTTAAGAAACTTCTTCTATAACCTCACGTGTGGATTATAATGCATCATATTTACTTCCACGAAGTATTTGAGTATACATATAGGAACGATAATATATATATATATATATTATATTATTTACCTGAATGCCTGACCATTCTCAATTCTAACAAGCAACCTCGCTCATATGACGGATAAACGACAGACATTTTAACTTATACGTATATATTATGTGTACGATGTCCTTAACGATACTTTGACGTTCACAAACAATTGCCGCCGCAGTAAAACATCTGTGCCTATATAATATTATATGATTGATGATGAGAAAGCATGAAATTATTGGACGCCTTAATGCAAATTAATCCATTTATATTTATATATTATTATAAAAAGGGTGTACAGGATGATGATAATAACGCGCGTTATTATCAGGTACCTATATATATACTTATTACAATAATAAACGAGATAACGTTAATGAATACGCATCGGATGAGTATTATATAATTTTTTACCGTTTTCGTGACATGAAATTTTGATCACTCTGTATATACTATTATGGATATATGTAGGTATATATATATAATATATATTATATGTACATATTTAGATTAATTATAATAATATGATTATGACGAAGATGTATTTAATGTATTTAATACGCATTGGGAAACAAATATATATATATATATAATTTCTAGAGACACGCCGCATATTAAAATATACTATATATTTATTATTATTATTATTATTATTATTATTATTATAAATAATAATTCATATATACGTAATATACGAATATTTAAATTGCTCTATCTTGCTGTCGATTTACTTATAATAGGTACGCTTGGTAATTATACTAGAAAACAATTATTCATATAATATATATACCTATATTAAAATAATATATCAGAGCAGTTGATTAAAAATATATTATTATAATATGAGCTAAATTATTAATTCATAATAATTTCTATGATTATATATTTATAAAGATTAATAATATAATAATATATATATTTAGCGGCTCTTATTAATATGCGCATAAAAGTATAATATTTTAATATATAGAGCTCCACCTAGATCCATAATCGGTATATTCGATGATCGATCATTTTCAGATAGACAATATAATAATATTATGATATATACACCGACCTACTCAATCTATAAATTTTGATAGAATTATAATAATACAGAATATTAGAATATATTATAAAATTTATAATATATAATATTATATTATAGGTTCTGCTTTTTACTTATTATAATATATTTTGTAGACTGGTTAGGCGTGAAGTGCAAAGAGAATATATAAAATCAGTATATATAAATATATTATAATAAATACGATTATGTGCGATATGGTTGTGTTATATTATATGTATTGAAAATGTACATATATAAATATTATGTGATCCTTACCATTCTCATAACATGAAATTTTGATCATCCTGTATAGTGTATATTTTTATATTATATAAATATAAAAAGTACCCGGATGGTGTGAATATAATATATATATATAATTAAATCATTTTTTTCTATGACATAAGTGTGGATTTAAAAAATCCGTGGGATCGATGGACGACGATTAATATTTTGTGCACGCGTGTCGCGAGTTTAAGAGACTCTCATATTATATATATATATATAGAATATATGTTTATTTTCACACTTAAATGAATTTAGAGCTAATTTTCAAGATACTTTTAGCATATATTGTATATATATATTTAATAATAACTCTTAGAAAATTATACATATAAAAGCACTCAAATGTTATTAAATATAGGGACATAAACACAATATATGGGGTGACACCATTTACAAGCAGGGGTTTACTGGTATTGTCATAATTCAGTCTCCAACGCGATTATGGTGGGGTTTTAAAGGCGGCTGGTGCTCTTGAGAGATTATCACCCTTATGCCATAATCGTAAATATAGGGATATAATAGGTTATAGTGTGGTATATCGTACCAGAATGAGTTTTTAGCATATTTTGTATTAGGTGACCTGTACATGTATACCAATATGGTTATAATGGTTATATTATATAGGTACATACATGTATATATAATTAAATTTAACACGTACCTACAATTATACCTATATATAAATATATAATAGTCACTATTATTGTAATAGATTTTCAGTTTTCGTTTTTTCGACCAAACTATATAGATCGATTCGTTAACGAAAAAATATAATAATGGATTTCTTAAAGCGTTTCGAACAATTTGTACCATCATGTATAAAATAATGTCCGTCTATAGGGCGTATGGACGGTTTAAATCTTTCGGCTTCTGTGGAATACTTTAAACACTTTTTTTATTATTTCATTTATATATGTTTTTTATTTTATTTTTTTGAAACGATTATAAGTAGATTGTCACGGTACGTCTCTCGTCAGACAGAAGGTCTAATGATTTTTTTGCCCCTGTTCTTTGTTCCCAAACGTTTAATGTATATATATATATATATATTATATTTTGTGGTAAGCACTGTAATCGGTTTAGCTTTAAAATGGTATTTTATTCTTTTTGTCGAAGCCGCCTCGAAGGATTCCAAAACCTGCAGTGCTCTGGGCAACTCAATGATAAATCTGCTACCCGTCTTAGTAAAGTATTTACATTCCGCAAACAGAAATATTCCGAAAGACAAAAAAATAATAATACAATTTTTGCACAAGGCTAGCAATAGCATAGCATTTTTGAAATATGTATGTATATATTGTATAAAAGAGTTATTTTCCCGTAGAATCAAAAGACCCGATACTATGTTGATCATAAAATAATTTAATTCAACTACTACGAGTAAGTATAAAATATAAAATTCTGCGAGGTAAATTGATTTTACAAATATTGTATTATATAATATATATTTGTATAAAACACGAGTATTTGAAATTTACAATATCACTGTATTTTAGTTTAAAAAATGTCGAAATTTTATTAAAATTAAATAGATAAATTTATAATAACTATATACTCGTATTTTGTAAATTACACATATTAAATATGCGATTATTATTATAATGCATTTATTAATGTTTGATATTATAATATTTTATTAGCAAATAATAGAGTTTGTGTTTAATGTTTTATCTGATATGAGATCGTATTGTGATAAAAAAAATATGTAAAACCTGTAATTTTGGTTCATGGGTATATATTATATATTTTGCAAATATAACTGTTAAAATAATAAAGAAAATTAAATCATAAAATTGAATAGATAGATTAAAAATGTTAATTGTTTTTATTCTTTAATCTTTTAATGTACCTATTATATGTTAAAATCTATAAATTCCGTTTGAAAAATGCATTGTTTCAAAGTATGTTCTAGGGGGTATACTCACTTACTTTTTTTCATTTGATTTTATCACCTTTTCTTATATACACTATATTACATACTCGTATATGTCGTATATATTTAATTACATTTTACGAACGTTTAATGCGAAACAAACTTTTATAATATTATGAATTATGAAAATTTTTGCAAATAGTTAATATTAATATAATATTAAATATTGTCATTAGATATAATTTTATTTTTCAATAATTATATTATTACCAAGTTTTGAACCCGTTTGTTACCTATATGATGGACAAATCATACACGATTTATCATTTTATAAATCCTGGACAGTGGAAAATAATAATATATAATATAATTATTAAAGAAATACGATTATAATATTATCGCCGTTTGATGTTGAAATGTGTTTTACGACCGTATTAAATGTGCGATCATCTCGTACATATTTCACACAACTCCGCGGGATTCGCGTCCCTCGTGATTTCTTCGAAACGTATTTTGTCTTGGTCAAAAATAATCTCGTTTAACGCGATTCGTAAAGGTAATTTTCAATTTCATACGCTTTTTTTCTCCCCGTTTCGAATTCGAAACTCGTCAAATCGAAACCGCCCCCGCGATATAATATTTTGTATGTACAATTCCAAATACCCTCTTGCTTTGACGTCGATCTTTCGCGATATGGATTTATACCGGCCATTATCGATCACGAGTCGTCCGTTTATCATATTATGAACACCCGTCGAAAAAAATAATAATAATAAAACACACAAAATATGTATAAATATATCATATTATAATGGTCCAACTCGCGATTTGCACTATTCAAAAAGCGCGTATATATTTACGAAAATTACAAAAAAAAAAATAATATATCACGCGCGGTGGATATTCCGTCGACGGAGAGTTAATATTGTTACGGTTTCGCTTTTGTGGTTTTTCGACGGGCGTCCATTGTGCAGGGTTGTTTATCCGATTTTCTAGAGTATTTTATACACATCACAGCAACAGTACATTATACACCTATTATAATAATATAATAATGATAATGATAATAATAATAATAATAAAAGCCGTAGGTACATATTATATTATAACAAGTATAAAATATGAAGTGCGGTGGCTCGTTCTTTTGTCGCACTCGATTACCGCGCTTGTGTTGGTATATGTACCTATATAGGTATTATAATATATTATTATGGTACATATTATAATGCACGGTTAGCATCTCTTTTGTCCGAAATCCCGTCGTGGTTATATAGGAGGAAAGGTCGAGGAGGTTAGGTTTTTGGCAGCTGTAAAGACGTTATATATACGGCGTGTTGTGTGCGCACCATTCCGTGAAGAAGCGCGTTCCAGGAGCAGATGAATTTTTAAAACGATATAATATAATAAATATACCTCGAAGAAAACCGCACGCACGCATGTGTGTGTATGTGTGTTTAATCATTTTTAATACGCGGCCTACCTCAGAATATACCCCTGCTGGTCGCGATTTTTATTATTATTTTTCCCATTCTTCGAACGCTGACTTTTTCCTCGATACATTTTATATAATATTATGCCGCTCGTTCGCGTCGAAAAACCATAGCAGATGGCTAATTTTTGCTATTATAATATCGTTATTCAAATGCGATTTGCAGAACGTATTTTTTTTTTTTGCTTCTGGTAGATTTTTTGAAGGCCCGAGTACGTATTATTACTACGGACGCGTATCGACATAATAATATTATATTTATAATATCCCCGGGGACGAAGAAGACTCGGCGAACCGTTCAAAGTATCGTGGCCGCCGATAAAACCGAACAGACAACGCGCGATCAACCGTCATAATGTGATATAGGTACTTACTTATATTTTTTATCTCGTTTATATACACGCTAGTAATAATAATAATAATAATAATAATAATATTATGTATAGACACGTCGTAGTATATTAATTTATATATTATACATTTTCTTTGTATTTCTCAATCCTCATAATCCACAGATATATGTATGCGATATGTTTTGACAAAGATTCTACAATATATTATTACATACGATAAGATGTTTATGTTTTGTAACATACCGGCATACCGCGGTATAATATGGTTTATGTTTAAAAATATTATTTCCGGGTAAGTATATTGAATATAATATGCGGCTATGTATGAAAAATATATCTTAACGGTTTAAAACGTTTTTTTATTTTATAAAAAAATAATTATTTCAATCTAATATAAATAATATAATATTAATTTAATAGAATAGTTTGCAATTTTTACAATTGAGTGCGACATTTTTATTTAAGGAGATTAAAAACACTTGTAATATGTGCGTTTTATTAAAAGTTACTTGCGAATATATCGGTTAAGTTATAAATGTACTGACTTTATAGTGTTTAAATTCTCGTTAATGACGATCGTTATTGTGTCGCAATACGTGTATCATTATATTTCTAAATACAATAATATTTTAAGTGGCAGCCAATAATGAGAAGTAAAAGTTAGATATAAATACATATAACATATAAGAATAATTAATAATTTGACGATTGATACTTTGATAGCATATTAGATAATTACTTATTTTATGTACCTACCTACAGTGATTAATTGCGTAAGTAATGAAAAATAATACGTAATATTAATTAATGAATATAATGATTGATGACGTTAAAGTTAAATACTACATTTAACGTATTATTATTTTATATGATAAGTTTTAATTTGTTTAATATTTTTATATAGGTAGTAGGTACTTATAAAGATTCACGTGGATTTATTAAGTTTTCTATTTTTCGATTACGTAATATAATATATAAGCATATTATCACTGTATATGACTTCAGTATATCATATTATATCATATATAGATTTCAATCGACTTTAAATTCAAATTTAAATTTGTTTTTATCTTATATTAAATAAGTTTAAATACTGTCGAAAGCGTGTCGTTGAAATAATATTCACAATATTAGTTAGATTTCAAACTGGTAACTGGACTAGATACGTCTATCAAGTGCGGTTTATTCAACACACTATATACAGAATAATATTATATTATATTATATGTTATGAAATATCCCTCGTTTAAATTGTTTATAAACTACACTAATTTGCATAATGATAGTATTTTCTCATGGAGCCCTATAATGCTATACTATACATTATAATCGATATAGTGTAACAAACGTCGTTACAATGATGGAATATACTTTTTTCAAACGTACTTATGTGTAATAATTATTGCGATAATTATTTTTTAATTATAAATTATAGCGATAAGAAGATATCTTGATGAAATTCGACGGTATGAAATTTTGAGACTTTAAACGGATTCGTTCAAAACTATAATATATTATTTAATCGCGTTGCGATATTATACTCGTATCGTAATAATTTACGTTTTATATTATAAAAACATGGACGTCGATCGTTTTCTGTAATGACTGACGTTTAAAGTTTTAAGTTTTGAGTAATAGCAGAAACCGTAGTAGTCCCGATTATCTATAGTATAATATTCTATATCATTATAATATACATAATACATATAAAATATATTGAGTTTATATACGAGAATCGGACGGACAAAGTTAAAATAATAATATTATAATATTAGCACTTGTAATAAACGAATAACACTGTAACCAGTGTAACCACTATATAATAACCACTATGAGCATATTATGCACCGCGGCCATGTGCACAATGTACGTTTTTATGACATTGTACGCATGTATCGTTTATAATATATAAAATGAAGTGTTATTGTTAAAACTCAAACGAACGGGTCATATTATACGTATATATTTTATATTATATACCTAATTGATTCTCGTGTGAATGTTTTTTTTTCCATCAAAATTATACTCGACGCGATTAATTAGTTCGTTTATTATATCCGTAAAAGAAAATAATAAGTAGTTATAAAATCAATTATCGTATAATCGTTTTATCTATTTATATACACACCCGAACACTTCATTAGCGCGTAGTCGCAATTATAATAATATAAAATACTATAATAATTCTTATATTATTATAATGCGCTATCGTATTACAATAAAATATATTCGGGTTTTGTAATACTTTTAAAATAATATTTTCTTTTTTTGTGAGGAGTACAGTCACAGGAGTACAGTCACTACTGCACTGTTTTAAAAGTTACTATCCAATAAGAAAAATAAAGCGTTCGATTTGAATTTATCATTATAATATTGTGTTGTTTTATACCGCGGTTAGTGCTCGATGCCCGATGTTATTA
Organism: Tetraneura akinire; assembly: GCA_021307375.1. Lineage (NCBI taxonomy): Eukaryota > Metazoa > Arthropoda > Insecta > Hemiptera > Aphididae > Tetraneura > Tetraneura akinire. The sequence goes on from JAIUCT010000009.1 coordinate 14,559,556, forward strand.
AAAAATTCGACGAAAATAATTATTATAACTATATCGTCATCAAAGACACGTGTTGTTCTTGGAGGTTCTAAATAAGTATATTAAAAAAAATACCTATGCATTTTTATTTGCACGCGCGTATAATATATTAATATTAACACAGAACGCATATCGCGTGAGAATTCGACATTCAAAACATGATATCAATTATATATTATGAAATTTTGGTAAAACATGGCTACATTATAATATAAAGTAAATGTTAAATCGGTCCGGTTTCGTTACCTCGCGCGTACAAGCAAAAACGAACTGTTCGAATTGTTTTCTTTTGTCGTAATAATAATAATATAACCAGGAGTTGGTATAATCTACGTACATAAGTATAAGTATATTATAATACTCGCGTATTTTAATATACCTACCGAGTTCACGACACAATAATAATATATTGTATCTTATACAAAAGTCGGGGACGTTATAACTTATACGGTAAGTAAAAGAAGTAATATAATGCGTCGTGCTAACCCGGGTATAGTAGGTATATAGCAGTTTTCCATAATGCGCACATCTCCGGCCGGAGGTTACCGCGGTCGCGACTACGACGCCTATAATAATACACGCTTGTGGTATACACACGTATACAGATTTTTATACCGCGCGCATAATACGGTTTAATTTAATATTATTATTATATAGATACGGTTGAAGATGAACTCGACCGATAGCGCACACGACGAGGGCTCATTTGAATTTACACGTTCGCGTTGTCGTGTGGACCGCGAGTCGCAGAAGACAATAATATTATTATAATGCCCGATGTTACATTATTATACATATACGAACCAACGTGGATATATATTGTATTATTAATATTATAATAACGTACGCGCGTTTATGATATCGGACGAGAGCATTGTGTGTGTTCCTCCTATAATATATACCTACCGGCCGCATATAAAATATATACCTATAATATGTGACGAGGACGAAAAAAATATACCCGCAACGAATCGTGTACCATTTTTCCGATAATTGCGTGCATAAATTACACGCGTGAGTGTATATATATGTATATATATAATATTATATGCGCACACACGACTTCACGAGGTATGCGAAAGACGTTCGTATAATACCTTGGTATCGGTATAAATTAGGTAACTATTATATCTATGTAACGTATATTTGTAGGTTAGGTTAAGACGAGAATTAGAGAGAGAGAGAAGAAACCGCGAACTCGTGTGATTATTTCGTTAATAATTCATCCGCGTTGCGGTATTGTGTCTGAGTTATAAAATAGTAGGTATTCATATGTTATTATTATTATTATTATTATTATTATTATTATTATTATTATTATTATTATTATTATTATTATTATTATTATTATTATTATTATTATTATTATTATTATTATTATTATTATTATATATAAACACATACGTCTTGCTTTAATAATATTACGGTCGTAATCGTAATGGATTGCGAGATACGCGTAATCGTCATTCACCGGTGTGTGAAAATTGAATCATCATCGCGTGTGATATAATTTCGCAAGGATGCGGTTCGTTTCATTTTATTACGCGTCGCGCGGAATGTCACAGCGAACGAATATTAGAAATCGATAATTATTTTTATTATTGCATTTAAAAGTCGCGCAACCGTTCACAAAGTCGCAATGTCGTCGTGGACTGCAAACAATCGAGAAACAATTTTCGAATAATATAGAAAAGAACAAATGAAGAAGCAGTGACGGATCTAGAGGACATCCAAGGGGGGCGAATTGAAAAAAATATTTATTTCTTTAAAAGTATTAGATTCTAAGCGAAGGAAGAATGTAGTGGTTTTACAATGATGTGTGTCTTTTTTTTCTTTTTGAGTATGAAGACACTTTTACTACACTAAATAATGCTCTGATTTTCACGAATAGCGTATGTTTCCGGTAGGAAAATGGATGTTGTTGGTATACTTTATTTAAGTCATTTTTCGAATTTCTTAAATTTACCCCCATGTGTTAGAAAAAACGACGAAAAAACGACGAAAAAACGACGAAATAACGACGAAAAAACGACGAAAAAACGACGAAAAAACGACGAAAAAACGACAAAAAAACGGCAATACGAGTATATTAATCTGACTGAACTTCGCTCAGAATCGTTTTTTCGAATGCAATGGTTTATCATTGCATTCAAATTCTAATTAAAATTAAACACTATGATTTGCACACCTATATCCATGCGGCAGGAGTATCAGCTCGTCTTTTTTTTTTTTTGCTTTTATGTCTGAAGACACTTTTACTACCAGAAATAATAAAAATGCTCCGATTTTCACGAATAGCATTTATTTCTAGCAAAGTGGATGTAGTTGGAACTTTATTTAGGTCATTTTTCGAATTTTTCAAAATTAATCCCATGCGACAGAAAAAACGACAAAAAAACGGTATTTTTCACAAAAACTGAAAATTTGATGAATTCAAGTTCAATATTTCACGATAACTCAGGCAATTTTGAAGTTGGAGTCTTTTTTAAATTAAAATTTTTATAATTTAAAACCTACCATACCTGTATAAATAATAATAATAATAATCTATAATATTCTATATTTCTATCTATGATTTATGGTACCTATATCTTAAATCATGGTTCTACCTCATTAAGATTAATAAAACCATAAAAAACCTAGGTCCAAGGGGAGTAGCGATCGCCCTATCGCCCTATCGCCCCCCTCAAATCCACCACTGTGAAGAAGTCATAAAAACAAATAATTCCGACCGAATATTTTGCCAAGATATGTAAATTTAAATTTTAGAAAAATGCGTTGAAAGTTTGAGAAATTTAACTAATAGATATAAGAAAACAGATATTATTATTTCTGTGGAATTTTAATTTATTTCAGTTACTCGCTTATAATAATAATTATTTTCTCAAACTATTACCTTAATTATACCTATATATAACGATACGATGGTATTTTTTTTATATATATAAGGAAAGTGAACAATACGCTTTATAAAAATAATTAAAGAAATAATTTAATTTGTTATCATTGTTACTTAAAAAGATCATTTTTGTCGATAACTTTAAAAAATACATTTATATAATTATACACGTATCGTTTTACGTTCTATTTTTTAATTGGTATATTTTATTCACACCAGTTAACATCGGAACAATAGATATTTTTAATTAAAATAATTTTTATTTTTTATTTATTTTTTATTTTTGCTATTATAATTATTTTTCATCAATTTTATTAAACGTTACTTATAGTTTATATTGCAGATAATTTTATTATCAATTATTTTTAATACATTTTTAATACCACGTATAGAAAATACCAAAATTTATAATTTGGAAATATATTAAATTTTTTATAATATTACAGTTACGAATTAGGAAATCTAAATTTAAATATTACAAGTTTATAACAAATAGTAAATTTGGTTATTGTATATAATATCGGGTACGTATTTTAATTTTATATGGTGCTATATAATTCATTATTCTATACACAATACACGATTGAACTTATAGCGTATAATTAAAATCGATCCGACATGACATCATTTTCAATTGTCAATTATTGTCTACCTTCATGACCCAAATATCAATACTGGTATATTACTGGGTATACATACGAGAGAGATTATATACACAATACACGTATTTCGTTCTTGGAGACTTTTAAGTCCTCGAGGAAGAAGTATATTAAACTATAAGGATTATAATGATGGTTATTATTATTACAAATCGGACGATTCGAATATTTCTATAAAGGTATTTTTCATTACACGAAAATATTCGAACAAATATTAATTTTTCAACGGTTTTTTCCTGTCGGGTATGTATGAATGTACATATGGATTTGACGCGTACGTTTTGATATCAAAATATTTTCATATACATCAATGTGGTTCTTGTTGATGTGGTGTTTTTCTCGCCTAGGACACAATAACGAAGAAAAATAACAAAAAATAAATATTCTTTCATCGACGTAAAAGAAATATGATATAATAAATATGAAATACGTACAATATAATATGGTAAAGCAGCCTTAAGCGTATTAATAATATGCCCGTACGCGTATCATGAAGACAATAAAAATCGGGGTGTACTCGTATATACCCGCACAGATGAAACCCTCGGGACCGTAAAGAAACGTATTTATTCCTTTTTGATTGCTCTCTTTTCTAGTCGAGATAGTAAATAATAGGTACTGATAATAATTATCCGTGAACAATGACATACGAAATATTATATTATATTTTAAGAACGCGCGTATCCGAAAACGATTGTGCGGCCGACAGGACAAACGAAAGCCGACTCGTCGCGCGTACATTTGGATTAAAATAATAATAATAATAATAATAATAATAATAATAATAATAATAATAATAATAATAATAATAATAATAAAAAATGGACCGAAAATATTGTTATTATTTTTTCGACCCCCTAAGTAGCCGCGTGCGGCAGAAGAACAAGCACGACTTATTTAGTTTATTATATAGTCGGATAATATATTATGATTATGATTATTATTATTATCTATAACTGTTAAGCGAGTTGATGTGTATTTTTTTTTTATCGCGATAGTTGTTCGGTTGAAAACAAATTTTTTTTTTTTTTATAAAAATAAACAGCGGGGCACTCTGATTTTAATTAACAACGAGTCCGAGATAGATTTTTTTTTAATTTGCCTTGAAATTTTGTTTATTGCCGTCTATTATACACACACCGATCGACCGAGCGCATATTCATAATTTTAATAATATTATTATTTTTAGGTACGCGTTTAAAGTCGCGTTGTGTACACGTTAATAATAATAATAATAATATCGTAATGTTAATATTTTTTACGGTTTTCTTATATAATGTTATAAAGTTTGGTCATCTAACCGAGCCGGGTCTTGCCGCCATATTTTCGATATTATTAAATATTAATAAAATATATTTTTATTATATTACATTCAAATTTATATCGTGTGGGCGCTCGGCGGGTGTCCATAACGAAATCGAAATTACACGTCCGTGGTGATTTGCATAATGTAAACAAGATATTAAACAGCAATTATAAAAAACAAAACGCGCACATAAATTATAACGTAATATAATGAACGATTTCGTTTTTTTTTTTTTTATATTTATATTATACCTCAGACGAGTTTATTTTAATGTAATATATCGCCACGTACAGTATATAAATATTGTAAATTTTTTTTTTTTTTATCCGCGTCGCATATATAACAGAATATTATTTGAATACCTCTCCTACTGCGCACGAGATATATTCGTATACGTACGTGTATATATTATATATATACATATATATATATGTATACAGGGCGATCATAATTTATCGAGTTTTTACGAATTTTATTATAACGACGATTGAGTTATGTTTTTTTTTTTTTTAGGAATTTCTGATCACTCTTTACATAAATTATTATAGTTACACACTCGTTGTAAGATATAAACAATTAGTATTGAAAAATATTTCGAATAACATAATTATTATTATAGGTACCTACCACTCTTACTATACGTTATTCCGTATAACGAATTAACGACGGTCACATTTCGACAATATTATTTTATTCGAAAAATACATTAGGTATAACTAATGGTATAAATTATTTTAATTTAAAATTCATTAATTTATCATTTAAATAATACGCTCCTATTAAGTATTATAATATAATACAGTGTGATTAGAATCTTGCAGTTAATCTGCAAAAATATTGAATATACAATGAAAAAATATATGTTTTCCCTAATAAATTTGCAAAATAAAATTTTTATCATTCTGTATATATATATATATAAATATTAACATAATATATAGTAAAAAATCACTATCTTATGCCCAAGGTCGTTTATTATTATAAATTATGATATAATAAATTTGTAAAAATAATAATAAAATAAAACATAATATTAGTTTGATAATGAAAAAAGTTGGTACGTCATTTTATTGCGAGCAAACGATTAATTTATTTATTTCGATTTAAATTTTACACCTACGGAAAATCACGATTCTCGTTATAAATGTATAATGTGCACGCACTGTATACAGTCATTACACATATTACATTAATAAATTTATAATATAGGTACTTTTTTTTATTTTAAAATTTTATTTTTATAAATTAGAGCCGATATATATTATTATAATATTATATTATATAATATTATTTTTTCGTGTCGTCTGCAAGTATTTCACAGAGTGATCAGTAATTTTGATTGTGCGAATTTATAAAAAAAGGATAAAATACACGTCATCACCATCATATTTATTTTTGCAACTTGAATATTTCTGATCGCTCTGTATATACGCATGTCACCTGTACACATGATTCGTAAAACCCTTTTATACCATATAATAAATATTTAAAAGCAAACCGATTTTGTTTTCAACGTATACTGTAATATATTTTAAAATCGCACTGAAAACTGAGTAATATTTTTTTTCTTGTATATATGTTATACCTTTTAATCTCGTGTTTAATATTATGTACGACGCAAATTCATATAAAATAATAATATATTAACCTGCAGACGTGACCGCGGTATTGTATATGCGGTAATAGTCCTTTTTGACACTTCACGCACACACACTCACACCATTTGCTTTTATACGGTACGTTTTTTAAGGTTAGGTATACCTGCTGCAGTACTTATATAAATATTTTATTCGGAAATCTGTATACCCTTTACGGTATAATATACGATATATTATATACTTATATTATGTTTTGTGGCGACCGCACTTGTAAAGCACTCTACGCGTCGCAAACTTATAACAAATGGCACTCGAGGGTTTTTCGTATAAGAAAAAAAAATGTATAATACTTGTATATAAACAAAAAACAAAAAATTCCCATTCGTCAAGCACGGCGTACAATATTTGTCTTTTTAACACACTATATTATTATTATGCATATATTCGTGTATATTAAATATATCGCGTATACACGACGGTTGGTCGCCCGAAGGAAACCTCAACTATATAGGTATATAATATAAAATATAGCTACTAAAAACCGATTTGTTTCGTCCGGCGCGATTAATAATAAAAATATAGCCATTTTAGTCGGGCGTGAATGATTGGAAAAGTGTTAGTACCTATTATATACCACATATAGTGTATATAGTGGCAAAACTAGACGAAAACGTAATGTATAATACATATTATGTTATATATTTTGATGGACGTTATTAACAACCTCGAGGCTTAAGATTTTACAGCTTGTCTTACAGCTCGTATATAACGTAAAATATATCTACCTACCATATAGTTTTTTGAATATTACTGGGAGATTAACCCGACCCGAGCCACAGAAGTGCGTGATGCTGTTATTATAATAATAATGCTATATAGATACAAAATACGGTTATGCATATTTTCCTTTCTTAAAGTCGAATCGCGTATAGTTTCAAACTCACCATTGCGTATTCGAGGGTACAAGATCCGTAAACTTATAAATCAAGTATAGTCTGAAAAAATGTATAAAAATAATGATAATGATAATATTGATAATATCAGTTTAAACAGAAATTTTTTGATTTTGTTCCACGAATTAATCAATTTTTTTTCCCCATTTGTCTACGATTTGGGGTCAGATATTTTTCAATATTCCATAAACTATCTTCTAATGGCCTACGGGTATAAGTATAACATAAACAATAATTTTATATTGACGTATTATAGTACCAAAGCCAAACGAAAACGTCGAGTTTTCTTTAAAAGATGGAAAAATGAACGAATGCGTATCGGTATACAAAACTAATATAATACAAGTCGTCGCGAATGCCGCCGACAGAAGCATGCAGTCCCGAAGACAATGAAATACTCTCGGATCCAAACAAAAGAGGACCTACCAGCGCGGTACAATTATTAGAATTATCTATTTGGTCCGAATCCATTTGTCATTTATGATTGATTCCAGTCGCACACAATGGCTTGTAAAAACGGTCGGTCTGATCGAGTGTTTAAGCTCGTTTTTTTTTTTCATCGGTTATTAACTCTTAAAGCGAAGACTAAGACATAATATAATAATAATAACGGAAATAAAGCGTAGAAAACCAGTCGAGTCGAGACTTTGGTAAAATGTAATCCTCACGAATTCGTATATAAAATATTATGTTATATATTATACACATTACACGCGTGTAGGTACACGCGCGCCGTTTAGAAAAGAACGATTTATGCTCTTAAGGTCAACCGTCGTAGTCTGTTCGACGACACGACAAATTGTGGTCGTCGTAAAACGCATCGACTGCTAATAATAATAATAATAATTATAATTGTTGTTACATTTTATTATTATTTTTTAACACGGTCGTCGGATTATATACGAGTATTCTTTGCTGTATACGATTCAAACGCGTTTATTTATTTTTTATTATTATTATAAAAAAACCATTTATAACTCAAGTCGATTATTATTCTGATTAACAGCACGTTTTTTTTTTTTTTTTTTATATATGAATGCGAATGAAACTCAATTTCGGTATATAAATAAATATATATATAGGTATGCTATTGTAGAAAAATAACGAGTGAAAAAACATCATCAGACAGTTAAATTAATGTAAAAATTGAAATAATTACATCGGCGCAGGAATATATATAGGAACGCGTGGAATGGTAAAAGTTAATTTATCAGTTCGGCAATTGTCCAAAACGTCTAATTGCTATAGAGAGAATCAATAAAAATACAATGGTATACGATTTGAAATCGAGAGAAAAAAACAAAGTCAAAACGCATTATTATATTCCATTAACGCACCGCGATAAAATTCAATAAAAAACGATTTTTGTTCTAAAAATTCGATATCACTTAAGTTAATTATTTAAACATTATATTATGGTATTTATTGGAAATATAGTTAGAAAATGCGTAAGGCGATAAAAAATAATCAAAAATCGTTTTTTCATTTATAATCGATTTGGTTACATCTTATATACTCGTATATCGTAAACATTTTAACCGATCTCGTAGCTGAAAAATACATACGCTAAAAAGTATATTTCATATGAAATAACAATACTTTTACCATATTATTTCTAATAAAAAAAATTAAAAAAAAAAAAAATAGTAACTAATTCAAAAATTAAATTGCATATACTTATGCGTCATATATAATATAAATAGATACATATCAGCTATATATCTAATAATAAATAATAATTCGTTTTTTATTTGAATGAAAATCTGCAATTATATTATAATATATTTTAAATATTATAATGTTACAGTATAATGTATAGGTATATATTTAATAGACTACAAAATATTATTTTAATAAGTCTGCGTTAACAATTACACATTTTTTATTACATACATATTAATTTTTGACTATTATTTATTTTGAACTAAGTCCATATTGCTAATTAAATATTTTTAAGATTAAAATTGAATTTAAAAAGGAAAAAAAAAATATATTAAGATTATTTAAATATCAAATGCAAAAATAGTAAAAACACAATAACGTGCATCCAAAGTAAAAACATATCGTCTGGAACACGTATTTTATAGGTTTAATCACCATTTGTTTAGCTTCCATAAAAATGTTACGGTGGTACCATTTAACGGTTGTCGTCTGAGTCCAGGCATCGACTTTCGATACTTTAATATTTCTGTATTTGTCATTGTCTTTAAATACGTGCAGACGTGGATATTTAATTTGACCAACTGTAAAAAGTTATTTTCGCAAAATATTTATTTATTAGAATAGAACATTAGCTAGTGTTATAATAATATTAGTGTAAGTAAAGTTTATTTCTTAAAATTGTTAGTTTACAACAGCTCATAAATATAATTGCTTTCCAGTAGGCGCTTACCTTGGTTTTCCTTGACGTTTTCTTTATGTTCAGTCATAATAAATTTTTAAATTTAAAACTTTATCTTAAACGATTATTTAAATTAATTAAATATTACTATGCAGTATTGAACTATTTTTACACGTGTAGAGTATTACGTAGGTACTTTTAATAAGCGTTTAATTACTATTAAAAATATTCAAGAGTAAATTAAAGTCATAAAATAGTAAAATTCGTATATTATACAATAAATGCGTTAACCCCATGGATGATTGCTGAAAAAGTATACACAATTTGATGAAATTCTGCCATAGATAAAAGTATTGTGTAATATTAGGGTTTAATGTTTTATGTTCCATGATATTGTAAACGTTCAGTATAAAAAAAGCGGGCGATTTTTGAAATAGTTAAAATAAACAAATAATTACATTTATACTTATAGTTAAATTTTTTTTTCTAAATATTTTAAATGTACAATCAATTATTCATTTATTTATTTAATCAATTATCATTTTCTTCTAATTTTGCTATTATGTTATTCGAAATAAATATTATAAACTATTAAATATACAAGATCCAAAATATATTTCTGATAAATCTAATTACTTTATTATTTTAATTATTATAATTTTTATGATTCTTTCTTTATCATGCTTTTTTAATAATAATTATGGAAGACATTTAATGAAAAAAAAAAATCAATATTTTTATTACCTATATCTAATATTTTACGCGATGGAAATGTTTTGAAATTTTCAATGATCTTTAAAATTATTTATTCTGTTATTATTGTATAATAAAAATTGTAAAATAAATAAATAATAACGACTTAAAAAGTAAATATATCTCTTTAGAAAGTCTTAAAAGTTTACTATGATTCTATTTCTTAATATTTGATATTTAAATTATTTATTAAACAATGTTATTACAAAATATTATTTCTTGGAACGTTTTTATTATTATTATTATTTATATCTATTCGACGTATCATGTGGATGACATTTTTTTCCGGGGAGGATCATTTTGAAATAAAAAATTACATAAATTAATATAAATTTACACGGGCTATTGTTTACGATGGTATTTAAACAATAATTCGTTTTGAATATCATTTTTATTTACATTTTATTTTTTATTTTACATTTATATTTTATATACAGCATAATAGGTACTAATTATCATAATATTATTATGTACCCCAAATGACTTTATCATCGTTATAAGGACATTTTTATTCGTGTATCGGTCGTGCGACAAAATTTAAGAGCAATCGTGTATATAATTAGCCGAAGACACGGAACGATGTATTATGTACATAATACATTCAATGTAGCATATAAAGTGAGAAATTATGAAAAACTTTTTTATGTTTAAAAGGTTGGGTTTTAAAACCGATATACGGGTGTTCTATTACGTACTACAATACTTTGAATGTATAAAAACCTCTTAATTCTTCATTTATATTTTCTTTGAGTGTCACCGACTGTATATTAGTATAATATTATATTATTCATTTGGGTATCCGAATGGAATATTATAAAACAAAGCGTAGTTTAATAAGTATAATAATAAGTAAATAAAAATAAATTAATGTCATCGTGCGTGTGTATGATAATAATATTTTGTATACGTACATAAGCCTACTGCCCAAACCTTTATAACGATTACGACGGTAATAGGATACCGTATAATGTAGTAACCGTACCTAAACTTATATCCCGTCTGCTGTTAACACAGGTATACCTTCAATATGTTTTTCTACCTATACCTCGGATGGGCGTATTTTAATTACAACCGTGGTTCAGGTGTATATAAAATATGAGGGTAGGTAACATAAAAAAAACAATTGAATTTGGACGAAAATAGCGAAGGAGTGAACACAATAATTTCGCGGGACGTACGATTAGATACATCTGTATAATATATTAATATACAATACACGTAGGTACTGTTTTTTAGGTTATGTCGTGTTACTGTCAAACTAATATTCAATATTAGACTCAACTGTGTCACTACCCAACGTCCCGATGAAACCCACGCTTTCGTATAGAAACAAATTACTTTTCACAGGAATACGCGTTTTAAATTGATTAATGTTTTAACAGTCATACCTATTTGTGTATACATAATAAATAATATGATAATATAACAATAATATTGTGTCAAGCGCGTTTTATATAAATGATGACGAACCCACAGATTTCCAAATAATATTTTCCATTATTTTAAACATAATATTAGGTATATTGTTTTATTGTTTGATTATAAAAATACTATATTATTGTTTATACAGGTATTCTAAACGTAGGTATAAAAGGTACCTAGATTATATATTATTATAACGATATGCTTTTTAAAATTTAAAATAAAAATAAATTGATAACTGTCATTTTATATTAATATACATAATGTGTAGAAGTAATGATAATATCGAGCGCATATTAGAAAATATACTATCGCGTTTCACGAGAGATCGTGTCACGTTTTTTGGGCAAAATCCAAAGACGTCGCGTTATTCATACTCGATCGCCGTATAAATATTATATATTATAATATAATAAATAATAATATATTTTATTATTATTATTATTATTATTATAATTATAATTATTATTATTATTACGCATACATAATACGTAAAAATAACCGATCCAATCAACGACTGGTTTTTATATAAAAATTATACCTAATAATAATAATAAATATATATTACAAAATATTATTATAACGCGTGTATTTCTGAAATTTCGCCGTCGGATTAAATTGTTTTCGAGACGGATAAACGCGCATTATCTTACCTTGGTCTTGGTATACGCGTATTATCGTATTATACCTGGGTATCCGCATTATCGCGAACGACACTCGACGTGTTCGCTCAGGGCGTAAACGCCCAATATTCGTCCGGCGTTTTGTTATTGTTGTCAGCTGGCCGACGGGTACGCGCGTCTTGAAAATTATCCGCTGCGTGTCGTACGATCTCGGACGCGACACGCAACACGCGTCAAACGTAATAATATATTTATATTTATTATAATATACGTATATATTATTATTATTATTATTATTATTATTATAGTGGACGGGTGTCTATATATAGTTTAAATATTAAATGTCGATATACGATGAGACGGCAGCGGCGACGTCCTGAAAACGTCCCCTTGGGGACAAAAGGGTTGTGGATAGTAATACGAGCTCGATTATTATTATATGTTATAATATTATGCAGTCGATGCATATTATATAAATTTGTATAGGTATAACGTGCGACCTGAGCGAGCGCGCGCATACAATTTCTCACGGATTCCTTATGGTGTGTGTATTATAATATAATTTATATAAAATAAGGGGTATATATATATATATAATATATTCACGGTATCTCCGCAGCCCCGGAGCGACCACGAACACGGTTATGGTATATACGAGTGTTATACGGTGGTGGCGGTAACCGCATCGTTGTGATATGCAGCTCTGGGCCGTAGCCTATCGTACATAATACGTAAACGAATATACCTACGTATAATAGCGCGTATATAATTTCGACTTTAAGCGAAAAACAAAATTATACACACACACACACGCGCGCGCACGAGTGCGATATTTACCCCGCAGTGATAAATGCGAGAAAACCTCAAACCGCGTATATGTGCACTTATAGATAGGTATAAAATACGAGAGTTTAATATTTCGATTCTCTGTGTTTTTCGACACGAATCTTCGCCAAATTTTTTTATTTATAATATTATCGTTTGCACCTGAAGGCATCGCCGGATAATAATTCGACGACACGCGTTCGTTAATTTCAATTTTTGGCACTCGTATAATACGAATGTGTTATATAATATCGATCTTATACACGCGATAAACGTATTTTTTTCTTTCTTTTTATTCTTCGAAACCTGAAATATCAAGACAGCGTTGTACACAGATTGGTAGGTACCTACTCGAAGTTCACTATTCGTTATTCTTATTATTGTACGCGTTATACTATAAAATCGAAACTTCGGGTAAATATTTTATAAAAAAATATACTAATTTACTATAATTATCAGTAAGTTTACGTTCCTTATCAGTTATTTTTTTGAAAATTCAAAATAAAATAGTAAACGTACCTATTTATTAAAAATTGGCTTAATTATAATAATTAGGTACCCTCTATACGCGATGGATTTTGACGCGTACGAACGATAATTATTATTATTTATTAACAATAATTTAATTCGATATCAAAAACGTTATATGGAAATACGCTATTATACGAACATTATAATCGGTTCTATTCGCTTCTGGTAAATATTCGAGCAGTAATGATTAATGGCTACGAACAACTGGATTAATAATTTAAAACTCGTGTCCGAATAATATCATTACATTATTATAATGATACATATTATATAATATTATAATGGGTTTTGGTTTGAAAAACGTTTTAATAACTTACAAGACGTAAATGTAACAGATATATTATATATTTATATACTTAATACTTAAGTCCGATAACAAGTCATTAATAACGACCAAGTCAATTCCGGAATTACGCGTACACATTTTATTTTTCAATATATATAAATATTAAATACCGCATTTAAGGCTGCGGATAGTTGGTTTGAAAAAAAAAACAATTATGTTTTCGATACATAAAATAATAATAAATTAATAACATTTGAGATAACGAGATCGAATGTCGAAGGTTGATCGGAGGAGGCTGTATATATCCATATATGTAATATTATTATGTGATACGATTGGACGTAGGTACTCGAATATTATTTTGTGTGCAGAGTAAAATTATTATAGTTTAACGTACGCATACTGCTGGTAGGATTTTAGATTTATACAATATTCAGTTACTGGTTTCGACATATTTTATACAGAACAATAATCTCGTACACGTCATCCATTAAACGTAATATATTAAATATTTTTCAAAAATACCTAAATGCGATTATAAATAATATAATGTTATATACAACTCTAAAATTATATCAATGTATAATAATATTATTATAAGTCTATAATAGTCAATAATTCGTGCTTACAATTAATAAAATCGCGGTTAAAATGTTTTCTAAACTATCCAATATATATAGTAACATATTATAATAATATAATATTATGTAAATTTTATAAAAAATTTATTGATTATTATGATATGTTATTGAATCGAACGCGTTTATATTATAATATCCGATAACGCGTCGATACAACTTAATTTACGAACTGTCTCACGTGTCTTATATATTATGGTCTGTGCAACGGTGACGGGTATAAAATTAAATTATAAACTTATATACGAATTAAATACATTTCCATTTAATTGGTCGAGGACGAAACGATAACAGATCTTCACGTCCGATCGAATAACACGTCCATCTCTGCAGCATGTAGGTATACGTTACATCAGAAAAACGCAGTATCGATAAGTATCGCATAAAGGTGTCACGAATAAACATATCGATTGGAATATATTTCAACCGTATACTCGATAGTCAATAATATTATAGGTATGGTATATATTATATATTTAATACTAGCCGTCAATTTATATTTTTAGTATATTTATGTACAGAGGTACGCATACATTATACGTATTATAATATATATTATAAAATGTGTTCCTATTGACCCGTCGTCGTCGTCGTCGTCGAAGTTAACTCGAATATAAGTCTTCGAATTTTCTAAATCAACAGCCTCCTCCAAAAATATATTTTGAAATTTGTAAAATTATTATTTTTATTCTCGTTTATCTTCTACTCCGAACACGATCCGAGCGACAATTATTATACCCTTATAATGATCTTCTATTCGTACCTACATAAAATAAGAAATACGATATTACGTAGGGGTTAAACGAATTTTTTTTTGTATTTTTCAGTATAGTCATTAAACAATAAATAAGACCCGAGGGACATTATACGCGAAGGATTAACTTTAAAAAAAAAAAAAAAAAAAAACGAACCATAGCCATGTGAAAAATGGACTAATTTCTCGAAAATGATCCTATCGTAAAATGTATTGTAATAAGAATAACTAATAATAACGTACCGAGGTATGAGTGGAAAAATAATAACAATAATAAAACTCTAACCCATATAATTTACCGGCCTAAATGTTATACATTAAGGTCGGTTGTCATTTTATGGTTTTACAAAACACGTACCTAGGTATAATATTCGTTAATCGAATATGTAATCGTCTCGCTATAGCGTTTAGTCGATTTATTTTTATTCGATCCGTTCTTTAATTTTTCATCTTTGCCGTGACTTTCTATTATACTGGAAAACAATTTGTCATCACGTCGATACACGCGTATTATAATGTATATTGTATACCTAGTATTTAATACGTCAATCGAGGGGAAAACTCCGTCTTGAATTTTATTATAATATATCATGTGTTATACTGAATTTTTTATTTGAAGCTTTTAATCATTATTCGATCAAATGAGTACCATATTATTATGCTTGTGTGGTTGAAACAAGTTATCGCCTGTGGAATGTTATAAGTGATTATGCAGAGAGAACAAGTAATTTGTATGATGACAGAAGATAAAAATAAAAATAAATAGGTACAATGACGACGACGGACCAAAGACAAGACGTGAAATATCGCTGTGAGCGTGTTGTGTTGCAACTCGTTTGTTGATATATACACATCTATCAGAAGTTTTTCGATCTTGATTTTTAATTTGTGACAGATTATGTACGTATAATGGTGATATTATTATTATTATAATAGTATCTAAAAATTATATAAATTAAAAACGTCATCACTGCTTTATTATATTTTGATTCGAATATTTGTAAAACGAGAAAAATAAGTAATGTAAATATCACTCGACACTCGTATTATATTTTAATTGGATGAATAAAATACAAATATTTTCACATTATTAGCATGAATATTACCAGAATTATCATGATATTAAGTTTTCTAAAAATTCAAATTACTATAGTTAAGTCTCCACCTATAAAATATATTCACACAATATTATTTTCTATAATTTATAAAATAATTATAGAATAATTTATAGAATATACTCGTAATCAGCACGAATTAGCACGATCATTGATAAAATTCATAAGGTCACCAACTAACCAACTTATAATAAATATTGGAGTATATTACGATATTATAATAATATTCATTTACACTAATAATTAGCATGCAAGTAACATAATATTTTGTTTTATTTTTTGATTCTAACAAAGTTATATACGAGTTATAGGTTTAATTTTCTGAATATCGTAAATATTATTGATAATAGGTTTTTGAAATAAATAAATAACTTTGTTGGTCATTATGATCCCACAGATTTATTCACAATATAAATTATTAATAATAATATTATAATAACCAAATTTTAGAATTTAATTTTCTGTTTATTCTATTTAATTTTTTCCATTTTTAGAATTGATGATCTAACGTCATTGGCCAATAATCGGGGCTTCTCGAAAGCAGCGAAATGTCCGCCGTCTTTCATTTCCGTGGCGCTGACCAAATTGAGGTATTTTTTCTTCATGAGCGTTTTTAACGGAAGTGTTGAGTGTAATTCATGTGGAAACAAAGCACAAGATACGGGAACTTTCACTTTGGACCTATGACGAAAATCACAAAAGAGCTCAATTACTTATATCTATATGGAATAATAATAATATAAATTTATAACAAATATATAAGTTGTACTTCAGGTGGGGCAGGGCTTGATATTTTTTGGTAGCGAATTCTGCATATAAGCGCATGGATGTAGTTATTGAACTGCTCAACCAATAAACCATGATATTATCCAAAAGATCGTCCAAGTTGTAAATTGATAGGCCGCCGTCCGGTAAATATTTATAATTGGGATTAGTCCCCGTGGAGAATTTTTCCAATATATAAGCCGCTAATCCTGCTGGCGAATCATTTAGGCCGATTCCTGTTTAATAGATTTATTTATCATTTAATTGATAAAATGAAGTTTCAATTTATATCAACACTGTAATTTCTGTTATTTATATCATAACTCAAATATCAGGATTAATAACTTTGTTTAATATAACTAATATTATATATCGCTATACAATTTTAGTCTTTATTTGTTAATTACAAATAATAGTTGGACCTACGATAAATTCTCAACTATTAGTTATCTTAAAAAATCATGTTATCATTATAATATTACTGTGACATCTCGAAAATTACAATTATTGATAGTTTATATATTTTATGATAATAAATAATAATAAACCTATTATAAGAAATTAAATAGTAATTTTAGTGAGAAATTTATTTGTTTGTGGTAGCAAAGTCTTTTAAAAAACAATGGTATACTATAATTTATAAATTATTTGAAACGGATTTATAATAGTCAGTATATAATTATGTCAACTTACCTACGGTGTCAGGTTTAGTCATTTGTATATGCATGTAACCAGTTTCTTCCAAAGTGAAATATATCAAGTCGCTTAACGGATACGTATTTGACTTTTCCATCTCCGAACTGACTATTAACGAAGGCCAGAACGTCCCTAATGTCAAACGAGCGTAGTCGCATAATGTCAATGAGCCGATCACGGAACAGAAGTTTGAATGCATACCGTGGATTCTATAATATTAAAGAAAAAAAAACATAAATTTAACGTTTCATCAATATAAATTTCATATGCAATATAATATACGATCACAATGCTCCTTTTTCCAATATACTCGTACCTACGTAATTTAAATTTAAAGTATTCAAGACTACTCGTACAATATTAATAATACAATTTTCACAAATCAATGAATTTGATATTATTTTCATATAGCTATATATTCCGTATATTTAATTAACACCTGTCTGGGAAAATGATTGCTATAGTTTCTGCAATTGCACCACCCCAATCGCCACCTTGAATGTAGAACTTTTCATGGCCGAGTCTCTCCATGAGTTTCACAAACAATTGACCTATATGTGCAGGACCCATGCCGGGTTTGATCGGAGCGTCTGAAAAACCAAAACCGGGCAATGATGGTGCAACGACTTCGAACGCGATACCACGTTCTTGAGACGTCAACATCGGAATGATCTTGTAAAATTCTACAACGGACCCTGGCCATCCGTGCAGTAACAGTAATGGTACAGTACGGATGTTCGTCCCTCCGGAAATCAATGGTTTGGCGTGAATAAAATGTATGTCAAGTCCGTAAATGTTGGTCTTGAACTGTGGAAGTGTATTCAGATACGCCTGTCTAACTGTCCAGTTATAATTGTTTGTCCAATGATTGATTATTTTGTTCAGTTGATCTGTATTAAAACCGTATTCAAATTTTACATTTTCCAACGGTTTTATTAAGGGCCTGACGTTTGTTAGCCTGTTCCTCAGGTCTTCGATGACCTGCAGTACAATAAAATATAATATTATACTTACCGTACAATTTCGTAGTTTAAAAAATTAATGATTATCATATAATATGTATATTACAGTTTATTACTGAAATACAGGTTCGTGAAGTTAGAGGAAATAAACAAGCACTCATTTTAGCTCTATAGTGCCAAAATTTAACTATTGATAACAATATAAAAATTACATTTTAAATTACACATATAATTATATTTTATTATTGCTAGAATGGTAGGTAATAATAATAATAATAATAATTTTGACTTAATATTTAATAATAATATTATTTGGTAATTAATGATGAGTTTCTCTTGTAATCCTATAAATGTTTTTTTTTTAATGTATGAATTATATATTATTATTTTATCTATTAGTATCTTACTTGGCTGGATATATTTAGGTGGAACGATCTGACTTCAGTTTTATCATCGTCTCGATCGGATTTATTCGATCCCCACCACACGTTTTCTGTCATAACTTCGGGTTCAACATCAGTTCTGTGTTCTTGATAAACCACCAAAGCCAATGCAAGTACTAAAACAGCAAAAATGTACTTCAATTTACACATTTTAGCCGTTAAACTGTGTATTGTGTATTATATCGTCAACTGTAATCGGCAATGCACTGGTAAAATTGAGCTGCGGTATAAAAACAATATTTTTACGTACTCGTACTAACAAGTTATAGGTACAGGTTTAATTTTATAATTAAGTTTTTTTGTATTTTAAATTTATATTACTTAAATATTGCTTAATAATACGGTAAAAATTAATTATTATCATATATATTTTATTATAATTTATTACTAAAAGTCTAAAATTACTAGTGAAGTACAGGTAATGTTAACGAGAATAAGAAGGTCGTTATAAATACAGTACCTACGTGCGTTATCACGAATTGTATTAAACATTTTATCATAATAGTATATAAATTAATTGATAATGGGTTGATCATGCAGTTGATTAATGATATGCTTGCTATTAATTAAATTTTGCAACTATATATTTTACATACAAATGATTTTTATTAAATTATTTAATAGGTATATGGTATAAAACCATATTAAAGATAAAGATATGACTAATGTAGGGAATTATATGTACATTTATATGAATATAAATATATATATATATAATTTTTATTTTTCTAAAATTATTAGTGAATAAAAATATACAAAAAATAAATTAAACTTTCCCAATTAAATCCACAAATACTAATATCAACACTTATTTATAGCAGCATGAAATGTGTATAAAATAAAACAATAATTGACCTTATAGTTTGGTAGGTACCTAATTACACTTTGTATAAAACCATGTATCAATATTTCTATATTTGGTAAATAATTATTATAATAATTATTAATTACATTAAAGGGAAGACATACGATTTTGAAATATTTTTAAAACAATTATTATTAAGAAATGGATTTGTTATTAACAAATAATTTAAGCAAAAAATAAAACACTCCCAGAAGAAATTGAAAAAATGTTAAAAAATTAACATAAGAAATTTTGAATTTAAAGATATGAAAATTGTTTTGAATATTCAAATATAGACACTAATATATATTTAATAAAATTTTAGAACAGTTACGTTAATTATTTTTCTACAAAATATAGGCCTTTGAATATTTCCTAAAATTTTCGTTTTTATCCACATAATGTATGATAAAATTGGCAATTTTGGGTTTTAACTTTTTAAGGTCTAAAAATTTTATTAAAGCATACTATTATACCTATTAGTTAATATAGTTCTAAAATATTAGAAAAATCTCAAGTATCAATTTTTTTTTAGGTGAAATTTTAGTAAAATTGATATTTAAAGTATTTGGATTATATTTCAATATTTTACAATAATGTTAATTAAAAATGACAAAAAATTTTGAAAAACTTTGAAAATTCTATTGAAGCTCAAATAAAAATTACTTAACTTAGTTCCAAATAATTGTAAATATTACATTTACGATATTTTTTTTTTTTTTTTTTGTAGCATGTTACTAGAATACTAGCTTAATGAATATTGGACATATATTGCGATATTATAATATTTATTGACGCTAATAATTAATTAATTATAATAATAGTAATTAGCATGCAATTAACACAATCTTTTATTTTTTTTTAAATTCTAACAAAATTATACAAGTAGGTTTAATTTTGTTTTTGGTCTTAATATCGTAAATAGAATTAATTTAGGTTATTTATGTTTGTAATTAAGTTTATTATTAATGGTATTCCTATAGATTTATTCACAATTAAATTAGAAATAATGAATATAAAAACCGATTTTTAGAATTTAATTTTCTGTTTATTCTATTTGATTTCTTCCATTTTTAAAATGGACGATCGGATATCATTGGCTAATGGTCGAGGCTGTTCGAACGCGGCGAAATGTCCGCCGTCTAGCATTTCCGTGGTGCTGATTAAATTGAGGTATTTATTCTTCATGAGTTTTTTTAACGAAAGTGTTGAATGCAATTCATGCGGAAACAAAGCACAGGAAATGGGAACTTTCACTTTGGACCTATGATGAAAATCAGCAAAAATCTTAATAACTTATATCGAAATATTCAGATAATATAATAATATAAATTTATAATAAATGAATGTTGTACTTAAGGTGTGGAAGCATTTGATATTTCTTAGAAGCGTATTCTGTATACAAGCGCATGGATGTAGTTATTGAACCGCTCAACCAATAAACCATAACATTGTCCAAAAGTTCGTCCAGGTTGTAAACCGATAGTCCACCGTCCGTTAAATATTTATGATTGGGATTGGTCAACGTGGAGAATTTTTCCAATATATAAGCAGCTAATCCTGCTGGCGAATCATTTAGGCCGATTCCTGTATAATAAATTTATTTTCCATTAAATAAAAAAATGAAACTATCAATTTTTATCAACATTTATAATATTTAGTCGATATTATTTTTGATCAACTTACCTATTGTATCGGGTTTAGTCATTTGTATATGCATATAACCACTTTCTTCTAAAGAAAAATATATCAAATCGCTCAATGGATACGTTTTTAATTTTTCGGCCTCCGTGCTGACTATCAATGAAGGCCAGAACATCCCGAATGCCAAACGAACGTAGTCGTAAAACGTCAATTTGTTGATCATGGAACAGAAATTTGAATGCATACCGTGGACTCTTCAAAGAATAAAAAAAGACATAAATTAATTAATGTTTCAATAATATAAGTTTTATGATATTTACAATAACGCTCCTTTTTCCAATATACCTACGTGATTTAAAGTATTCAAAACTACAATATTAATAATAAATTTTCACAAATCAATGAATTTGATATTATTATCATATAGCCATATATTCCGTATATTTAATTAACACCTGTCTGGGAAAATAATTGCTATAGTTTCTGCAATTGCACCACCCCAATCGCCACCTTGAATGTAGAACTTTTCATGGCCGAGTCTCTCCATGAGTTTCACAAACATCTGACCGATTTGTGCAGGCCCCATGCCGGGTTTGATCGGAGCGTCGGAAAAACCATAACCGGGCAATGATGGTGCAACGACCTCGAACGCGATACCACGTTCTTGTGACGTCAACATCGGAATGATCTTGTAAAATTCTACAACGGACCCTGGCCATCCGTGCAGTAACAGTAATGGTACAGTACGGATGTTCGTCCCTCCGGAAATCAATGGTTTGGCGTGAATAAAATGTATGTCAAGACCGTAAATGTTGGTCTTGAACTGTGGAAGCGTATTCAGATACGCCTGTCTAACTGTCCAGTTATAATTGTTTGTCCAATGATTGATTATTTTGTTCAATTGATCTGTATTAAAACCGTATTCAAATTTTACATTTTCCAACGGTTTTATTAAGGGCCTGACGTTTGTTAGCCTGTTCCTCAGGTCTTCGATGACCTGCAGTACAATAAAATATATTATACTTGCCATACAATTTCGTAGTTTAAAAAATTAATGATTATCATATAATATTTATATTACAATTTATTGCTGAAATACAGTTTCGTGAGTTAGAGGAAATAAACGAGCACCAATTTTAGCTCTATAGTGCAAAATTTAGCTATTGATAACAATATAAAAATTACCTCCAGTGCAATAAAAAAATATTATACTTGTCATAATTTAAAAATTAATTATTATTATATAATATTAAATTACAGTTAATTACTGTAATTACTTTAAATCGTCAATTTACTTTAAATGACCAAAATTTCTACTTTATTTTATTTAAATAATTTTTAATATAATTTTGTTTATCACATACATAAAATATAATATATTTTTATAAAAAAATTTGAATAATAATTCATTGATATACCTTAACAGAATCCTAAAGATATTGTAATCATTTTGGATAGGTATGCTATATAATGTTATTTATATACAATTAATTATTTTTAAAATTATATCTTATTGTAGGTAGGTATAATAATAATTATTATTATTGACTTAATATTTAATAATAATAATGAGTTTCTCTTGTAGTTCTATAATTATTAGTCTTTAACAATGTTTAGTAATATATATGTATAATTTTTTTTTTTTTTTAATGTATATTATCTATTAGTATCTTACTTGGCTGGATATGTTTAGGTGGAAAGATCTGACTTCGGTTTTATCATCGTCTCGATCGGATTTATTCGGTCCCCACCACACGTTTTCTGTCATAACTTCGGGCTCAACATCAGTTCTGTTTTCTTGATAAACCACCAAAGCCAATGCAACTACTAAAACAGCAAAAATGTACTTCAATTTACACATTTCAGCTGGTTAAACTGCGTATTGTATATTATATCGTCAACTGTAGTCGGCAATGCACTGATGTAATTGAGCTGCGGTATAAAAATAATATTTTTACGTACTCGTACTAACAAGTTATACGAGTCTGTACTCTTACAGGTTTAACCTTGTAATTAAGTATTTCGTATTTTTAATTCGTATTACATAAATATTGCTTAATAATACGGTATTCAAAAATTGTTGTCACCATGCGTTTGTATAATAATTAGCGCCCATCAATTAATCTAAATCCCTCTCCACAAATCATTAGGTATTATAAAATATTAATATTTAATTTATCACTTAAATGTTACAAAAAAAAAAAAAAAAAAAAAAAAATGGAATAATTTAAACCTTAAGATTTGATTAAAATAAAATTATGAACTTGTGATTATTTTTATAATATTTTATTAAAAATACGAATTGATATTTTATTACAAAATAAATATACCATATGTATATAAATATCACCAACTTAGGATATAATATTAGTTATTATTTTATGGGATCATGATAACTATATACTATCTGCGTAATATATCGTATAATTATATACGAGCATAACATATTATAGATGGCATTGGTAAAAATTCGTCGACATTGATGACGTGCATATTCTGCATATTTATATATAGAATACATAAAAAATTTCATTATTTTTTTGCGTAATATTATCTTGTCAAACAATCAATTTTCATGAATTTGCATAAAAATATCAATATTTATTCATTATTGAATTCACATTTAGTAATTTTTCACTATGATTATATCCCAGGTAATATTCAATTTTATATACTCGTATAATAGGAAGAATGTGAGTTGATAAGCTATTCGACTGTACACTTTTTGAGTTAATTTAATATATACAAATCCCCCTTGACAAAATCTTAAATACGACACTATCTGAAATATTTCAGAAATACATTATTTGTTTTACATTTCTGATCCTTGCTTATCTGTATTATAATTAAGTAGTTTGACTTATTAATAAATGTAAGTGTTACATTGTCATTAATGAATGTAGCAGGAACTTAAGGTATTTAAAATAATTTCAATTTCTGAATGAAAGAAAGAATTTGATCGAAAAAAATAATTTGTGTTTATTTTTTCTTTTTCGTTTAAATTTAATTAATAGTTATGCAATATTGTGTATGACGTAGGTATTTTAGATAGGCTATATATTCTGTAGATAATTATTTTACATTCGTACAAATTAGTTCCAATTACACGTGCTAAATATTAGAGTAGAAATGAATTTCAATATAATTATGATTTTATAGGATGTGGTAACTTGTACTCCAAGTGTCCTATTTGTATAGTAATCTTCAATTTTCAGAATAACTATAAAAATGAAAATTCTGGTAATCATCATAGAAATTCATACTAATACGTCTTAAATAATAATAAAAATGAATATTGAAAATTCAAATGGGGTGGGAATATTTACGTATTATTATGAATGCATGTGTATATATATATAATATATTATGATAAAGAAATATAAAGTTTATCAAACTTAACCAAACATAATAAATTACGATATTATAAATACAGCTTATATATTATACGCAGAAACAAAGAAAAATGTAATGTTTTCATAAGGTATTTATAATAATAATAATAATAATAATAATAATAATAATAATAATAATAAT
>JAIUCT010000009.1:14585174-14624345 GCA_021307375.1 Tetraneura akinire
ATAATAATAATAATAATAATAATAATAATAATAATAATAATAATAATAATAATAATAATAATAATAATAATAATAATAATAATAATAATAAATTATAGCCGATGGGTAGTTTAGTCTATGGTTATTATAGTAGAGCTATATACAAACCGCCTGCACGCAAGTACACGTACGATATCTATATGTATTATATTATTATGTGAAATAAATAAATCAAAATTAATTTTTTTTTTTTTTATATGTGAACGCGATGTGTTAATAATTGTAATAACGTACTATATAAGATGAGTGATATACGTGCCTTGTAATAATTTTTACGAAAACGTCAATTTACCAGGAAACCAGTAAAAATTAATCGGTAAATTATGTTAAATATTCTTTAACGTTTTTTTTTCTAAAAAAAAAATAATATAGAGTATAGAAAATTAATCATAAAAATAAAACAACTACCTGTAAATCGTATTCGACCAAACATTATTTATTTTATTTTATGTATAGTTTTCATCTCAAGTTAACGCGTATGTGTGTAACAGCGATTTAGCCGATTTAAGTATGTACATTTCATTATTGTTTTCTACTCATACAACAGTTATAAAATGTTATATCTTGTGATAAATTATTACTATTTTAGTTCAGTATTATACGTAATATGGGTACTTCATAACTGTTCGTTAAAGTCTTTCTGTATATTGTTAAACAGTAGTTGGAATTTATGTGTTATTATTCAATACTAAACTACAATACAATAATAACATTTAACTAATGAAAAATATCAGTGAATTTCACGTATGTCATTATAATCTACATAATCTTATTTAAAAAAAAAAAAAAATTGTAATTTATAGTTCTCTTATAATATAACGATAACCAATATAAAATAAAATACCATCCAAATTAATTTAACGATTAATATACAATTTAAATGGTTTTAATGCTCTCCTGAAAATTGATGAAAATGTAGATACGTGTTATCACGGTTTACCTAACGATATCATATAAATATATATAACTTTTTAATCAACTACATTTTGATATAGGTACTACCATTTTTGTGTCTAACTGTCGAACGAATTATTATTTATGAAAAAAGAAGGAGTTAATGTTGAAGAATCACTGGGGACTTTTTCGAAATACGCAAGATTTCAATATTTAATTCGAGTGTACACAAAACTTTAAAGAATAATATTAATTTTTTTTTTTTTTTTTTTTTGGTAAACCAAACCAAATCAAATATTATATCTTCTTCTATCGAGAAAAAAAATAATAATGAAAATTTTGATACATATATTATGTTTATGACGTTTCCGTTTGTTCGGGGTTGAAATAATAATTTCGTTGCCATTGTGCGTATTAAAATTATTATTATAATATTTTAAGTGTCCGCCGGCAGATGACGTCCAACGCACGCGATTCGATGGGAAACGGCGACCATCACCGCGTTGCCTTTAACGGGCGGCAAAATGTTCGAAACGCTAACCGCGGACGGATGTTGATGGGAGCCGCGCTTGTGTGGGATAATCTTTGCCCGGTATTGCTCTGTGGCCTCGGGGTCGTCGAGATAATTGGTTTTTCGAATATATAATAAGTATTATAGATAAATAATAATAATATTAAAAAAAAAAAAAAAAAAAAATTGTATTATTCTTAAGTTTAACAAAATCAATTTATACCGAACAGAGGAGGAACACAAGAAACAGGACAATATATATATATTATACATATATAATATATTATATATATATATATTATATTGTATGTACATAATATCTTATAATAATAAAATACGAAAAAGGATTTTATACGATTGTATAATATATTATTTATTTACGTGTCTCCTCAGGACAACACATATCCTTATATAGAGTTATTGAATATAATATTATAGTAACCTTCACTCATATATAAAACAATATATATTATATTTCATAAATTATATAATATATTATTATATAGTTTAAAACATAATAATATTTTGTACAAAGTAATACACTAAACACGTTTATATCTCGTTTACTGATTATGTTAATTGCATATTTTTGTAAACATTTAAGTAGGCCCGTAAGCGGGATTCTTTTAAGGGGGTTCTCGAATATTTTATTGAATATTTCCGAAAATTTTTGTTTTTATGTATATAATGTTTGATAAAATTGTCAAATTTGGGTTTCAAGATCTACAAATTTTACTAAGGTATACTCACATATTGCTAAACAGGGTACAATCAAATTACAATAATCCTACTTGTCTCAATTTTTATAGCTGTTTGAAGTCGATATTTTTAGTAAGTGTGCGTCTTTAAAAACACTCTGTATATTATAATATATAAATATATAATTAATAATAAGTATAGGTGAGAGGTGACGACTGACGAATATTATATTAGAGTACACGAGTGTCGAATTAATTTAAAAAAAAAACCAACGTGTGGGCTGAATAGCTTTTTAATGAAACACCCTGTGTACACTTATAATATATAAATATAGACAAATGACGAGCATAATATACAAATTATCACGTGTTTAATACGAATACATATAGACACCCTATACCGCACAATAATGCTCGGGGGGACTTTATACATGTTTAACGTGTCAACGCGAGACCGGTTTTAGTGTATAATATAATATTTTATCGTCTAACCGAATGCATGAAAATCGATTTATTTTTTCACTTTGAATAATATTTATCCGATGTTATTACTTATAATTTATAAATTTATTATTATTATTATTATTTTTATTTTTATTTTTATTATTATTATTATTATTATTATTATTATTACGATATTTTGAAAATTTGTCGGCCTCATGCCGTAGGCCGCCGTCGTGCCGCTGAAAAATACGCCGCGGGGCCTCGAGTTACATATCATTACACGAAGCATTATTCGATATTCTGCATTATCCGTATATGTATACGGAGTGAACAAAACGTTGCACGTTGGCATATTACGTTTTCACTTGTTTTTGAAACTCGAAATCCAACCACCCTGTACTCTGTACACCGACTTAGAATTGTGTAAATATTAAAATGTGGTCATTGCTGAAAATAATGTTAGGGTCGATGAATATAATATGTGATTTTCGTACGCATTTCTTACTGTAAAGTGTAAAAGCTATAATAATATATTAATAAATATAGTTCTATACGTCTATGGTCTATAACTGAAAAGGATCCGAATAAATATTTAATGTGAATGTGAAATGTCGAAAATGAATTACAGTGGAGGTACTTAAAATAAATTATAGCAAAATAATGTATATAATTCATTAATTCGTAATCAAATATCCACAGGAAACAATTTTATTATTGTGAAGAAAATAACATAATGTGTATACACTAGATATAATTTGACAATTTTAACGTCTTAAAAGTAAAATAATCAATTCGAATAATTTATTATGATGCTTATAAATGCATGTGTAAGTCCAATGAAGCATTTACAATAGTTTATTATAATTTTTCCATTAATTTTATTATAATATTTAATAGACTGAGATTGGTATAACGCATGTGAAATCCTAAATTAAAAATGAGGACGTTAACGTATAAATGATTAATAAATATATAAACACAATTCAAATTAAGTATAGGTATGTAAATAAACCTCACGCTGTTAGGGGTACGCGTATATTATAACGATGTATATAGTCGGTCATTCATTATTATTACCCTGTATCATAATAACTATACGAGTAAATAATAAAACGGATGATTTTTGTTTTGTTCATTTATATTATGACTTTTAGTGTTTTTATACATCCGACAAGATGTTTATCACGCCCAAAAACGATTCTTATCGCACATGCGCGACCGTTCGTTGTTCGAAATATATTGTCTACTAAAAAGTGTGTAAATAAAACAGCAATTAACAATAATATTACTCCAACTAAATTTATAGTTTAGTACTTATTTGTTACTCGTTATATAATACGACTATATTATATACCTACCTGTATTAAATTAGGACATCGTTACGAATAAATTATATAAATTCCGTTCGTCATTTTTATACCTTATTATTTTAATTAGAAAAAATAATATTATTAAATACATTTTATTTGGTGATGTTATAATAATATTGTAATGCTCCGGATGATGAAACCTACAACTACGGTTCCAAAACGTCAGAACCAAAACAAGGACATTTCAGCAAATAGCAAGGATAATAATAATATTCGATATAACCATATGTCAGTTTAGAATAATATTTTATTTAAATACGTGTGTACTATATAAAATTATAATGGCTCTATTTTATAAATATTATAATATCTTATTTTGATAAGACGTAGGTGTATAGATTATTGAAGTCGAATATCAGTTATATAATAATATAATGTTATATATAGTTTATTAACCGTATATTCGATTTCAAGATGAAAATATTCGACGAACGATTTGACGGTATAATGAATACCTAATAAATTATATAATATTATAATATCCGGGGGTTACCTGTTATTTGGTTTTCGACCATATTGTATTATTTTTATACGCGGGTTGATTAAAATTTCGTGTTTCGAAAATGGTTAGAATTAGGTAACAAGAATTTTTGATCACTCTGCTGTATGAATCACATTTTATACGTATACAAGGTATAGTATACCAAAAAAGAACCCTTTTCGTTAATGCAGTAAACGTGTACAAAAATAATAATATAAGAAAAACTGTCAAACGTCGAATATTGTTACATTATTATACGTATATGTTTCGGTTTTATCCCCCATCGTCGTCGTGACACGCCGAAATTCGAATCTCCCCCGAACACGACACGAAGAACCCGTTTCGATTACCTCAAAACGTCCATTATACAAGCGTATAAAAAATAATAAATTATAAAACGCTGGTTATAATAACAATTTAATAGTAGGTAGGTATAATATTATATTATAATGTACAATTCGATTTTCCCAAAATAAGGGCGTGAGTTTCGTTTAGCGATCCGATCGAATGTTATCGACGGATGTCTAGTCTACGTGTATTATTATTATGTTTTGTTTTTTTCATAATAGATTTGCGGGGTGTTATTATAGCGTTATCCTATCGTTTACGTATAGTCTACAGGGAGGTTTAAATTATTCGTCTGTTACGAAATTTGCAGTTTTCGTCGAAAAACGATCGAGTTAACACCCAACCCCGCGAAAACCGACCGAAGAACACTAGCTATAAGAATAACACACGTTTTACGTATAGGTACGAATAAAAATAACGCTTCAGGGTGCGAAATAGTGGCCTACGCTGGATAATAATAATAATAATAATAATATATAACGTTTAAACGAAAACATTTTTTTTTTTTTTAAATAAAAAATAATCCCCGTCGTAGGCATATCAAAAGATTCGAAGACCGTCACGTCGTTTGTAGGCATACAAAGATTGAAAGATGATTTCCCGACAAACGATGAGACTAGACACCTTGTTAGAAACGATGATTTTCAGTCATTTTTTAAGTTAAGTGCTTAACTATAAATAATATAATATATACAAGTATATATCTAACGTGCTCTGGCATTAACATAATTTTAATTTATTTTTCGATACGATAAATAAAATGAAAACAACTACGCACGTCTGTCGTCGACAGGGACATCTCGCGCGTTTCGAAATCGGAAACCCCACCGGTTTGATGGTGATTTGAATTAAACGTCTGAGGTTCGGAGCGAAATGATGGAATTTTGTTGAATGAAATTATAAATGAATTATGGTATTATAATTATGTATATAATATATTTATATATATGAATACAAACGAGTATATGAAAAACGCATATTATGACATAATAATTGTATACGAAGAAAAGAACGAACTTTGTCTTACAATAATATTCGAGTCCATCATCGATATTATCAAAATTAATAATAGTAATAATATTATTTGTTTACAAAAATGATTGTTATAATTGTCTAAAAACGGCATAATTTTTTTTTTTTATAAAGGGATATAATATAAATATTTAACTGCAGTACCAATAGAAATATAATAATATAATCGAAGAATTTCCACAAGAATTTATTATGTTTTTATACGTTTTATGATACGACGATGCGTTATCGTTTAATATTATAATATAATAATATCGTACCTACGGGTAAACGTATTTTATAATTTAAACTAAAATTAAAGCCATTAAATATGATTAAAACAACGTACATTGCATATTATTATATTATAATATTATAATTGTACGTTCCGAGTGAAATCAATTTGTTTGACGTTTAACGTTAATTTAAATATTATAATATAATTTAAAACCAGTATAATACATTATACATATATAGTTTATAATATTGCGGACGAAAATGAATAAATTAACGTATATTGGTTATTTTCTTACAAATTACCGTACATATAACATACACGGGGTATTACCTCTCGATAATAATATTATAATCGAGCTCTATCCAAGACATTAATCCCTGTTATTAGGACTAATATAATTGCAGTTTACTACAATATTTTATAATTCTACCTACACGCCGTCGTATTAAATCAATGCGGAGTTAAACACGTTTTTATCGTCCTCTTCCATTAATTTTAAGTTAAGTGTTTTTTTTTTTTTTTTTTTTTTTTAAAAATAACGAATTGTATTGTATACACGCACGACAGTATGAACAATTTCCTTAAGTGTAAATTAATTGCAGTAGTTTAGAAAAGTATAATAATTCCACATTCCTGTAATTTCGATTGGAACGTATGTAACGCTATTTTTGAATTTCGGGTATGAAATTATAATTTTATAAGTACATTTTGTTTTGTTTCGTTTTTGAAATTTTCCGTTTGTGTGCAAATTATAAAAAACATTACTGTTTATTTCGACTCGACGAAATTTAAACTTTTATAAATTCAACTTAAAACATTTAAGTGTGGCCTTCTAAAGTTTACCTACAAGATACTTCGTAGATAGGGTTTTACTACCTTATACAAATTATTTCCAAACGATTTAAAATTTAAAACAATATTGTCATATCCCATTTTGGTATTTTATATCAATTAAACACGTTTCTAAGGAAATTTATTACCAGAAATTCAAATCAAACTTGGTGCTTCCTCGATTTAACTCGTAGTTTATTGCGAGTTATAGTTTAATATTATTACAATTATGTTTTATACAAACAGAACTACATTTTGCTTTATCTCTTCGAATTTTTCGGTCATATATTTTTATACGTATAAAGTTTGTATCGTATTCATAATATTATTCTAATTAACAGCAAGATAGGATATAATTTATAACGAATAAATCGTAATTTATTTAATTGCAGTATTGAATTGAATTGAATTAGCTCACATGCACGTCAAAATAAGCATTTTTGTAAATCCTGGAAAATATATTCTTATTCGAACATCACAATAATTCACAGTCGTGTCTAACGAATATTATAAAAAATAAATAAATAAAATACAATTAAGCAAAGTTACCCACAAGTAATAAAAACTCGGTGTGGTTATTAGGTACTTATCATACTAATGATAAAATTTGTTATTATATCCGAAATATAATTAATGATACGATTTTATGGTCGTTATAAAATTATCCAAATTACTCTGGATATATTTTGTGGTTGTTCAACACGCGGTTATTATCGTTTGGTTTGAAACGTTTTTGGTCTTAGAACCAAACACACTCGTATAATACTACCGAGCCTAAACACGTTTTTTTTTTTTTTTTTATCAAATATATATGTAGTAAATAATTCTGATAAAAATTATTATTTTAAAAATATAATAATAATTTAGTAATACGACTATTATACATGTAGTATTACACATTCAGGTATCGTTTGAATGGCGATAGTCGTGCTATAAAAGTACAAATATTTCTATATGCATAACATTATGGTAATATTAGCATTACGTCATTAATATTTTATTGAACGTGTAGGTTTAATAATGATTATATTACTTTTCAATGATGCAAGTCGCAGCGCATATTATTTTCAGCGTGAGGAAATTTTGAGATGTACGCGCATGCGTGCAGATTTATAAAACGGTGTCGATTTCTCTATATGGGTCATATACGATATTATTTATATATTATTATTTACTATGAATTATGATAATTAATATGTATACACACACACACGCACGCATGATATTTATATAATCTATAATATAACTCCGTGAACTTATAATAATGTACTAAAACATTTTAATTAATTTGTTATACCTCGATTCGATCGGCACGAACGGATGTTAATATTATTCACAATTATAATCAAGACATAATTTTTAGTTAATTAAAAAAAAAAAAAAGAAAAAAAAATCATAATAACGATATCCTGTGAGAAACTGCGAGAGAACGGGGATTTCAATGAACGATTATATTATTATAATATTGCTCGTCTCCGAAACGCGTTAAAGAAAAACGTTCGAATACGCGTTTAATAATTATTTGTATACATAATACCTGTGTATACAGGTAAAACGGCAATAATACGCGAAAAGTGTAAAAAATTAATATTAAAATACATTATAATATAATTTGTTTTCGTAATAAATTTGAAACTTTGACGTTTTCTATTTCGCTGTTAATTATTAAAACCAGCGACCAAATAATTCGCTTTTTTCCATATTACGAATTATGATTTATTATTATTTTCGTTGCCGTGCGTAAACTATATAATATAATATGATAATATATTACGTACTAACTAACTATTATCAGTTATATTTCGTACTAATAATATAACTAAACGTACAATTTATATGCGTAATAGACTCATATTTTTCTCGTTTGTCTCAATATACTGTCATCGGCCTATCCCGAAAAATATAATTTAACCGCGGTATACGTCTTTTTTTATACCACCATTATTTTAATATTTACATATTTCTTTGGTATCGACGAATCCTAATTATTTCCCAGTCACATCGACACGTGATTTACGGCTTATACCTACGTGTAATTTACATCTCGTATCTTCTTATACGTTTTATTTTTTTTTTTTTAATTAAATTCATATATATTAAGAATTTTGATCTCAAAGACTATTATGTACGTACGTAATATTTTCCTATTATTTTAAATTTCTGACCAACCGGGGTAGATAATGACGAGCCTCGTATATTATAATTATGATTTGCATCGAACCATATGATGCCTCGTCGGACTTACGCTCTACAACGCGCGATCATGATACGTTCGCGTTTAAACGACTAAATTTTCCGTGCGACGATCAACAACAGGTGACGGATTTTTTGCAGACTTTTGTTGCGCGACCTTATAACATTTTCGAATAATTGTACAGAATTTATTTGTCTTTTACGCCCCGATAATTTCGGATCGGTTCCGTTCTGCTAACGGCTGACCGATCACTTTCGATATAATAATAAAAATAATACATTAAAATAAAATGGAAATAGACGATATTTTTGCGAAAAATCGTAATTTTATAACATATAAGCGTATATTGTAATAATTTTATATTCAGTGGCTTAAATATAGAAATGTATAGCTGCATTGAGGCCCCGATTTCCTCTCAATTACAGAAAAAGGGCTTTTTCATAATTATATACTTTTAGAAAAAAATGCATTATTGTAAATTAAAAAAAAAAATGTCCTAAATATATTGTTTTATTATTATAAAGAGAAAAAACTAAAACTACTAAAAATAGTTTCTATTTCTTCTACATTTAAACTAAACACGAAGGTCGAAGAAATATCTTTTTAGTTTCATGCATTGGTGCAAAATGTTTATACTCGTACGCCACTGTTTATACTACTAATTCCGGTTGGATTTCAAAGTTGATTTCGAAATGTCGCAATAAATAATTATATGATATAATATAATTATACTTATTGGAAAATTTATTTTTATTATATTTACTAACTTTTTTATAATATGATTTTTAGGCGAAATTGTCATTATTTGTATACCTGAGCTTCTGATTTTATAATCTGACGATTAGTAGAAAAAAAATGTACGTATAAAAATAGTTTTAAAAAGGTAATTTAAAAGTGATTTGAAGAGCGTGGTACTATAAAACATATATTTATAATTGCGGTGTAAAATGTTTAAGGTTTTATATAAATTAACTATATTACAAATTACGATCGTTAGTTTGTACGATAACTATATGTGTATACACACACTAACTATATTATGTGAGGTGATTATAACGCGTATTGTTGGGTACATCAATTTCGTTTTAAAATCGTTTGATAAAAGATAGGTATAGGTACGTATATGGTAAATTTCTGTTGGAATTCGTGCGCGATAAACGCGGTCTACGCGGTTCTGGTGCGGTTAGATCGAAATTTTTGTCGCTTCTTTTAAAAAATAATTTATTCGTTTTATATTATTTCATATAGGCGGAAAGAAAGATTGCAAAAAAAAGAAAAAAGGACCATCTCACGATAAATATTTTAATCTGAGGGTTTATTATCATACACATACGATCATCACTATACAGCTCGTTATAGATCGAACAGTAATCAGTGTTGGGATTAGATAACTAAACATTTATCTAGTTAAAGATAAAAGATAACATGAAAAAATCATCTAGATAAAGATAAAAGATGAACCAGAAGGATTTATCTAGATAAAGATAAACTCATTTTTATCTAGATAAAAAAAAGATAATTTTAAATTTTTAAAAATATTAGAAAAAAATTTTAAGATGTTAAAAATTATGTGTATACTATTAATAGTACGTTATTGATGATAAACAAAAATATAATGAAAATTATAGACACAAGAAGTGTACACTGTACACAATACACATTACACACCACACATTTTTCTTGCATTTAAATGCATACATTTTGAGGTATATCTATTTTGGCCAATAAAGCATTACTTTTGTATATTACTTAAAAATTTATCTAAAAATATTATCTAGATAAATTTACTTAGATGGGTAAATTTTTTATCTAAGATCATTATTTAGATAACTTACCGTTATTTATCTAGATAAGATAAAAGATAAGTAAATAATTATCTAGAAAATTTATCTAGATAAATTTATCTAGATAAGTCCCAACACTGACAGTAATTAATAATACAGTCAGACTATATAGATAATTTTTATAAATATTTCTGAAACGGAAACGGAAAACCGCCGAAGACAACCATTACGGTATATGGTTTCGACCGAACATTGACAAATGTATATACTCGTAAGAAATTTAAACCGCACAAACATAGGCGGAACCAGGGTTCAACATTAGAGTGTGCCACCAATAAGTGATCAGGATAGATGTTAAAGGTATAGAATTACTAGACCCATATCTTTAGAAATATATAAATAATACAAATAATACAATTTTAAAACAATAATCTGGTAGTATTAAGTAATTAAATCATTATTATATTTATCATTATACAAGTTAGTAGTTAGTTATCTTCT
Source organism: Tetraneura akinire (assembly GCA_021307375.1). Classification (NCBI taxonomy): domain Eukaryota; kingdom Metazoa; phylum Arthropoda; class Insecta; order Hemiptera; family Aphididae; genus Tetraneura; species Tetraneura akinire. The sequence goes on from JAIUCT010000009.1 coordinate 14,596,519, forward strand.
AATATTTTTAAAAAATAAAGGAGATTTGAGACATTATTATTTTTTTTTTTTTTTTATTTTAAGTGCTTTTATTTTTACAACATTATTTGCACGACAATTAAAATATAAAGTAAACAAATACAAATAAAATAAAATAAATAAGAATGAATAATAAACAAAAAATAAAAACAAAAATTAATGATAATATTAATGGAATGACAAATATGATTTAAATTAAGAAGCCAGATTTGAAAATGAAAGAAATAATAGCAGAGATGACAAGAGGAGAACGTGAATTAAGGAGAAGGTTAATATCAGGAGAATAACCAAGCGAAGAAATATAAATTAGAAAAAAATGTCTTATAGAAGCTAATGAAGGACAATAAAAAAGCAAATGAGGAAGGTCACAAACCACATCCTCATCATGGAGTGTACAGTATGGAGAAGAATTAAGGTTTAAAAGAAAAGAGTGGTTAGGAAGCAAATTATGACCAAAGAGTAACCGAGAGAAAGAGACAATGAGAGATCTGGGGATATCTAAGTTATAAAACCAAGGACTGCGGAGAATAGAAGGAGCAATACTCCTATGCCAAGAGGCATAGTTTGTTGGAAGGGAGGACCATTTCGATTGCCAGGCTTTCCAAAACAGCTTGTAAGAGATAGGCAAAAGATCAGTATGAGGGAGTTTAAAAGAAGAAAACGAAATATTAGATTTGGTATTATAGGCTAGACAATCAGCAGTCTCGTTACCCTTAATCCCCACATGACTGGGAACCCAGAGAAACTGGACGGATTTGTTATAACGGAGGAGATCATGAAGAAGGGATTTGATAATAAGGATAAGGGTAGAAGTTGTTACGTCAAATGAATGGGGTGACGATAGAGCAACAAGACATGACTGAGAGTCAGAAGCAATAACAAAACTTGAATGATCTAAAGAAAAGAAAAACTGTAGAGCACTTATAATGGCATAGTATTCAGTTGTGAAAGATGAGGAACATGGATGCAGCTTATCAGAAAAGAGACATTATTTTGTATATATAAATTTAATGTTTTCTATAATAAATATCAAATTTTTGGTAATTTTTATTTTTATCATTAGGGTGTGCCTAGGCACACCCGGCACACCCTGTAGTTCCGCCTATGCGCACAAACCGCTCGAAAAGGGAAAGATATGTTTCGGCGTGTTCTATTAGTCGCGAGAGACACCTCCGCGCGAAGTCGTTTTCGAAATTATATTTATAGGCACATAACGTGTATAATATACACGAGGTTTATTGTTATATTGCTCGTGTATTCGATAGATAAGTACGTGAAATACACGCGTACAATCCAACACACAATAACCCGTTTTCTGATAAGAGGTGTCCGAATTTGTTTTCAACGCGAGTATTATAATAATATTCATCGCCGAAGAACGGTTCAACATTCACTTCATCAAACACGTCCAAGAAGAACGCGTATAGTAGTTACAACGAGCCCGTTCTTATAAGCTTTACAATGGTTTTTTTTTTTATTATTATTATTTCCATAAATATAGTTCACATCATTCTCCTGGTGGCTATATTTATAATATGTATTATACGATTACGATTTGTTATTCTCGTCTTTGGAGTATTAAAATTATAATAATACCGTATTATGTCATTTTATATTATAGTATATAATATCTGTATAATATATTCACAATTCACAGGAAACAAGCTAGATATATAGGTAGTAGGTACCTACTATCATCGTCGTCGTATATAACATAAATTATCCGATAGGTACGAATTCGTTTCAAATGGGGAATAATTTTTTGTCATTTAAACAACACTTTAAAAATCATTTATTTAAAATTTTGCTGATTATTCATAAATCAACTATATATAGGTACATTTTGAAGTAACTATTTCATATAATTTATTTTATATAAGTTACAGTTTATTCTGTAGATATAATAAGAATGCGATTGAAAAAAATTAATCTTTGTCGAAGAATTTAAAAAAATTCTTGATTTTAACCGGATTTACTGCTCGATATCACAATTCGTGCTGATTGCCTCGTGTTAGGGTTAAAAGTAGAGGTACGTCCACGTTAGACGATTGCGACTAATTTCTTATACTGAATATTTATACGATTGTATTTATTATTAATAAAATAGTATCCATCGTCCATCGAAATATTATAAAAATATATCGCGCATTCGTGCATATCGATAGTTCAAAATAATAATATAATAACGGGCAGGTATTTATTGAGTGCGAGAGCAGAAGAATATAAGGAATTATAAGTTTTAAAAACGATTTCATCGATCTGCAAAATGTTTCTTTGTTTGAAACGAGAGCAAAAAAACTAATAAAGGGTATAAAAAGAGTAAATTTTACGTGAATTTATCGAAGAAAGATAATCTTAAATGTTATAATTTATAATAGTAATAATAATAATAATTATTGTTTCCGACAGAGAATTTATTTCGTATCCATATGTTAAATAAATATTTATTAAATATCATGAGATATTGGCGGGAATTAGTGTTCGATTCGCTCGGCTAAATTCACGGTTCTTATTCCGTGCATGCATCGTGTTTTTATATACAGGACGATCGTCAAACTACGTATAATAATACAAAAAATATTTTTTTATAACAAGAAATTATCCGATTGACCTGTATATACGATAATAATATAAATATATAATATTTAGTAGCGTTTTTTTAATCTATAGCTACGCGGATACCTAATATATATTAATATAATTTCTAACTCGGTTAATTAACCGTGCATCGAGCTATATGCGATTTAGCGATTAAAATACCAATTATTATAAATATAACCTCGAAAAAAAGGGTAAGACGAGTCGTGTAAATATTATGTTGAAAACAATGATTTAGAGAACCGTTCTGGCGCGCACATTATACGTATTAATAATCGCTACCGCACGTCGTAAAATATTTAATAATTCGACGAATATTTATTTTCTCGGTACCAAAAACGATTCGGTTATAATATAGTAAATGTTTTGACGGGGAGAGATAATTATACTATTTATAATATATACGTGTATCATCGGTGTAGAGAATTTTTAAAGCGTTTCAAAAGGCGTAAAAATTAACAACAGCAGCGGATCGACCGAACCATATGGCGTATTACTAAATCATAAAACGTATTATTTTTAATAATTAAATCGGGCCTACATATTATAACCGTATAGATACGGTGTTACCCTTAAGCAACTACGTCCCGAATGTTTGGTATTATTTTAGGTGCAGGCGAAGATAATCAGTATCCATCTCATACCCTTACGATTTATTTTTCATTTTTATTACGTTATTTTTACGAGTAAATTTCAGTAGTTTAATTAAATAAAAACCCAAATCCACAAAAATGTTTACTTTTATTTTAAGCAAATACGTATTTCGATAACACGGTTACCATCATCATCGGTGCAAAAACACCGACTGAGTCGTCTGACCAAAAGATCTGTAAAGCCTATTGTTTCCACTGCATTATCAGCTCTTCTTTTATTACATTCAAAATTCAGGAGACATTAATAATATTTTTGAAAGTATCTATAAGTATAGGTATACATAATACATATAATTATTGGTAAAATGTTACTTAATTATATACACGAATGTAATTTTCATGGGTACACCCTAACTATATCACTCACCATCCACCATGAGACCATGACTATAAAGTTTGAGAAACCCAGGCCTCTTAATTACCCCTTCACCATACACTACAGCAAACGTTGTTTGTTAGTTATACGTGATTCGTACTTTTGACATACGAGCATTTTTTTATTTTTATTTTTTATTTTTTTTATATGCGTTATTCTCGTCGAGCGTTGTACTTTTGATACGTGCAAGAGTTGTTTGTTAAATACCCGGCCTTACGGTCTCGTAAAATCGTAAATCACGATGAACGTATAGTCACACTGTCGTACGCTATAAAATTATATTATTTTATTTTATACTATACGTATCGCGTTATTAGTTTTTGTTTTTTATATATACCGCGGACTAAATACGTTCACGACTCTCGTATAAATAATTATTATATATATATATTATATTTTTTATTATTTTAATCCGTTTTGGCTCACGTGTATACCCGTACACAATCCCGTAACACAATATAATATATTATATAATAATACGAACACCGAGTGTGTATAAATACATTTTTCGTAGAGACGAACGTGTCGGGGAATGATAAAATAAAATAAAAAAAACAAATTAATGTCCTTTCGGTTAAGTACCGTATTATATTTTATACACATATGTGTGTGTGTATGGGCATATAAGTCCGTAGACGGATATTTAATATATTATGTGTGCCGCGGTGTAATTAGTGACCGAGTGAATAATATAACATATTAAATTGTATTGTATTGTATTATTACGACGCCGGCAGAGAAGAGAGAATAAAAATAACGCGTACGTTCGTGTATAAGTACGATTCGTTTTCGTGGCGGCAGTATATATAAAAAAAATAAATAAAAAAACACCGTTTCATTCGTATAGGCCTCAAGCCAGCTAATATACGCGTCTTATACAATGGCAATAATAGTATTGTACAAAAACTATATTATGCGATCGAACAAAAGCACTTCTGGGCTCTAATCGTCTGGTTAGCGGTTCGACGAAGAACAAAACTTGAACGCGTTCGTTGACTGGACGATTAAAAAAAAAAAATAAATAAATTATAAACTTTATCGCGATTAATAACTCCGAGACGTAAAAAAAATACAAGTATACATCAGAATTTTATAAAATATTTACTTTCCGAGTAAATATCATTATCATATTAGGTATATACACGAGACCTGGTTAAATATTATAAATATTCTTCTCGCACCGCGCATATAATAATATTAATTAATGATATCGATGAGGTAAGTCATAAGTTATAGCTGTGACGTATGAAATAATTCTTATCCGGTCATCAACCCTTTAATTAAAAAAAAAAAAATTAATTTTTTACGTACCTATAAGTAATAAGTAAAGGTACAAATAAATTTTTTAGTATATACCTATATGTAAATCAGTTCTTCTATGAAATCATTGATGAAACGTAATATTATATTATTATATTATATTCATATTATTATTTCTATTATTTTATATTATTTTTATTATTATCTAAACCGAAGAAAAATAATGCGCATTTTCCTGCATCTATTGTAGGTATAGTTAAGGATTTTCCAAATTTCATCGTCGTTCTTTTTAATATTTTCAAATTATTTTTGCATTTTATCGTCTTATTGGTATATAATAAAATATTATTTGTCAATCCAGACCTCGATGTTATAATTTCGATATTATACTCGAATTGATTTCGTACCGAATTTGTTTATATAATCTTCGAAAATATTATTTCTTTGACACATGCTTGTACAATTTTTAAATTCTTCTCGTATCAAGTCGTAGCTAATGCACGATTCGATAATTTTGAATTTATAATTACAATCGCGTATGCCAAATAATAATAAAAATAATACGCATAAATTATAATATGCTCTTCCGTTCCTAAATCGCCATGATTGGAGGAGTAATAATTATATCTTATATTGGTAGCATTGTGCGCGAAATTATTGGTACCCGTGTAAATCACCTTATAATAATAACTATATTTTTATTATTATTATTATTATTATTATTATTATTATTTTTATTATTATTATAATAGGTACACGCAATGATATATTTTGTATAAAGTATAAAAACGAATATAATATGCTCGTTCGTACATATAAACGGTAAACATATTATGCGTATACCAGACCTCTGGTGATGGTATATAATATGTTATATTATAATATTATAATATACTCACTCTGTCTCTCTGCGTTTCTATCTTTCTTTCCCAGCAGATATACCCAGCAGCAATCACGATAATACGATACGATATCGGATTTCCCACGGCCGCATCTGCCGACGACGTAACACACTTTTCGCCTCTCTCCGTCTATCTCTTCGCCGTTTCCTTCGTCCGAAAGGAAGAAAAAAAAAATTCGTTTTATTATATTATTTATGTAGACTAAGCGACGACCATTTATAATCGTTTATAATCGAGAACATAATAATTATATTACGATGGCTACCGAGCAAAAAAGAAAAACTTTCGATTTCAGTGCGTTTGTTGCACGATCTCGCGCGAGAGTGTATACATTTCGTCGTAAAATTTGTTCTATTCGAACACAGCTGCATTTTTTTTCTTTTGTATACACAAAAACGGAGCTTCATAATAAACGCTTTTTATATTTTTAATTTTATTTTGATATATATCTTGTTGTTAATTTTAATATTTTATGTTTTTCGATGTACACTTTAAATATTATATTGATAAAATGATAACTTAATGTATCTAAAATTCAAATTAAACCCTATGATTTGCATACCCTGTATCCCTGCGGCAGGAATGCAGGATTATCATCTCTTATTTTTTATACTATAAACAGCTATAAAAAAAAATCGTAAATGTAATAAATCATAATTAATTGGAACTGAGTTTCGTAAAATGTATTTAAGCTTCAATAAAATTTTCAAAATTTTTAAAAAATTAATTTCAATTTTTTTTAACATTATTGTAAAATATTGTATTATAATAACAAAAACAAAAATCTATATGAATACTTTAAATATTAATTTTTCTGAAATTTCAACTTTAAACACCTATAAAAGAAAAATTGAGTCTTCATATTAAACTTATATTTTGGAAATACGTTAAGATATATGTCAGTATATGCTTCGATTATATTTTCAAAAATTTTCCAAATTTTTATTGTAAAAGTATTGTGAAATAATAAGAAGAATATTCGTATGGATTTTAAGATTTTCGTTTAAACTAAAAATATTTACTTTAAACATCTATAAAAAAAATTAAGACTAGGGATTTTTCTAATATTTTAATATGATATTAATTAAGTAATAGGTAAGTTTACTTCAGTAAAATTTTCAGACCTTAAAAAATTTCCAATTTTATCAAACATTATATAGGTACATAAAAACGAGAATATTATAAAATATTCAAAGTCCTATATTTTGCAGAAAAATTAACGTAACGATTCCAAAATTTTATCACATAATAAAATATACCTATTACCTAGTACCTATTTAAACACCCCAAAAAATTGTCTCTAACTTCAAAATTGCCTGAGTTATCGTGAAATATTGAATTCGAATTCGTCGAAATTTAAGTTTTCGTGAAAAATTCCGTTTTTTCGTTGTTTTTTCTATAGCATCGGGTCAATTTTAAGAAATTCGAAAAATGACTTAAATAAAGTACCAACTATATCCACTTTCCAACCGGAAACATATGCTTTTCGTGAAAATCAGACGATTTTGGGTAGTAAAAGTGTCTACAAACATAAAAAAAAAAAAGAGAAAAAATAACAAAACCAAAAAAAAGCCACACATGTTTGTAAAACCAATACGTTCTTTGCTTCGCTCAGAATCTAAAATGTATTTTATTTTTTTTTTTTCATTCGTTTTGAGCTAAAAATAACAAATTCGAGAGTGAATTTAGAATGTTCCGTACAATTCTTTAACGTATCGAAATCTCAGTAATAGAATTGTTGTATTATAATTATATCGATATATTATAATGAGATGATGAAAAATTCGATTATCGTAATAATAAAAATAATATTATTTTCGCGGTTTGTTCGTCGGTATAATATATATGTATTATTATTATATAGGCGCATGTATAAAAGAGAAAAGAAAACCATTTAAGGTATAGATAACGCGCCCGTTTTCACACCCTTTACTATAATTATATATTATACAATAGTACATAATAATATTTTGTTATATTAATATACTTTATAAATTATATACCGTAGTTACTATTACTATATACCTAGTTAGTAGTTACCGGTTTAATATATAATATGGTGAGATTTGAAAACCAATTGTGGTCATATTTTAATTCGATCGAATTACAAATCATGATAATATCGCAAACATGATTTTATTCTAATTGAAGTCGATTACGAGAGATCCCAACCGATACGTCCATTTATAGATCTATTGGCATTTTTCGTGGTAATACGAGCATACCTATAACTAATAAATTAATATTATAATATATTTATTGGTACTATCACACGAACTTGTCCGACGAGATCCATTATAGTTTTGTAAAGAAATTAATGCACGAAAATTCTGATCGAATATATTATTATGTGATGGAAATTGATCAATAGATACGAGTCGATTGAGACGTATCATTTTTTTTTCTTTTTATCGATTTAAAAGCAATGATAAAAATGAAAAATGCGAATCTTCATAATATATACGCATGATGTGTCTAACGATATAAATGATATATCAAAGTAACCTATATTGGTATAATACGTCTTATAAAAGTACATAAACGGTCGAAAATTGATGAAATTAAGAAAACATCAATACTTAATATAATTACATTATATTTCTCACCGGTATAATTATTATCGTTCTTGCGTTCAAAGCAACGAAATCGTCGATTTAATTTGGTTTAATACTTAAAAGAATAACTACACGCATACATTTGATATGAAAATGATATGTAGGTACGAAAAATGTAATTAACATAATATTTTATTTACGATGCGAAAATGAATCGATAAAATATAATGTACGCAACAAAATATGACGTGATATATAATAATAATTTATATTATAATTGATTCGGCAAAAATCAAATAAATGTAATATATTATAATATTCGATAAAAGGTTGGGCACGAACGAGGAGCGGCCAACTCGATCGTAAAGTAATGCGATGATCTATATAAAAAAAAAAAATATATACCTACATAAACTCGCTCGTTCGTTCGTTTCTTCCGTTTAAATGTAATATATAATATTATAATTGATATAAACGTAGAGTATCTCTCGATAACGTGTCATATTATAATGACGTTAAACGAATAAACGATTGCGTTTTGTGTCTAGAAAATCGTTCTCGATGTGATAAAATAATATAAAATTAATATAATATTGTCCTCAAATAATCTGGTCGGGACACGAAAACGTTAAATGTCCTTGGGTGAGCTCCTCTTGTTCTTGCGTATATGGGCGACTCGATGACGGATAATTAATTGAATTTATACGACGCGTTTTTAATTGACGGACAAGTATTTATTATGAAAACGAAGGTAAACTAATTACTAAACTATATTTATTGAGTAATATTTGTCTCAAAAAACATAATATATACCTCGTTCGTTATACGAGAATAATTATATATGTTATATGAAATACTGGCGTCGGTTTATTTTTTCGACGCCTCTATTACCAAAAATCGCGAGCGTAGGGTATTGCCTTGACAGTAAAATAAACTATTTCAACACCATGATATTATAATATCAAATCTCGAAATTTCGATTTAAAACTTTAATGCTCGATTTCCTGTCTCAGTCCGTCCGATTGAAGTATATTTTAATAATATAAGACGAAATAATGCAACTTATTGTTTCTTCTCAATTTGTGTGATTTAAACGCTCAGACATTTATATAGCATATACGAAATAAAAAAAATTAAAAAGTAGAATAATTTTTTTCTTTTTTATAACATGATGTCACTTAAATCAATTTTATCCTTGGATAATATTCTTCTCTTTAAATATTCGCTAACGGGTGTTTGAACACGTTAAAATTTGATACAAACGCTACAACTTGACAGATATAAATAATAATATATAGAGTGGTTTTTTTATATTTTTTAAATATTTTTCTATGTTATATAAATTCTTATTTTTCATTTTTGGTTCGATTCGTTTGGCATGAAATCGACAAAATGTGTATGAGACAAATAAGATTTGAAAATTAAACCGTACATGAAAATAACATAAAAATATAAACGCGACTACCCTGTAGATCTACGAATAGTAAATCATTTTGTGACAAAACGGTGGTTCGGTTTTCTTTCTCGTCATAATCGTTACCACCTAATCTCAATGTACGAGTTCGGACATTTTCTTAACATACTCCGAAGTTATACGTAATTCATTCGGTTGTGTGTCTTCGTGTATATACTCGCGTGTCAAAAATAACGTTAATAATGACACAGAGGTACGCGCGCGGCCGTAACACGATTTTATAATATTTTTCTCTACCGTCCGATTTCCGTCGCCGCCCGCGCGCTCAAACTTCATAAATCATTTTTCGTTTTCCCCCCGACACGACTGTGTCCGGCGGTGTGTTAATCCTTTCGACCGCGAAGAATATTTTATTATATTATTCCGACTCGTCCACTAATGGCTTTCTACCCGCAATACGTCTTCATATTATTATTATTATTATTATTATTATTATTATTACGCGTACCTCTACCCGTGGCCCGCGTCTTCTAATAATGATAATATACTTTTATTATCATGGCAATAACAAATTAATTTCACACCTTAACGACCTGTTGGACAAAACGGGACGACGCGTATTAACTAGCCCGGAAAGACTTGAGCTCGGGCAGGAAGGCAATGAAAAAAAGTCGTTATGTGCGCATTTTTACAAGCGATCCGAAATGCGCACGCGGTTTGTCTACAAGAATAATAAATTAATCGTTTCCCGGCGATAATACGCCGAACGAACTACCCAGTATGTACTCGACTCGAGGATTATATAGGCATAATAAGTACCGGTAAATGTCATTTAAAAAAATTATAACTTTATAAAAAAAAAAACCCCCCGTTTAAAATATACGTCTGAATTTAATGGTTAACAATTGCAGTAATCGATTTTACGAAAAATAATCAAACGACGAGATCAAAAGAAGAAGTCGGATGATGCGACTTTACGGTTGCGAAACATAAAAAAATCCTCTTTACGAATGCAGATTCGAAAATATCGACGACTATAACACGTGTCATATTATATTGTTTCTTTACCAAAAATAATATTTATTGAAATGTTAACGTGTTATAAACTATTAAAATAATAATACGATATAATTATTATTTATCGTGACGTTGATGTATTTATATCATATTTTTATAATAATTCGTCGACTATTAACTCGGTCGTTTGTCTCTCGTATAATTAGTCTAATAATAATAATAATAATAATAATAATAATAATAATAATAATAATAATGCTAACTATACCGTAATGGCGTACTATTACAGCCCGACGGGCGCGACTTAATAGCGATTTAAATATTATTACGTTATTACGTTCCGAATGTTTGCGTAGGAATGTCTTTTTTTTTTTTTATCTACGCCCCAACGTTTTCTATTTCAACTGTATAATATACGACAATAGTTAAAGGACTTGTAATTTTTTTTTAGCTAAAAAACGAAGGAAATGAGAATTTTTTTTAAATTATATTTTTTTTTTTTACCTACGGACAAAATATCATAATAATATAATTATTGTAGTCTGGCGGCGGTTATAATAAAATATGTTACGCAAAAACCGATCTGTAGACAAAGACATGAATATAATAAATTATATTAAGTAGGTACCTATGTATATTCTGGTCGAAATTTTTCAGTGTAGGTTCACCGACGGACTTGTATAATATATGCTAACGTCATATTATGGCACACTACAATAATAATAATAATAATTATTATTATTATTATTATTAATTATAATAATAATAATAATAATATATAATATCTCGGTGTCGTATTTAAATAATATTACACAAAATGTATTATAATAATACGAATACTCCTGTATCGTGGAATTTCATATTACAGCAGTATTAGCTCTTTAATTTCTTTATTTTTATAAAAGTTACACATTTATTATTTTTCCTTTAGATTGAAAAATAATTTCTTGCGTCCAAACATGTTGTAACGCCCTTAAGTAAAACAAATAATATTATATGTAGTATATTTAATATTATATTCTGAATTTATAAAAAAAAAAGTAGAGCGAAACGAATTAGATTTCTTTCCTCTCTTCGAGTAACGTAAAAAATATATTGCATATTGTTACGAGTTAGGTATATGTTATTATAATATTTTTCTGCGAATTTAAAATAATAATATTATTTATCTACCTTTAATATACCTCGTAAATATACGGTCCTATTTTATAGTTATGTACCGATTAAAATAGGCATTAATTTGTTTAGTCCATAAAATGTTATTGTTTAGAGTATAATTATTATTATTATTAATTTATTGTAACGATGACTTATATTAGAAATGTTCAAAGAGAAAGCTGTACAAGGCGACTTTTTTTAAAAAAAAAAACAAAAAAACAAATTGGTCTGCCCACGACGAGGCAATATTGAAATGAATCCGGTATAATTCTGCCCTGCTGTAATAGCCCATCTGACGCACTTAGGACTTTGTTACATTAGTTCGTGATTTATATTACACAATTCGTATATTATACTATTCGAACATCGGAAACAAAACGAGATTATTATTATTAATATTATTATTATTATGATTATTATTCAAAAATTCGTTTAATAAGAATAAAAATAATTTATCGAAATTTTCAAAACAATTATTATATATTATATTTCGAAATATTTTACTTATTATATTATATAGGATAACCCGCCAACGGGTGAACCTACCTACGCGTCAATGCGTACACACGATGATTTATTATTTTATATTATGGTACATACCCGTCGAACGCGAGTTTGATAATATAGGTACCTATATAATATTATAGATAAACGTGTTTAAATTTGTCTTGTTCGTATAATATTATCGTGTTTTAGCCGCGTTAAAATAATAATTAATAATCGTACGTATCGTTACGTCAATGATGCGAGTCGTCGGACATTTTTGTAAAATTGACATATTTTATATACAATATCTAAATATGTATTGTAATGTATAAATGACGCACGTCGTCTCGAGATAGGAAAACGTTTGAAAAATTGTTTTTTTTTTTTTTTTTTTGCTATAGACGTTTAATATTAGAAAAAAACCCCTTCTGAAATCGTTTAAATTACGACGGACCAGAATCCGAAAGAATAATTATTTTAGTTTAGGATAATATTTTGGAACACGAATGTCGAATATATCTTGTTGACGTGGTACCCATATTATACGTAGGTACTCGTATGTTACATCATATATTATATACGTGTATATTATTATACATAGGTGGCAGGCCCATAATTCTCGAATTTCGACCTTGACGTGAAAATATAAAATAATAGATCATAATAACGTACCCCGAAACCACGATTGGACGAAGGTCGCCTAAAAGTATTTTAATCGAAAAAAATTATATTAATCGACCAAAAACCTACCTCTATAATATATAAAATTATATTTGGTATGTATACGTATACAGGCGTTAATATAATCATTAAACGGTCGTACGTATGATAATGTGCCCGTGTACTTGTAAAATATTAAACGGTATACATTTATAATACTTTTTATATAAGATATCTATCGTGCTTGACACGTTAAATTCATTGTGTCAAAAGTCAAAAATCAGTCACATCGATAAACTAATAATTTTATATTATGAATTTATGAAAAATATGTTTATTACGTGTATTCAATTTAATAATATATTATAAAAGTGTAAATAAATAATTTACAACGCGAAAAAATGCATTTTCTCTCCTCAAAATTAAACAATATAATATAAAAAATAACGCTTGAATTTTGATAATATTATTTATGTACGATTAAATAAAATATAAGCTGAATGGAAATTTAAAATTATTACCATTTTTATAGGTACTTTCAAAATTATTATGAATAGTTTAATGTAAAAATCGTGGCGAATATTCTAAAGATTAAATTTCAACGAAATACCAATTGTATAATAAGGTATAACTTTACTAAAAACCATTTGGATATTCGTGTTTTTATTTATTTTTTTTACACATTTCATTTTTCGATTTATTTTTAATTCTAATTTCTAACTATATAGTATAATTAGAGACAATTAAATATCTAAAAGTTTCTAGAAATTAAGAAAAAAAAAACGATAATATATAACCAAGAGGCATATATTTTTAATGATTAATATATATGAGACGATAGAATTTTTTAGATCCAGTGTTTGAAATTTAAAATGACGTGTTTTTTCTTCTTATTAATCTAAGTTTCTCTCGTTCGGCAATTAGCAGCTCGTCGTTCAGATTATAATGTTATTGTTATATTCATTTTCATTTCAATATACATCATACAATTATACAAACATCACGTCGTGTATAACAATATATTTTTTTGTCTTATAAATTTTATGACTAACATAATTATACATAATAAGAAATGACTCGTTTTCAATGCATTATTCATAAAATATATAATATATTATTCATAAATAATAACAATTATAATTAATATTATTACCTTTTTAGACCTATTTAAATTTAGAGTCCAGGTAATTATGTAAATGGTAAACAACAAAAAATAGAAATTTCTATGAATAATATATAACTACGTTATTTCAGATATATTAAAAAACATAAAAAACATATGAAATAATATTCTAAACTGTCTAAATCATAAAACTATTTGTTGTAAGAGAGAACTATTAAATTTTTTAATATTCGTAATGTATTATTATTGTTTAATTTATGAGTACGATTTTATATAAATACTGATATAATTTAACTTTTTCCGAGATTGTTACTTAAATAATATGTGGGAATTGTACATATCGTTATTTTTACTATTTGTCAATTAACTTCATATAAATAATTAAACAGTATCTACTAGAAGATCTGTGTCAACTTTCGATCATCGGTACTTGGATAAGTATATCTAATGTATAATAATTTGTTTGTATATTAATAAATCAACACAAATTAAATTATTATACAATATTATATTGTTCATACGGAATAAATAATTATAAACGAATTTCAAAAATATTTTCATAGTTATTAGGGAGAGTTAATTGTTAAGAAGGAAAAATGCGACTTATCATTAATAGTATTTTGAGCAACGGGACAAGGAGTTTAAATAAAGGATAACACCATCTATTTCTTGTGTGTATAATAACACAATAATAGTACGACGAAATAACGCATTCCTTCGTGAACTCTTTCGGAGGCAAAAGAAAAAAAATAAATAAATAAATAAATAATAATCCATTGTCAACCGTCGAAATCCAAATGCACAAAAACAAAATTATATTATATTACGTTCTTTTATAATCGGAATCGTAGCAATAATGCAGTCGCGTGCAGTTATATTCATCGGCGTGCGCGTATTTGTCCGTCGCATCGTAAACCGATTATCATGTTCATTCTTCGGTGTTCACATTAAATATAATTCTTACGCGATTCCACGATACAATCGTACACTTTCACTCATATTATCGCAGTAATATTTATATAAATTGTATATATATTGTAAATGCGCGAAGAATGCGAGATCGAAAATCATTCGTCGCATTCGGAGGCGACGATTTTTATGAACACAATATTTATATACAAAGCGATAGATTCTATTTTATCAATCTCTCTGTTTGAAATCATCACAATAATAGTTATTATAGTATTATAGCTTATAGACACGTGTTTAAATTCAAAATTTTTTTTTAAAATTATATACCTTTAGTTCCCAAATGAATTTCACACAAAAAAAAAACTCATATTTATATAGGTACATCATAATTATAATTATACGTGTAAACTAAGATTTATATTATAAGGTATACAGGAAAGAGAAGACGGAATCGCGTATCATAAGATGCATAAAGAGTTAAAGGATTTTAAAATTAAAAAGAGCAACAGGGGGAGACAATCCAAAGACCGAAATTAAGTCATGAAAAAGAGAATATATATATTATGGTTATCCTAATTATATAGTTTAATACTAAACGTTATTAGACAAAGTATTTTGAATAGACGGGTATTTATAGTTTAAAAATTTAAGTAGAATATTTTTTTCTTCATCTGACTATTATACATATCGATGATTTCAAACTTATATGACTAACATCGTATACTGGACAATTGGTGTTATACGAGCACACTGCGACGTGGAATATCGAATATCATAGTCGGAAAACTTTATTTATAACGAAAAAATAATAATAACATTTTGTATAACCTACAGGAAGTGGACAGAAAATATTATTATTATTGTGACGTTATAAATTATTATAATATATATTATTATTATCTCGTTTGTAGGAAAAACAAAAACGAAACGTACATATAAAATATAATATAAACGTCAGAACATTTACTACAGAAACGAGCAATAACTATATGATATATTAAATAATCGACCGTTACAATCAAGTTAAATTTACTCGAAGCCGTTAAACGTTAATACAATAATTATGATAATATGGCCAATTATATAATGTAGAAATTAAAAAAAAAAAATTGCTCAAAGTTTTAATTGAAAAAAATAACGTTTACCATTAATTTAATCCGTTAAAAAGAAATAAGTAATTATAATTATTATATTATATAGTTTATAAAAGCTCATTTTTCGGTATATAGTCATTTTTTAACGGCGTTTTTCGGCCATTATTTATAAATTCATATTTATAATTTATTTTTTTTATTTTATATTTTTTATATATAAATTCGTTTTTTTTTTCTACATTAAATCTTTCGTTTAAAATAATAACGTATAGGTACCTACATAACCTTCCGACGGTCTTACATACCTGTACCTATATATAAACGCGTAATAATAACATAATCATCGTCGTATAACCGAAATCGAAGAATTTAAATTATTATTAAATAATAAAAAAAAAAAACAAATTACAATAAATCGTTCACGAACACCCCATGCAACCTACATATTATAATACATATATTATACGTTATACTAGAACAACGGACGTCTGCTGGCAGACGAGAATATTATAATACGTATAGTACCTATACGTTATTAACTCACCCCGCGGAGATAATGGGCACCGTTTATGTGTGTTTTCATTTCGTTGTTATTATTTTCGATAACGGACTCGAGAGGAGACGGAAATTATATTATAAGACGTCGGCTAGCCCTCGAAATTCGAATAATTATTATGCAGTCGTTAAACAGGCCGAAAATTACGTAAGGTACTCTGCCGCCGGATGACGTCATTATAATTCGAGTGTGTGTGTGTGTGTGTGTGTTAAGTGTTTATAATGGTAACATTAACCAGAAAAAACTGTAGTTTTTTATCTTTCGAGAAATGTGTGTGTGTTTTTTTTTTTTTTTTTAATATTATATTATAAATTATACATACAATCTCACACAATTCTTACGACCTCGTATATATAAATCCAAATAAAAATACATCAGTATTTCTAAAAATCAAAAAATAATAATATAAATTTATAAACAATAATGCATTATATACTGTTAGATATAATATAGAAATATAAAATAAAAAATAAATAAATAAAAAACATAAAATTCGTATAATAAATATTATATAGTATAATGTTGAAGATTTAAAATATCAGTGAGTTTAAATAGTATTAAAACTGTGAAATTAAATAACATAAATTTCGATAGAGACTTTAATGCACTGCAGTGTGTTTACTTTACACACGCGTCTATTGATTTTCAGCATATTACGATTATTGTGCATCAATATCATTTAATCATTTTTTTTCGATTTAAATAATTAGTTGCACAGAAAGACTTAAATCGATTCGTTATTAGATAATATTTTTAATATTCGGAAAAATAAACTATTTAAAATCTGAATATCGACATTTGCATATGAACCACGTGCCTACTATACCAGTAAAGTATAATTAGATTCCGACAATGACTAAACTAAAATGGAGTGTTTCAAAATTTAAAAAATATGAAATTACACGGGTTTTATCATAGTGTTATATAAAAAAATTCCTTCTTTATTCCCGTTTTATTGTTATGCGACGTAAAGAGCTTGTTTTTTTCTTTTTATTCGTTTCAAACGCGCGAATCTAGAAATCGTCGAAAAAAATTATGGAAAAATCGGATTCGACGCCTTTTTAAAATTTTTATCATTATATTCTCAACGATAAAGAATAAAACATTTTATTGTTATACACATCATATTAAATTTTAAATATAATAGTAATATTATATTATGACGTGTGTACATGCATTCGCGTTGCTGCATGTCATTATCATAAATTAATATCTCGCGACTATAATGTATTATAATATATAATGATATGTCTATTCCTTTGTTCGTGAAATAATTGTGTTTGTATAAAATATAAATTAGCTGTGTATAATTTTACAATAAAGTATTAGGTTAACCATACTATAATAGACATTGTTGTATACCGCGGTATATACGGTTAAATTATTATTATTAATATTTATACAACACATTATTATTATTATTATTATTATTATTATAACACGAGACGTGTTCGCGTACGCGTTATATAAACTTCCGTGGTGATATTATATATTATATTATATTCAATTTAAAAAATTTAAAACTGTTTTGGAGTCTAAAAGATTGTTTTTAATGACAATTTTTCTTTAAAAATAATATATTATTTTATATCCATCATACAATATTTTTTAATAATTTATCGTTGGAAACCAAGATTAAGTTTCTTGAAAACAAAACAACGAAAATGGATAATCGACTCGGGACTGAAAACGAGCTGTAAATTTTTGTGGTATATCAAAAATCCTAAATATAGAATACCTATTATGTATAGTCTATTGAGAAAGAATATTCGTCGTTGTTCAACTATATACACGATTTCTCGTCTTCAGATACAATAACGTGAAAATGCGCATAAAATTGATTATCGTCGGAGATAAGAAAATATTATCCAGTGAACTGTTGTTAAAAAGAAAAGAAAAATCATCTCGTTGCATCATCGTTAAAAGATTGCATTTACGTCTCATCAGTGTTGCGCACAAAATAAATGCAATTATAATATTGCATCTAGTCAAATGGAACAATAATATAATATATTATTATTGTAATATGATGATAAGGGCATATACCGCGTCAACTGTCAAGTACATAATACGATAAAATTATAAAATAATAATGATGAAATTCTAATCTTAAATTGGAGTTTTAGTAGAACAATTGATATACGAGTATATTATTATACAACGTCGGTTAGCGTAATATTATAATAATGTCTATTAAAAAAAAATAGTACATGCGCAACTGGTTTTTCATAAAGGATAATAATATTATCATCGTTCTCAATTACACACACACGCACTATACATCCAGTGGTAGTATTGGGGTGATAAGGGGGTTGCCATCCCTCTATACTTTCTTTAGTTAGTTAACACAATCCATCCCTCCACATATTATACTCTTAATAATGCATCCCTCCTATAGTTTATATTAAAATAAGTATTATCTTAAAAGTTTTAGTGTTATACGTACTCGTACGAAGCGAAACGATAGAAAATTTGGTACGAGCATAATTTAATTTTATAATACTACACGTACAATATATAAATAGAAATTAGATTTCTCTATTTCAATAAGTACTTTCGGGGAAACTAATTAGTCCGTAATGTATAAAAATATTACGTCTTCGTTAAATAACTATAGGCATCCCTCCACTTACTTTGACCCGTTTCGACCACCGACTACATCATATTACGACATTACAAGATTATCGTTAACCGCGGAAACCGAGTAGATTTTAATTCGAAAAACTATTTACGATAATATATAATTATTTATTATAATATATGTGTGTTATATTTTCAACCCATCATAGACGTGCGGAAAAGTCCGAATACACAGAGACTGCATATACTCATAACATAAATTCGGCTCGAAATTCAAAAAAATCCCGTCCATGATTTCCATATAGGTACTTACTTTATAATATTATAATTTTAAGTACATCAAAATAGGCAGTTATACGTTTGTAATAAATTAAGGTTAAAAAGTAAGTAAGAAATTGTAATTGCTCCGTGTTGTGTGCCTATATATGTTGTATAAAGATATTTTCTGTGATCAATTATAAATATTTAGAAATTTGCCTAATATTAATTTTTTGAACGTTTTGAGAGTCAATACGTTTATTTAAATTCGATATAAATGATTTATTTTTTTATTTCCCTACAAGGTAATATAACATAATACTATTCTATAACTATACGTTGAGTCAATATACTCGTGATATATCATTTCGTTCTGGTAATTTTATTCTATTTGTTCGCTCACAAAATTGTATTCGTTTGAAACTTTGAACAAGAAAAAAATATTTTATTATTTTCATCGGTTAGGTTACCACCTTACCATGGTAAGGATTAACCATCGGTTAGGTTAATAACATGTATAAATATATATATAGATATTTAATTATGTTACGTCGAAGAACGCTCATATTATTACATTTCAGGTAATATTGGTGTTATTTTAATTTTTAATCAAATCACGCGTTATAGTTAATAATATAGTTTTCTATGGTGTACTTTCTCTCGTCCGTTATCGACCATTTTTGGTGTGCTCGCGACGACCGTTTCTTTTGAAACATCATAATATAATATCATTATATTTTTGTCTCGACTATAGCTTCGGACCAAATTGCAATCATTATTAATGCTTAATAATATAATATTATTATATTATTTAATCATGAATGTACCTATATGTACGTATAGAAAGAACGAACACGTTCTGTGAAAGTCTCGTTACGATATAATTAGAGAAATTCCAAAAATTAATTTTTTTTTTTTTTAAGACTCGATATATACCTACGTGTTATTATTACTTGCGCACGCCTACAATATATACAAAAAAACGACGAGTATTATGCGAATTTCGTGCAAATTAAATATTTTGATAATTATTATATTATATAATATAAAGATAGATTTTTCGTCGTAATCTCATCGCAAGTCGATAATTATAACTACTCGCCTGCTGTATATTATAATATATATATTTAAATTATACACACATACACACCTTTTTTTATCGTTAACGTAACGAAGAAAAATTCGATTTCGGCAGAGAGAATTTTTTTTTTTTAATACGTTTACGATAACATTTTATACATTAATATATTATTATATGTGTCATAAAAGCGCGTGTCCGATCGAGAGATATCGAGGCGACGATTTTATTGACAGGTTTCTATTTTTATTATATCTCGTGTTATTAATAATATTATCTGGTTTATTTTACGTTCTGATCGAAGCACTGCAAACAGCGTCGATTATTGGTTTTACAATCATGTCCGTTATTCGTGTAAAAAATATTATGAAAAAAATCGTACAGGTATGTGATGGTGTAGTTAATAAAGAAATAACGTCGGACGTAGTATTTTTGATTTTATAATCATCAACAGGTAGGTACCTAATAAGTTAGTGTACGCGCATAATATGCTAATATATTAAATATATCCATAAATTTTGCATCGACGGAAAATAAATACGTCGAATAAATTATACGTTAAATAATCAATTTATATTATGTAATAGAAATAATAAATTTATAATAAATAAATAAATTTATAAAATGAATTAAGAAAAATAAAATTTATAATTTCGTAGAAACGTTACCAATGCAATTTTCAAATATTTCACATACGACCGTATATTAAACTGTGATCGAAGTCATACTTGTACTAATATAACATATTAATTAACGCGTTAGAAAGTGGGATATGCTGAATTGATTATTCCAACAGTTTAAGTACACGCGTAAACCAGGGTTGAGGCAACGAATTATATTTTTCCAAAGAGATTAAAAATAATAAATGGTTTCCTTATAACAATATAAATTATATGATTATATAATGTATTTGTACCTACGATTAAAGTCAGTCAGTTCTAAATTGTTAACGTGTATCAGTAGAATTATACTGAAAACAAGTACAAATTCATCAAGGAAACGATGAATAATTCGCAGTTATATGAAAATATACAATATAATAAATAATATATTATATAAAGGTGAGTCCAGACCGAAGCAATATTGTTGGCAATAACTTTTTATATTGTAAACGATTTTCGTTAATTATTTCCAACAGAGTTGACAATATCGTAGAAAAACTTGTACGTCCATACTAAGAAGTTAAAAATCCACAATCCACACGACCCACATTTCTCTATTTTACTATAATAGGTATATTTATCGTAACGTACGAAAATGTTGTCAACGAAATTGCTGAAAAAAAGAATAAGAAACATCGATGTCTCTCAAATTCCTTTGATATTTATCGCCTCTGATTTGGAAACATAATTTTGTTGGAAACATAAAAGTTACCAATTATTGAAAAATATTTTATAAAATTTGTTGCCCACATTTTGGAAATTGTGTGTTTTTCACAATGTTCCTTTGGTCTGGGTACCTAATTAATGTTGTAGAAAAATATGAACGTTATCGAATTATTTTACATTTAAATCATCAGAATTTCAACGGTTTGGTTACCCCTGTTCTAGGTAATATACGCAGTAATGATTTTCAATCGACGTTTTTTAATAACTCTATTAGGTACTATTTTTTTTTTTTATAGCGACGGTTAATTTTTCAAACGTGTTATAAATGGCTTTATTAGAAGATATATTATATGTTATAAAAAGGTAAAGGTGTATACGAGTATATATAAATAATATCAGTAAATATACTCGCAGTAAAAACCATAACTATAAATTTTTATTTCTTTCTACGTGTTATGTAATATAGACTCGTATTACTGGCGTTTATGTCTTCAAATTATTCCGTATCGATAGCAATTTAATGACTGGAGCACAAACGAAATGTCACCTCTATATTCGAATCAGAATATGAACACTAACTTCACTATATAAATTATGATGTCTATTATATGCTATATAGTGTTATCAAAAATAATTGGACGAGAAAAGTATATTATTCATTAAAAATGTATATATAAAAAAAAAAAATATATATAATAAAAATATTTTAAAAACTTGTAAATAATATTAAAATATACACTAAAATGTAAAAAAAAAATTTATTTATTATCCTGCAGCGATGTTTATAGAAAATGTCTTTTAACGCCTAAATAAATTATACATTTTTAATAGTCACTACAATTATATAACAAGTTATGATATAAAATTTTGTTGTCGTTTTTCGTTATATAACAACAAATTTCAAATATAAGTTTTATAAAAAAAAATTGAGTACCTACATAGTAAAGTCGTTGATACAAGCGCTGAAGATGACAACATATTATAGTTGTTGAAATAATATATGCTCGTACGCATTAAAAAACGTGTAATTTTTGTGATTTGGGTTTTATATATAATAAATTATAATCAAATATAACTATAAATTTAATAGACTTGAAGGCGAAGATACGTTTTTACAATATTATAATATTATGTACAATAAACGCGAAGACAATATTTAATTGATATTATTTTAATATTAATAATTAAATTATATTAATAATACCGGATGGTGAAAATCGTTTGTTTCTACTTTATTGCCTATATAATGTACGTATTATATTAATACGTATTAATATTGCGACTATATTATATAGATAAAATATTATAGTTTCGTAATGAGAAAAACGTGTCAACATCGATGAAAATTTCGTCTAAGACCGTAAATCGTAATATAGGTTCGACTATTGCTTCAATATATGCGACTAAAATAAATTACACAAACACGCATAATATAGAAAAATAATCAAATGGTCTTAACGAAATTGAATATTACATGTTAATTATTATAATATACGAGTAAACGCGTGTTATAATCGTAAAATTTTAACGCATAAATATACATACTCGTACAGGTATAATAGAAGTCCTGTTATAAAACGCATTGATCGGACACGTTAAAACGTAAAATCTTACGTTAATAAAATATAATAAATAACAAAGTAATAAAAAAGACATTTTCATAAAAAAATAATAATAATATTATACATATTAATATCTTAATCCGTAATATAAAGTATAATAAAATATTACAAAAATATAAAATTTAAAATTTATAAATTTATTTTTGATATCTATATATAAATAATTTCACGTATAGATCATATACGATTCAAATTTTTAAAGCGTAATATATACATTATAATATATAACTGTACAAATAAATTATGATTTTATGTAATAATGTAAAACAATATCTATTAAATATTTGAAACAAATAATAATAATAATAATAATAATTATTGATCGGGTATATAATACGAATATTGTGTTTTATACTTTTATAATATATATTATAATTAATTAGACTCTATAAACAAAAACTATAATATAATGCGTACACGGACGATACCCGTTTGACTGTTATGAAACCACGTTCGTCCTTCCTTCGCGTTCTTTATGATACTTAAATAATTATATATCGAAAAGAAAAATCACTGGTCCAAAGTGACTCCTGACGCGCTCTTTACACGAGCAATACATTAATAAATTAACGCAGTAGTTGTTTTAGGATATTTTACCAGTTCGTATTATTATTATACAACGTGCACACACACTCACTCATACGTATACGGGTATAGTTACAAATTGATGACTTCGGACCCCCCTTGGAGACTTTGGCGATTCATCGTATACAATAAGAACGAATGTTTTTTTTTTACGTCTACTTAAACATTTCGAATCGTCATAGTTATTTCGTATTTGTCTTATAAATACTTTATACTATATTTATGCTTGTTTCTAGAGTAAAAAAATACATAAGATATATAGAGTTGTTTTCTTTTTTTTATATTCTCTATTTTATGGTTTTTATATTAACGTTAAGCTTGAACATGATAATTATGTCTAATATGTGAACTAAGATAAACGTTCTTTGAAAGCGAAAATGTTAATGCATTATATTTTATAATCTAGTTTTATTCAGATCATTTTTAGTACTTTTTAGCGTATAATATTATAATAAACATACACTAATGAAATATTTAAATGTTTTTCAAACATTTCTATAACTCATAATCGAATACTTAAAAATATTAAGTACTAAGTATTAAGTAGGCATTATGAAGTACGAGTATATAGGAAAAATAAAAAAAATATTAAAAACGATATATCCGGACGAAGACGACAAATATAATTAGTTAATCTCTCATCCGTTTTAATAAATGAATCGCTAACTGCAGAAAGGGGACAAATCCATTTTTATCAATTTTGATTTTATTATCATATTTTTCATTAAGCACGCGTAAATAGGTACATCGTTTACTGCATATAGGAGTGAAATCCGATTATCAAAACAATAAATATACTGTTTGGAAATTCTTGTTTATATTTTAGAAAGGGAACATGTCCATATTTGGTTTTTGATCATTTCTGAAAAATTAGGAAATGTGGACTCGTCCCCTTTCTGCAGTTAGCGATTCAAATATAGTTTATTTTTTTGTTTTATTATATTTTAGTTAGTCGGACTAAAATTATTTGCTGATAAGAAAAAACGAAATGTATAAATTTATATTAATCGCCTTATCCAAAAAATATTATACGTATATTATTAGTATGCATTGCTATATAATACTCGTGAGACGTGTTGTATAACGTATTTATTTCTTATTTGTATAGGTATACTCGTAAATACCCCGTGTTTATTGGACCTATAACCGTATGTGTAACAAAATATATTATGATGCGTACCTGATTTTTAAAATTATAAATCTATAAAAACAATACATAAATAACTTCGAGACCATAATATTATTATAATATATTAAATATGCGTTCCCGTCCACTTATTCTGTCCCTCGACACAGGGGAGACTACATATTATATACAATATAATTTATTGCTCATAGGTTGTGTACAAGAAAATTACAATAATATATTTCCTATACTATATTGTATATTATTATTATTTTGTTGTAATTACATATCGTGTCGATCGTAGCTCATCGCGGCCGTGTCACGTCGAAAAAACTAAACCAGTCTCGCGGACTTTATATTAAATTATCTTCACTGTTATTATGTATACATATTATAAGTACTCGTATTGAAAATATAAAAAAAGATATATTAAAAATTTATCTTATATAATATACATAATAACATAACATCGAAATGTTGTGTAAGTATAAATATAGATTTATACTCGTATGTAATGTGCACACGGTTATACCTTATACCATATAATAATAATAATACACGTATTTATACCGTGGTCGATGTCAAAAAACTTATTATCATCTATTTTACATTATATTATATTCGAAAATCCGATTTCAAACATACTAAACGGATTAATGATGCGATGATGACCCACCCTGTACGTTACATACTTAATATCGAAGTTATCGACGACGATCTCGCGAATAGACGATATAATATCATAAACGATAGACGCGTTTGATCATAAAACGTATAAATGCATAGGATAATAATAACATATTAATATCGTGACTATAATAATATATTTTATAATCTTAAATCAAACATCTATCGAGGTCGTATTGTTTTTTTTTTTTTTAATTTCCATACATTTTTAATTAGATTTCTTTAACACCATAATGTATTGCAAAATTTGTTTAATTTAATTTCCTAAATTTATTTATACGTACCTATACCTATAATACCTATACGACCTTATGTGTCGAATGCGCTTATTGTTATGTTTTTTATTTCCACATACCGACAAGATAAATGATCATAATATCAAATATACATTTCTATTAATTAAACAATATAATATAATAAATTACAATATTTTCGTGTCTATATGGGAATAATAAATGTTTGACATTTTAATTTAGAAAAACACAATAAGTTTAAGTTATTATTATTATTAAGAATCATAAAGCGCACAAGGTTCGTATATTATTTAATGCTTCGGGAAATTTATTCGTTTTCCGCATATTTCCCATTATTTTATATATGTGTATAAAAA
Organism: Tetraneura akinire; assembly: GCA_021307375.1. Taxonomy (NCBI): domain Eukaryota; kingdom Metazoa; phylum Arthropoda; class Insecta; order Hemiptera; family Aphididae; genus Tetraneura; species Tetraneura akinire. Next base: position 14,623,175 of record JAIUCT010000009.1, read on the forward strand.
ATTAATTGTAGTCGAATTCACACTTTTGCGAGTGTCTATAACTCGTATAAACTTGTTGAACACTGTATTAATTAATTATTCGTATGTAATTACAATACGCCTATTATTATTATTATTATTATTATTATTATTATTATTATTATTATTAATATAAGACTAGGATATCAATGTCGTATATAAAATCAACACAATATACAACATTAATCATAATAATAATAATAATAATAATAATAATAATAATATAGTATTGAATAAGGTGTAATACAAAAATTATACAAAAATACATTTTAATAATACATAATATTATTTATATAATATATAATTCAGTTAATATTTTAATTTACATCTAGTTATATCTTATATTATAATATAGATTGATAATTACACGTTGTCAATTAATTGTATCTTTAAAATTACTCAAACTGTCAAACAATTATTATATTCAATACATATTATATATTCAAAAATCAAAACATTATAATAACAGGACGCGAGTATTTTTGTTTTAAATATAATACGCGTGCACAACAACAATATATAATTGGAATTTTCGATCCGATCATGTTATTGATTTTTGTAATATATTTTCGAAACAACAGCCGTTCTTAAAAAACATATACCTACTAATATTATAAATGTTAATATTATAGAGATCTCCTTTGGTGTTTTGTTCTCTGTACTAAGACTGTTTTGTTGCACACAAAACTAACAAACATATTTATCACACGTCTTGTATATTTATATATATGTATTTATTATAATAGTTATAAGTATGAGTATAATACGTAGGTATGACCGAAAACAAATCGTCGTCAAAATGTGATATAGATACGATCTCATATTCGTCTCGTCTCTCGCACGAGGCACATATTATACAAAATATATAATAATATTATTTTTTTGTTTCCACGACGGGTTTAATTATTGTCAGACCACTGATTATGGTTCATACCTAATTTTCGATGTGTAGGCCGCGAAAACGTAGTCATCGTTACAATAATAATAATAATAATGACGCTATGATAATATTATAATAATATAATACAGTGGAGAGAGAGGACAGTTTATACGCCAACGCATTATTATGTTACCGTCTTCGTTATAATTGGACGGTTTAAATGGATATAATAATAATAATAATAATAATAATAATAATAATAATAATAATAAT
>JAIUCT010000009.1:14650051-14662173 GCA_021307375.1 Tetraneura akinire
TTATTATTATTATTATTATTATTATTATTATTATTATTATTATTATTTAATAAAAACGAAATATTTTCATTATATTTATTAATATGACGTATTATAATGTTGTATAAATCGTATAAAGGAACAGTTTTTTTTCTGACAAGCTGTCAGGGTAAAAAACACAATACAATAATGATTAAGATTTAAGGGGGTTCCTCGTCGCTTGATGTTTTTATTAGGCAATTTCCAGACCAAAGATTTCAATGGAAAATTTACCCCCTTCTCCGCGCTGCAGTATTGTTTAATCGAGTACGGGTCGTACAATAACAATAATATTCTCGCGCGCGCAGGGAACCCTTTCGAGATTTCGTTTCTTCGGACCCGGGGAATATAATTTCGATTCGTATATTATTATTTTGAAATCCTCCGAGATCCGAAGGCGTCAAACCGCAGACGAGCCTTTTGTCCGTGTATACTCGCCCGTATATAAAATAATAATAATAATAATAATAATAATAATAATCGTACAAGCGACGTCATAATATCAAACTGCGGAGCTTATTAAAATCTCATACTCGTGTCTTTTACAATACACAATATAAAATAAAATACAAATATATACCTATACGCATTTATTATGTGTTAACTCGATCTTTGGGATTATATTTCATTCGACGCTAAAAGCAAACGCGCGTATTGTACACGCAGTCTTGTAGCAGATGCGAACCGAGAAGACGAGCAACGCACCGTCCTCCAGCACCCAGGTGCGTTCCGGAGATTTTAACGCCCCGCAGGTAAAGGATTGTATAATGTAGAATAAAAAACGGTTTTAGATTAATATAATATTTTAAGCGCTGCTCACGTCTCGATATTATTATCATTATTATTATTGTCGACCGAAAAATATGTCTCGTACCCATATAACATAATAATATCGTTGTTGTTGTATATCTTTTTGTAAAATAATATAATAATAATAATATACTAAAACTTGGTGGACGAATCGTTTTTTTTTTTTTTTTTTAATTTTATATTTTATCCATTCGTATTTTATTGTATATAGACTATAGATTATTATTGTAATATTTCACTAGAAGCTGCGAACAGCGAACTGAAAAAAATAATTCTTTCGAAACATAACTATATACTACATTTTTATCGTATTATGCTCATTACTCTTACAGTTACAATATAAAATATATTATAGTGTGTCGTATTATCATTATTATTACAATAATAATATAATGAAAGGCCTTATGAAATAGTGGAGGATTTCAAATATCTAGGAACAACACGGAGCATAAAAAAAGACTGGTCTAAAGATATAAATGTTTGTATTATAAACAAAGCGGAAAAAGTCTTCTATGCAATAATGAAATTTCTCAATATTCCAAAACGCTATCGATGAGATCCAAAATTAGATTACATGTGTCAATTATATGACCTGCATTGACATACGGTTGTGGAGCTTGAACGACAATGATGGTAACGAAGAGGTGGCTAAGAACCTTCGAAAATAAAGTATGGAGAAAAATCAACAGCTCTGTGTTCAATATGAACATGGGAAGTTGGCGAAAATGATACAATAAGGAACTACAAGATATGTTGGATTTATCAATAGTAACTATAGATTCATGAAAGATCTAAGAATTCAAAGGCTAGGCCGTATCCTAAGAAGAGAAGAAAACGAATCTCTAAGAATAACTTTTGAATGGAAACCACAAGGAAAACGATTAAGAGAACGATCCATAAAGAGGTGGATTAAAGCGGTGACAGAAGATCTGAACGCAATGAGTAGGTATATAAAAGATTGGCACGAAATTGTACACAAAAAGTGGCGAGATATGCAGTGACTGCTAAAACTCCTAGAGACTAGCAAGAAGAAGAAGAAGAAGAAGAAGAAGATATATAAAAATGCATGTATGGTACACAAAATGTATAATAAAACGTTGATACGTCTTTCCAGGGAGGGAAATTTATACATTTTTGTATATTTATTAGAATTAGCGTTGTAACCGTGTAGGTCATAATAATATTATAATATACAAACATGCATAATAATATAATATATAATAATATTAAACATCAAAATTAAAAAGAAAATTATGTTTATCGTCCGAAGTAGAACAAAATTAAAAATTTATATCCGTTCGATCGGATATAATATTTTATATTTATAGAAATAAAGAAAGATATTTCGAAGGTCCCGTTTTAACGGCTGCGTAGAAAATATTAATTATTGTATTATTGTACACGACTAATAGAATAGAATAAATATTGTTAAAAATAAAAAAGAATTCTAATATTTCGAATAGTGAAATCGAACGACTCATCACACGACGGTTAATTGTTTTTAACTATACTCGTATATGCATCACACGACGGTGTCGCAACAAACAATCGAAGCGTCGTCGTCGTATCGCGTTGTGCAAGAGTAAGACACGAAAATATTATAAATTTCTACCATCATGTACGCGTTACGTCGCAGTGTATTATAACGAACGAAACAATAATATTAGTTAGTTTTAAAACGATATTTTACATAATTACATTATACGCGTTTCGCGTTTGCAGATAATAATAATATAATAATTTAAATAATAAAATACATTGCGAAACGATCGTTCGAAACAAAAAAAAACACAAAAGCTTTTACTTAGGTATAGGTAGGTACAATATACGAATAATAATGATAATAACATAATAATATACTCATTTGGTCTGCTCGAACTAATTTTTTTGGTCATTGTCTCATCGTCGCGTACGAAAAGAAACGTGACGAACGAATATATTTATTATATGCGTGTAATAGCTTTTAAATTGCGATCCGCGGTGTGTTTTATACGGACGAGGCTGCAAAAGAAAATTATAAATTTAAAACATAATACGATATAATTAATAATTATAACTCGTTTTAACGCCATAATTGTTCGCGTTAAATGTTAATCTCGTATATTATTATATTATAATGTTTGTAGACAATAGAGATGACAGATGAAAATGACAAAAATCTTGAAAAATTATAATATTAATTATACGAGTAATATAACGGAGAGAGCTTTGACGAGTGAAACAAACGCTATTTTAATAGAATGTACCGAACGATTTTCGAGATCGTTTTCACGATGTGAAAAATGTGTTTTTTTTTTTTATAATTATAGTTTTTCCTTCGTGACGTTATGAAAGTTACATATAGAAATTCTACGTGTCGTTATTGTTACTCTAAACGTTGTCTTTAATTCTTCGAGGAATCACACGCAAATACCGAAAAATTAAAACACGAATATTTTCACATTACATGCGATTTCGTATTGTCCGGTTTTCCAATGAAATATTTTTCACGACGGGGATGCGATGACCTCTCGGACTTGGCCCGCCGCGCGGTCGGTCATTTTGGTCGGCAAAATCCGCCGGCAAGCCAAAGGCTGACGCGACTGCGTGTGCTCGTCATATTCGAACAACAATAATAATATTTATTATTGTAACTTATATAAATAAATATTACTATCGACGTGTGTTTTGCCGACCAAGAGCATTTACTACAAGTTTGTAACGTATTCACTTTTAAAAAAAAAAAATACGAATTCCACCGACAGTTTCGCCGAATTTTATGTGTACAATGCAAGATTTCTAACTCGTACAATAATATTACGGTGACGGTGTATAACAGTCGGAAGACCACCGCGATTTTAAGACCTAGGCGCGAAGATGCGCGAATGAGGAGTCGCTTTATATTTGTATATACAAATACAGCGGTATCGGTATAAATACAAACAATATTTGACACCTCCGCGGCACCGGCACCTACCTGTATATATTACCACGCGGGTGTGGTCTCTGGACACAATACGCGTCCGTATATACCGCGACCCAGGTATACGAATTACATTATTACGATGATATTTAGACGTCTTTGGGCGGTCACTGCAGGTCGGCGCGCGACAACAACTATACATTTATAACACTCGTATTATAAATTACGTATATAAGATCCGCGATACAATACGATGTAATATATTATAAAAATGCACGATGTATTATGGTTTTACGACAGTAATATTATTATGTATATAGTATATAATACGTGTGTAAACGTTTGCCGCCGCTGTACAGGAACAATATGAATCTGAAATTTAACATATTTTAGGTATATCTCGTTTTCAGGTATATACTCGTATGTTACTGTTAATATGATAAATTATTTATTATTTATTTATATAACATCACCGACATATTTTCAAAACGCGCTGATTCTGCAGCATCTTCCATCTGGTCATTGGATCATCCCGCACACGATGACCGCGCTCACGATAAACGTTTCTAGGATATTTCGAATTCTTCGGATTATTAACCATATGAAAACGATAAATTCGCCAATTTTATTATTTTACAAAATTATTATTTCAGTTTCAAAGCGTATTATAATACGTAATATCGGAGTGCGTTTATTTTGAATATTATAATATTTATATAATAAACGCCCTCCGACGTTGAATAAAGCCGTATCGTTTTATATTATTTTAATAATTTTCTTTTCATACGTTAATATATCAATTCGTATAATATAATACGAGTACTGTCGAAAACAAAGTACGAAAGAGTCAAAAGGGTTGTAAAGAATTATATATAATATATTTTTTTCAAATCGTCGGAAACACACCTGTCGATTCACTCTCGTGTATATACCGGAATATAACGCGCATTAACCAACATGTTGAACGTGTCGATTTTTGTTCCCCCCGGATTTCGTGTTTTTAGAAATAATCATCAGAAAAAGAATCCATAACGAAACGCGTTTGGAACACTCAAAAATAACTACATAAGACATATATGGTATAATATAAATATACATTAAGTAAACGTACGCTTTTTTATATATACGCGTGCCATTACTCACTCGCTCGAAGTACCGAAGAGAAAAGAAACCTTTTTTTACATTTTTTTTTTTTTAAATTTCTAATATATTTTTTTTTTTTACGAAAATAAACATTTTAATATTAATCGAATCCGTAGCTAAAATACAGAATAATACGCGTTTGTTAAACGAATCTTTATTTTATACTGTCCAGAAGCAAAACGATCGTTTTCTCATAAATTATTCGCTTTAAATCGACAAATATATAAATATTATATTTCACCGTCTTATTATACTTTATAAATCGTACGATAAAATAACACTCGATTACTATTACGAATAAAATTATAATTTTTTTATATTATATAGGTACCTAATTTTTGACCTTTACAATAATTATAACAGTTTTTCGTGTAATTTATTCGAAATCTTATTGTAAATAATTATGATTTTTTGCACTCTAATCGAACATTATTACGTAGAAATACGGTCTATTGTAATATTGTACGAATAGCGAATTATATTTATATAGTGGGATGCATTAAAATAATACAATTTTTCTATTCGTTTTGTATAAGATTTATTTTTATTTTTCTGAGCAATTTCCGTCAAACTCAATTAAACGTCACGGCGAAGTGTTAAAAAGTCATAATTGTATAAATGAGACGAACCGAATGTGAAAAAAAAAATAAAAAATCCCTTTTTCTTTTTCCCCTCTAAATTATAAGTACGTATTATTTTTAACCAATCTTTTTTATCTTATTATTATTATTATTATCAAACTGGCGTTAAACAAATGTCATATGGCGTATAATATATGTAGTTTTATTTTGAGAACGTCTTCGAGTCTTATATTTAGAAAATGAATGCATCGAATATGTTTTTTTTAATAATAACTAGCTAACGCAACTATATAAATTAATGTACTTTAACTGTTATGGAACTTCATTATTATTTGTCACTTTATAGTTTATTTACTTACATTTTTTTTTTTTTTTTTTTTTTTTAGTTATCATATATTCGTATGTATAGTCATTTTTTAATATATTTTATTGGATGTATATAAATCAATTTTTTCTCGTAAAATCTTTCTTTTATCATTACTGCTATTTCTCCCTGGATTCTTATTTTTTTTAAAAATGCGTTAAATTTCTGTTTCACAACTATACGACATAAAATATACCAACGCAAACGTGTGTTACAAGTTTTGCGTTTATTATTATTATTATTATCATTATTTTAAAATAACGAACGGATGGTACCTATATAATATCATTTTTATTTTTTTTTTTTTAGCGAGCGCGAATACCGTTACAAAAAAGAACCGGACGCGTTGCCTTCGACGTGCGGAATACAAATAAGGCGCCCGCATTTTTGTTCACAACGAAATTATAGGTAATAAGTACTCTTAAAATAATAATAATAATATAAAAACACGTATACAAAATATAATAATATTATATTATTATAAATATAATTTTATAGTGTTATTGTCTTTGTTTGGCATATCGTTTGGACGGTTCGATTTTTTTTTTTTGGTTTTTTACACAACAACGAACAATAATTCCGCTAAAAATCATCATGTTTAACATTCACGATATTCACACTTCAACCGGTTCGAACCGCGTATACACATTAAAATAATAATAATGTTATCATATTTTTCTGATGATAATAATAATAATAATAACAATAATATTTAATATTAAAATTGGTCGCCAGGCGGTTGGAATATTTCCCGGTCCGCGGGCATCCGTCAGAATAATAAAATAATTATTATAAGTCGATTGCGGTTTCTTTCCGCGATTTTATCAGCCAAACCAGTTGTCCGACGAAAAAACTCACTCCTCCCAATTCCCTTAAACTCAAACAGTTAAAACAACAACTGTAATAATCTTTTACCGTGATTTGACTATTATACTTTTAAATTTACACGTATTTTTCCATTATTTAAATTAATAATTTTACGATGGTTCAATATTTTAAATTCAATCGCGTTTAATTTATATTATAATAATTCATGTCCGAAAATATTTTTTTACTCGTACTCGTATATAACAATGTAAACGATGAAATAAATAGATAGGTAATTAATCTGGTATATATTAAAATGCGACATTCCCCCTAAAAAACTGTTGATACGAATACGTTAAAATTTCTGATCCGATTAATACTCGTATAGCGTTGTTTTTTTTTACAAATTATTCGTTTTCCAATCGATCCTAAAACGCGTTCCCATATATGCATATTATGATTTATGATACGTAAAAATGTTAAATTAATCGTATAGGTACGAAATATAAATCTTGGATATCAATTATTTTTTATTTTTTTTTTTTTATCTCATTATTACTATAAATATTCAAAAACGTGTAAATACAAAAACGGTTTTACGCGATTTTCGATGATTTATTATAAAACACGAAATCTCAACGCGCGTTTATTAAATATATTATTATATGATCGCACGACAAACACAATATTTATATGCGAAAATATATGATTATATTAAACGTTTTTTTTGTTTTACAAATCTTATCTTGCATCTATATATACATTGATTAATATACGCACATTTTTTATTGCATTTTTCATTCGGCGCATATTTATTTTTATTATTATTATTATATAATAATAATAATTGTATTACATATTATGTAAAATATTGATATCATAGCTATAGCAAGTCATCTTCTGGGATACACAAGATTTATATTTATAGATACAAAACGATATTATACTAATAAGTAATAATTATTATTATTATGATTTAAGACTGTATGTATTATCATTGTTTGTTTAACAAATTATAAATTATAATTTTAAATTAAAAAAATCATTGTAAACGTGTAATTATTGGCTATTGTTTAAAAATAAAAGCAAGAAAAAAAAATAATCATTTATAAATTAAATAATATACTTATGTACACAACAATCCTATACTCTAACAGAATAGGGTCACCCTTCATGACGACCGTTGGTTTGTAACAACTTGCCTTCGGTTAATCCATGCTCCGCTCCATTAGTCCTTCAATGGGTAACCGTTTTATATTTTCATATTTAATTTGATACGAAATAAAATTTAAAAAGAAATTTTTTTTCATTCAAAATATAAGTTAACCAGTTGCAGTATTTGAAAATATCACTTACAAAGTTACAATTCAATACAAAAAAAAAAAAAAAAATGAAGAAAATTTTTTTTTATATAGTATACAAGTTATCAATTTGTATTATTCGAATATTTCATTTATAATATGTTGATTAAATAAAAATTGAAAAAAAAAATTTTTTTTCTAAAAAATGCAATTTAACAAATTGTAGTATTCAAATAATATTACCCTTATAATTCGATACAAAAAAATTTTTTTTCGTTTAATTACCTCGTAACAATAGGTACATAAAATATATAAAATAGAAAAAAAAAGTGATAGAAATGTGATTTTTGTTCTAAATACAATTTTCAAGTTGTAGTATTCGATTTGATACATAATATAGAGAAATGGAATACATTGGTATTTTATACATAAATATATTTTTTTAAGCACATCATAAATCTCCCGGATTCTATAACCTAAATCGTCTTTATATCGCCGTACAGTGTAACCAGTAACCGCATATTATACCATAATTAAAATTTAACATTAAATAAATATGCTACATGTAATCTGTTATATAACATTAATATTATGGATTATATTTATTTGTGTACATGCTGCGTAGCAAAATTTATAATATTACGATAATCGTAATGACGCCGGCGCCGGAGGTCTTTTATATATTAATCCTCGCAATAATATCTCATAAAATCGTTTGTAGGTGGTCTCGGTTTTATTAATATAATAAATATTTATTATTTAGCCAGATTGAATCTTCAGCCGGGTTAAAAATTATATTTTAAACATAATTTTTTTTTATATCGCGTTATGCGCTGATTCCGACGTTTTTTATGTAGGTATAAAATTTTTGACAAAATTGGCAGTTTTAAGTTTAAAGGACTGAAAATTTTACTGAAGTATAATCACATCATATTACTTAACAAGATCTCAAAATATTAGAAAAATCCCTATTCTCAAATTTGTTTTATAACTATTTAAAATTGATATTTTTAGATTAAACGAAAATCTTAAAATCCCTCTAAGTATTCTTCTTATTATTTTTCAATACTTTTACAATAAAAACTTATAAAAACGCCAAAAAATGTGAAAATTTTTTGAAAATTTTATTGTAGCATACTAGCTGATATACATCTTAACGTATATCCAAATATTAGGAAAATCTCAGTTCTGATTTTTTTTTATAGGTATTTAAACCTTAAATTTCGTAAAATCAATATTTAAAGTATTTATATAGATTCTATTCTTATTATTATATATTTTACAATAATGTTAAATAAAATTGACAAAAATTTTAAAATTTTATTGAAGCTTAAATACATTTTACTTCACTCAGTTCCAATTAATTGTGAATTATTAGTAATAATTTATTACATTTACGATTTTTTTTTTTATATAGCTGTTTAAAGTATATAAAAGAAAGGGAAGGGATACTTCCATACTGGTGTGGAAGGAATACAGGCGTAAAGAGATTTGTGTTGAATTTTGATTACAATTTGAATGCAAAGATAAATCGTTACATTTGCGAAAAACGATTGAGCGAAGTACTGTCACTCTGTCAGATTTGGGTATTTAGGTGACTCATTTAGGGGTTTTATGATAAATTATTTATACATTGAACGTAGAGACTGATAAATGTAAAAATTTCAATCGGTACATACCTAATATTATCTGATGAACTTCGCTCAAAATCGTTTTTACGAATTTAACGATTTATCATTGCATTCAAATTGTAATCTAAATTTAACACTAGGTATTCTCTTTACACCTGTGTTCTTTCCACACCAGTATCACTTCCTTTTCTTTTTACTATTTAAAAAAAAAAATTTATAGTTCGTATCGTGTTTATTTTGCAGTTTACGTTTAAGATACTCTCAAAATTTTCAATTTTTTTTTTTTTTTAGAAAAACGCGACTCGTCATTAACCTACCTATAACGAACTGCGAAATAATATACAGTTATACAGTGATTAAAAATTTCATTTTTTCTTTCAATTTTCGCAAAATTTTTACGCGTTCGATTAGTTCGACTTTTACCGTTTTTTTAATATGTATATAATAAAAAAAAAAAATTGTACTTACCGCAAAAACACGTGTTAGGTTTAATCTAATAATAAAAACAAAAAAAGATCCGTTTTCTACTTAAACGCGTGATCAGTATAAATAAAAGTACGCATTTCGCAAGATGCGTATAAATATTACGAGGACGACGTATTTTCGTAGAAATCATTCGAAAACGAGGGCATATTTTACATATTTTTCGTGGCTATACTTGCGCGAAGACACCCATACGTCTTAAATATTATATTATGAATTATTGTATTCGTGTCAGCGCGTGTTTTGCAAGTCGTATACGTTACAATATCTCGTATAACGAAGCGAACGATATATTATACGAGAATAAGGTATACGATATATGCGAACCTCGCGATTACCGAAACCGTTCACGTATATATTATACCGCGGTATAATAATATTTTTATAACGTCTTTTTGTACGGCGCGTAGGACGTATGATCGAAATAATTTCAAATAAATAAATATTATAATATACCGCGTGTTATCAACGTTCCGTATCTATTCGCGTGTAATATATTATTTTATTTTTATATATTATATATTATACGCATTTAATACGACGTCGTATTTTATCGCGGGATGCCGTTTTATCACAAATCGTATCGTTATAATAGTCGTTACTATCCGCACCCCGATTCTCTTCTGAAAATCCAAAAACACGGCGTCGTGAGTCATTCGTGTACGTGCGTAAAATATGATGCGACGAAGACGACGACGGGACGATCACGAGAAAACCTCCGATGTGGATCGTGTTCGAGATCGTTAACGAACTGAATCGTACACACATACAAACGAACGACGAATATTACGAATAATAATAATATTAATAATAATAATAATAATAATAATAATAATAATAATTATTATTATTATTATTAAATAACGATAATTATTATTATTATTATTATATATAACGAGTTTTATATTTATAGATACAAAATTATTAATAATATTATTTAATATTATTTAATATTATTTAATTATTATTATTAATATGACTTAAGACTGTATTATTGTTATTTGTTTAATAAATAATAAATTATTATTTAAAATAATTTTAAATTAAACAAATCATTGCAAACGTGTAATTTATTATTGGCTATTATATAAAAATAAAAGCAAGAAAAAAAATAATCCTTTATAAATTAAATAATTACTTATGTACACAACAATTCTATACTCTAACCGATTAGGGTCACCCTCCAGAGCGACCGTTGGTTTGTAAACCAGTTTGTATAACCTAAATTATATATATTGGAGAAAATAGAAAAAATTGAATTTTTTATATATTACATTGAATGTACTGGTAAATTTAGTATATAAAAAATTCTAAGTGTATCATTTCAAAAAAAAATTTGCGCAGGGGTCACCCTATAAAATGCGTTTTTAATATTTAGCTGAGAACAAAAAAAATTTTCAACCTAGATAACAAATATTGGAGTAGATAGAAAAATTTGAATTTCTTATATATTATATTGAATGTACTGGTAAATTTCGTATATTAAAAATTTAAAGTGTTTCATTTCGAAAAAAAATTTGCACAGGGGTCCCCCTATAAATTGCGTTTTTAATTTTTAGCTGAGAACAAAAAAAAATTTCTACCTAAATTATATATATTGGAGAAAATAGAAAAAATTGAATTTTTTATATATTACATTGAATGTACAGGTAAATTTCGTATATAAAAAATTCTAAGTGTATCATTTCAAAAAAAAATTTTCGCAGGGGTCCCCCTATAAAATGCGTTTTTAATTTTTAGCTGAGAACAAAAAAAAATTTCTACCTAGATAATAAATATTGGAGGAGATAGAAAAATTTGAAATTTTTATATATTATATTGAATGTACTGGTAAATTTCGTATATAAAAAATTTAAAGTGTTTCATTTCGAAAAAGAATTTGCGCAGGGGTCCCCCTATAAATTGCATTTTTAATTTTTAGCTGAGAACAAAAAAAAATTTCTACCTAAATTATATATATTGGAGAAAATAGAAAAAATTGAATTTTTTATATATTATATTGAATGTACTGGTAAATTTCGTATATAAAAAATTTAAAGTGTTTCATTTCGAAAAAAAATTTGCGCAGGGGTCCCCCTATAT
>JAIUCT010000009.1:14678150-14690083 GCA_021307375.1 Tetraneura akinire
TTTCATATTCCTGGAGAACTATACTATAATTTACATTATTTATATATTTTTTTTTTTGTTGTGAATTTTTATTTTGATTATCTATATATTGTTTCATAAATAAGTTCTGAATCTGATGATTTTACTAAAAAACTTATATTTAAAGGTGATGCACAAAAAGTACAAAAATTATCATATGCAGAAAAAGTAACAGATATCATTAAAGTCACCAAGTAGGTTCATAATATTTCATATTTTTTGTCATAAATAATATATGGCGCGTACTATGTATTTGTTATGTGAACTTTTATATATAATAACAATCCGAATATGTGTATTTTAAATTTTAATATGAAAGTTTCAATAATTTTATTTAATGTATCACACTATACCAGTAGACACAACATGACTATAACTCGATAAATAACAATTTTGTGTTTTGTTATATAGGAACTTGTAATTTATCCCCTTATTTTTTAATAGTTTTTTTAACATCTTTCTCTTAATTATAAGAAATTTATTATGTACAAGTATACAGTTTCCACCACGATTTGTGTATAATGTATTTATTAAATTATAAATAATTAAAGTAATAATAAGAAATAATATATAAATATTATTCTGTTTCGGAAATATATATTCCTGTGTATTATAACTAAGGCTGGGATTTCGATGCACTTTGCATTGTTTTCCAAAGTTTTCTGCGTGATGCTCGTTTTGTCATAAATTCGATTCATATACATTTGAATGAGAATAAGAAAGTTTATTTTGCCTTTTTTGATAAATTTTCGGTTTTGAGTCATTTTTACATTTTTTAAAATTTAAAGCATTTTTAAGTTTTAAGGAGCATATTTAGAGTTTTTATATAATATTTTAATTTTAATTTTATTTTTTCATGATTTTTATATAAATATTGAATTTAGCAAATTTTGAATTAGATATAATCGTATAATACGGATATAATTTAATTTTAATTTAAATTCCCAGCCCTAATTATAACATAATGTTATACCTACACAGGTATGTTGTGTATGTATAGAAAAATTTCTAAATTACGATAATAGAATAGTAACAATAATATAAGGTAGGGGAATGTGTGGCAAAGTGAAAAATGTGTTTTAAATAATATTAAATAATTATCAATGTCTTAAACCTCAATTAATATATTTATTTATATAATAAATATTCTCGTTGGAAAAAAACGTTATGTCCCATTTAAAATGTTATCTTTTGATTTAATATCAGTTATATGATTTTACCTCCAAAATTGTAAATATTTGTGTTATCAAAATTTCAAATAATTACTTGAGGGATGAAGACGACAAAAACAATTTTATTATAAAATTAAATGTAAGGATATTAATTTTAATAAAATTACTTTACTTTTTATTATTATTCAACTATCTTTTTGTAATATAAGTGAATATGTTTATCATAAGGTGTCCGTTTTGCCACACATTCCCCTACACATTATTACGTGGTATATTTTTTGAAGATGAATAAAATTATACAGGCGCACGCCTTAGGCACAATTCCTAAGGACACCAATATAATAGAATCAAAGGACCAGTACACACTGGACATTTTAAAGAACCAATAAGAGTTAACTTTTGGTTTTTTAAAACGCCCAGTATGTACCAGTCCTTTGATTCTATTATATTGGTGTCCACCTATAATTTTTTTTTTGGGGGGGGGGGGGGGGATAAAACTTCATAATATGACAGTACAATGGTTCGAGGTCATACCATACGGTTGTTTTGCACGTGTATGATATGACCTCATACATGCAAATATATACCATATAAGTAATTACTTCCCTAACTGCAAACACCGATTTTGTCATATCCCGTGCGTTACTATAGCATAACGCAAAAGATCATAGTCATATCGAACTCATGTGTTGATTATGACATAACGCATGAGCCAATCATAACACACTCATGTGTTGTTATGACCTCAACAATGCGTTGTACATATATGCAGTAAGAATCATCATATCCTAGCGTAATCATAAGTATACAACCCCTCCCCCCCACAAACATCCCCAAAAACACCACCATTACCCCTACACATTACCTCCTACACCCACAGAATTTACCCCCCACCCTACCTTACCACCACACAACCACCCTCACACTTTAATCACACCCTAACCTAACACCCCCACAACCACACCTTACTCCACATACTAACACCATCCCACCTTACTATCACTCTACAACCACACACTTAATCCCATACCCTATTCCAACACCCCCATATCCACACCACCACACCCTATATAGTTTGTCCATGATATTAAGAGTAGTATAAAAAGTTGGTTACAATTATCTTTTAACAATACGTTATATGCTCAACATTAGTATAAAACTATAAATGAATCATTTCATCAAATAATATTATGTTATGAAATTCTTATATAAATTGTTGGTATTGTAAAAAAGATAAAATTAAGTAAATTTTTTATTTATATAAAATTCTGAAAATATAATGTAAAAACAAAATCCTATTATAATTATTAAAGAAATATATATCAAGAGCAGTAATTAATTTCTAACATTCACAAAACGTAATAATAATTATGATTATACCTATCAAAAATAATACTTTTATCCCGGTTGATCAACATAACTGTTACGTTATCAACGATACAAATATAAAAATAATATAATAAAATAAGGTACCTGGTACATACCATGTTAGACAAACTGATACAGCCCTCCTGGAGTCCTGGCTCTTGCACTTTGAACATTATACATTGCTGGATCCTGGATACTGGAACCTGGATACTGGAACCTGGATAGTGGACACTAGCCACGATACAAATCTAATATATTGACTTACCTGTACCTATATAAATAAATTTGGTACCTAAGGTATATTTTATAAAGTTTTATTTTTCAATATTTAAAAGTATTGGTTGCAAGAAAGATATAAACAGAATTTAATATTTAATTATTATTTTCACAAAATTTATATTATTTTGAATTCTTTAATAAAAAAAATTTATTAGATACCTAACTAAATATTTAATGTAATGTGTAAATTATACATATTTTTAAAATAGAATTTATAAAATATTAAAACGTATACCTACTAGGTACCTACGTAGGGTATTGTATTTGATTTAATAATATCCTTAGGTACCAAGTTAATAATATTTTTTATGGATTCTTAATTTGATACTAAATTTAAATAATAACGTATAATAGGTATCAAAACTCTGAATTATGGTTATTTTAGGGTGACCATATTAAGAAAATAAAAAAACGGCACAGTTGTTGCTTCCCCCCACAAAATAAACCCTCATCCATATACATTCACTATTCACTCATATGCACACAAATCTCGAGAGTAAAAGTCCAAATCTCTGTCATATCATAAGCAATTATCTTGTTTTTACTTTACCCCTTTTAGTAAAATAACCTAAATAATAAAATATTTTTACACTGACTGATCTACACTGACGCATCGAAAACGGAAATGGGCATAGGACTAGCAGTAGTTCATCTTGATGAAACTAAACTGTTCAAACTTAACAATAAAAGTAGTATTTATACAGCCGAATACCTAGCACTACTTAAAGGTGCCCAATTAGCTCTGGCGATTAATCATACAAAAGTAGATATATGTTCTGACTCACTCAGTGCCTTAACTAATCTAAAATCCAAAACACTGACAGAGCCATTAGCTCTGGAAATTAGTAACCTTCTCTCCAAATCAAACAAAGAAATTAGATTCTTATGGACCCCAGGTCATTGTAACATTAAGGGGAACGAGAAGGCAGACAAAGCTGCCAGAGATGCAATTAATAGTCCCGATAGTGATATAATTCATATGTCCTCTCTCATAGATATTAAAAGAAATATCAATGTATACTGCTTCAATTTGTGGAACTCACAATGGCACATGACTACGGAAAACAAGTTAAGGGAAATCAAGTGCTCCATTGAACTTTGGCCCTAATACACTGATTTAAACAGGAAAAATGAGGTAATTCTTAATCGACTTCGCATTGGCCACACTAAACTCACACACGGACATCTCATGGCAAAAGAAGATCCACCCCTATGTCTAACATGCAATACAAACTACTCAATCAAACACATCATCGTCCACTGCCCAAACTTCAACGAAGCTAGGAAAGACTTCAACATCCCCGACAACCTATACGAAGCAATTGGTCCATTCTCAAATTTTCTTAATGTTATCCTATACTTCAAAAAAATTGAATTGTACAATAGTATATAACATCAAAATGTAAAATGTTTTTTTTTTTTTTTTCAGCTAATAACCTTTGTAGTTGATGCTTAATCAATAAAAAAAAAAAAAAAAAAAAATATTTTCTCTTAATTATTCATCAAACGACACACAATGTTGTATTTCATTTGCGTTTTATATTTTTTTCATATATAGATACTTTATTTACAAACATTAATACTCGTATATTATATAATAAATAATATTGAAGAAACGTGATTAAAACGGACAATCTTCTATAAACGGGATAAAAAGCATCTCATTTGAAATTGGTCGGGACAACGAGACGTCTGGTCACCCTAGGTTATTTTGTATATTATTACGAATACGTATAGGTACTAATAATAAATATAATATATTCCTATAATAATCTTGAATCGATATTGGTATAGTGTAAAATTATAAATAATAATAAGTGAAATTAAAAACTAACTTCAATAATCATAACCACAGTTTAACAATTTTTCTAAATGCCTACAGTATGTCAATAACTGTATAATATATGTCATCCTATGAAATTTAATAGAAAAACAAAGCAATAAATTAAAGTAAAAGATGATAATTGCACAGTAATTATAATTATGTAATTCCACTTAAAGTTCAATATAAACAATTGTACCCGTGTAAAAGTATTAATTACCATATTATATATTTCCATAGTTTTTTAATTCATTATATTATGAATTTATGAATTCAAAATTACCATACAAACACAATTACTGCACAATATAAAAATTAATATTAATTGTTTAAAATTTAAAATATAAAATAATAAAAAAAAATAAAAAATACATAATAAATAAATTTACAGTTTGAATATTATTTAAAATTTTAAATAAGAACTTATTAAATACATATTAATTGAATCATACTGCAGGCATTAAAATGACATTATTTAATAATAATAAAATAAAATAACACAATACAACACAACACAAATTTTTATCTTTTATTTTAAATATATATGTTTAAAAATATTATTTATTGTAGGGTTTACTATATTTTTATAATATTTGACTAACCTTATTATAATGTCCAGCACAGAATTTGCTGTAATTACGTGGTTCTACTTCGACTCATTTTTGACTATTCACTTGATTGTATATTTGTAACTACGTAATAAGAAATAAAACGTTAAAAATGTATAACAATAAAACGTTTATAAAGATAAGAAATTAAATAAAAAGGTTATACATTTTTTAAAATATAATAACTATATGATGTTTCATCTCAATAAAATATTGATATATAATGTAGATTAATGGCTAATTAGTAATTGGTTTCGTGATATAGAATTATTATATTATTGAAATGAATATTTAGAAATAATTAGAAAATATACAAATATTATAGATTATTAATTTTACTAATATATCAACTTTAAAAAATTATATAATAAATATCGAGAATGGAGATTTTTGTAATTTTTTGGAAAAACTTTAACCAATATACCATGGTTTCATAATATAACAACCAATATTTACTATTTAATATTATATTAAAAACTAATATTAAAATAAAATAAATACCTACCTAATAATTTTACAGGATTATTGAAAATTATTTATAATTTTAAATATGTGTATATTACGAATTTTATTCATATTGTCTTTAAAATTATTTTATTTATCAATTATAATAAAATATATTTTAATACACAACGAAATTATATTATCGTTTATATTAATTATTTAAAATATTATTTACTATTTTTTCATAATATTTCGCTTACCTTCATTGTGATGTCCAGCACGGAAAATCCATTTCCTTAGCTGCAGTCGACGGTTATTGAATTCACCAGTATTGTAATACGACTTTATTCTACTTTGGCTCATTTTTGACTAGGTATTCATTTAATTAACTACCTTGTATAACGACGTAAAAATAAATAAAATGTTAAAATATTATAACAATAAAACGTGTGTATAAACACATATAATAAAAAAACAAAAATAATAAAATAAAAACGTTTGAAATTTGTAAAAATATTACAATAGCTATATAATAGCCATCGCCATAGAATATAGATATAATATATAAACGTATAATGTATAGTTTCATAACAGCTGTTTGGTTTTAGGACATAGATTTATTGCACCGTTGAAATAAATACAGCTATAAAGAAAAATTGATACTGTATATTTTTGCAACTTTTTGGAAATAACTTTAATCGATAAGTGAGGATACTTCACTATAATTTTTAGAATTCCAACTACAAAATTAACAATTTTATTAAACATAATGTTAAAAATTTTAAGAATAATCTTAAATATCTAAGATCTAATATCTAGATAAAATTTAAAATGTTAAAAAATTACAAGAGTTCTATATTTTCACGAAAAGTTCATGTAACAATTAAACACCAATAATTACCCATTAAAATTTTCACGTCTCTACGTTCAATATTGCCCGATCATTAAATTATCGTAAAATATAGGAATTATGTTATAATAAATTCAGAAAGTTTGTAAACTCTAAACGAACACAATATTAATTGCATAATATAATAATTAAAAATTAATACCTATTACCTATGTAAAATTTAAAATTTTATTAAAAACTACAAAAAGTAACTGTAATGATTGAAGATTGAACACACTTTAAGTGCATATAAACAATTTTACTTGTCTAAAAGCATTAATAAGTCTATCATATCATATGAAGTCCGTACATTTAAAATGATTATATTACGTATAATAAATTCAGAAAGTCTAAACGAACACATTATTTTATTACATAATGATGTAAGAATTAAAAATTAATATTACCTAACCATGTAAAATTTAAAATTATAAACTACAAAAATTAAATAGATCAATTTACAAATTGAATATTATATTTAGTTTTATATTTGTAGGTACATATTATTTTATTCGCATTATCTTTCAAATTATTATATTTAACAATTATAATACCTATTACCTATAATATAATAAATACATACCTACCTAAGTACCTACTAGCATTGATACTAGTGTACAGCGAAATTATTATCTTTTATTTAAAATATATCCGTCTTATTAAAAATATTATTATTAATACTGTCTTTGTATAATTTCTTCCCTTACCTTTATTGGGATGTCCATCACGGAATTTTCATTTCCTCAGCAGTTGACGATTGTTCAATTGACGAGTATTGTAATAAATTAATTACATTTTGGCTCATTTTCAAATATTTATAAACTTGCAACTACGTTAAAATAAAACTAAAATGTAAAAAATGTATAACAATAAAATGTTTACACGAGTATACTCGTATATATAAAAAAAAATATTGAAATAAAATGTAAGCCTTGAAAATTTTTAAAAAATATTATAACAATTTTATAATATTCCATCGACATAGAGTATAATAGATGTAAAATACTATAACGTAGCTAAACAGCTGATTGATCTGGTGACATGGAATATAATGGTATTATTGAAATAAATAAAAATAATAAGATTCCATACATACGAGTATATTATTATAGAAAATAGATTATCGATTGTACCGATGTAATCGATGAGAACTGGAGAGTTATCATCTGATGAGCCAACAATTGACAATATTCAAAATTTCAAAATTAACACTTATTTTACAATTATTGATATTGTATTAACGCAAATATCAGAACGGTTTAATGATCATTCTCTACCATTATTTAAGAATTTGGCACTGTTTTCTCATTAGAGACTTAAAGAGGTAGCCAAAATAGCTTGTATCTCAGACGATGCATTCAATGGATTTTGTGATGTTTATGGTCAATTTGTTGAGTTGAATTCATTAAGAAAAGAATATATTCAATTTTCTAGTTATTATTCTCAATTTGATAAAATAAAAATTATCCCACAAAAACTACATGATAATGATACATTGTTAAGTTAGTCTGAAGAAGAAATCGAAGAAAGTGATGAAGAGCATAAGTGTCCTCCATGAAAATAAAAAAAAAGAAAATTGTGGGTCGATAGAAGATATTTTTAATATATGTCGTTCATTTGGGTTGAAAAAAATTTTTCCTTATTTGTATACTGTTTTAAGTATAGCTGTGACCTTACCGGTATCCAGCGCCTCTCCAGAACGCGCTTTTTCAAAGCTTAAACTGATTAAAATATAACGATCGACTATGAACGAAGAAAGACTTGAAGCTTTGATGATAAGAGCTTGTGAGTTAAATGTGTCCATGGATTTTGAAACAATTACTAATAAGTTTGCATCTAATAGTTCTGTACTTACAAAATTACTTATAAAATTATATTATAATAATTATTTATTAATTTTAATGAAATTATTAAATTTATTATTATTTTCTATTGTTTTTTTCATTGTAACTAGTAATTATTTATAAAGTAATCTCCTATATTATATAGGTAATAATCTGTATTTATATAATTAATAGTTTTAATATTAGTAGTAATAAGTTTGTATATTTTCAAGGAATAAGTTAAAATGATAATTATTGTTATTACTATAACCATAGTTGATAGTTCAAACTAGAGCTCTGCACGGTCCGGTTTGGACCGGTCCAAACCGGACCGGACCGGACCGCGGTCCGGTCTTTTCGGTCTTTTTATTTCGTAATTTATAGTGGTCCGGTCTTTTCGGTCTTTTCATTTCGTAATTTATAGTGGTCCGGTCCATGTTGGTCCGATTTTTAAACATAATAGTCTATTTTTTTTTGCATTCTATTATAAAATATTCAGTCTGGTCCGGTCCGTCCACTAGAGATCAGTCCGGTCCTTACTTGGACCGGACCGGATTTAATGTGGTCTGGTGAAAATTTTTGAATTTAATATTGATTTTGTTTGGCCTGGGTTATATTAGGTTTATCCTGGACCGGAATACGAGTACATTATATTTCTATTATACCTACATTTAAATTTATCCATTTTATATTTTTGTATATTAAAATTAAACATTGATTGTATTTTGTTGGTGCAAAACTGCGAACCCGTATGGCGGATGTCAGGTACGTGTCCTACACGATCGATTACAAAGTAACTGAAATCTAATCTTTGCACTTTGCACTGACTAAATATAAAATTATGTTGCATTACTTCTTTCAATATAATATTATATAATTTATATTATTTTTACTGTCAAAAATAGAAATTGAATACCTAAATAATAGTCTAAACGTTTGTTCCGCTATTGTCAGTTACTCAGTTATTCAATCTGTTGTTCAAAATTCATTTAAGTACGTAAGTATTTAAATACGGTTCGGTTCAAATTTTATCGGTCCGGTCTCGGTCTTTTTTTAAGGAATTTTAAATTATCGGTCCGGTCTCGGTCTTTTTTTAAGGAATTTTAAATTATCGGTCCGGTCTCGGTCTGATTTCATTATTTATTTAATCGGTCCGTCCGGTCCTGGTTCTAATTTTACTTTACAGGTCCGGTCCGGTCTGTGAAAATACGGACCGTGCAGAGCTCTAGTTCAAACTTCTAGAGTATAAAATTTAAATTATTGGGGTAGGTGGGTGGGTCAAAAATAATTGAATTTTGCTCCACAAAAATGTATTAAACTCGGCGCCACTGATACAAGTATGTTTCCACCGTCTGCAAATATTTATTTAAAATACATTATTATATTTTATTTGTATTTCAACTCGATTAATTTATAAATGACATAATTTATTACATCCGAACTAGAAAGGGACGAATGAATTACGGAGCTCGTGGCTACGTCCTCAAGGGAACGATGATATTGGTATGGTATCCTAAACCTAAAGGATGCGCGTTACATATAATATTCACATTGGGTGTCTCGTTTTATGTGATAACGTTTTACGTTATCAAAATAATATATGCAAAACAGACGAAATACAGGACTCGTCTGAACGAAGACGTGTGTGACGGTAATATTATACGCCCCAGCATCACTCGTGATATTAATGGTCCAGCCCAATAGTGCTGCAGAGTCCATTGTGTTCCGTCTTCGGCAGTGGATCTCTGGGAGAGCCGTAACAAGTCTCGCGAGATATAAATACACACACACTCAGTTAAATATTATACGAAGAAAAACAATTGACGTCGCAAATGTAACACGTTATTATTTATTACAATATATGATTATTATTATTGTTATTGTTATTGTTTTTGTTACAAGCGACGGACTAAATAACTGTATGTATTATTATAATATAATATACTCTCGCGTACGGTGACAAACCCGAACGGGCCGCACCCCGAACGCTTATAATATTATTTATAAATATAATTATATACCTGTATATGTCACATTGTGTCTATTTAAATATACCTAAATAATATTACGGTATACGCGGTATTATATCAAGGTATATGTCGTTTATAAAATACATATACCAAAGTAGATATATCATATTATTATTATTATTATTATTATTATTATTATTATTATTATATATACAAACATAATATATACTAGTATAGTGCGTGGGACGGCCGTAAGAGAGAATATATTATTGTTATTAGGTACACATATTTATACCTAGGTTACCGATGAGGTATATGTAACGTCATATTAAACGTCAAATTTTATGTATTCGAAGAGTCTATAAATACCAACTAATATTAAACCTATTATAATAAAATAACGTCGGTATTTATTTTTTTTTTTTTTTGTACCATACGAAAAATTTGCACTTCCCACTCCTTTTCCAACTTTTTTTTTTTTTGACTTATCGTAATATTATTGCCACAGTACCTAACCGCCTGTTGGTTGGAATGTTTGAGTATGATTCGAATTCATTTTCATATTTCAACTGCTTGCTATTTATATTGTGTTACAATTAGATGTACACGATTTGCCGATAAATCGAATGACCTAATACGTCTAATTATATCGTAATTTTCTGTCTTACGCCTATTCGAAGTGACTAGAATTTTTCGAATAAATTATAACATCATAAATCACAATAATTCCACTCCGAGACAGATCTGTAAATATACGCTTTCGACCATGGTATAAATACGCGCGTAGGTAATTAACATATAATCGACTTGGAAATTATTTAGAAATACGACGTGAAAAATCTCTTCCAAAATTAATTTCGTTGCATTCGTATTGATAATAATTACAAAAAACAAATTTTTAGTTTGACTTTCGAATTTTCCTGATATAATAACGTAAAATCTAAATATATTATAGATTAATAGAATAATATGTATAGGAGGTATACAGTATACTTAACGATGCGATCAATCGTCACGAACTCATAAGTCATATTTGGTGTACCAAGAAATAAATTATATTTTATTTTTATTATCACTATAGTCGATTATATTTTGGCGAATTTTAATTTGATTATTTTTTCATTTTTTACATAAGTATCTAATCTAATGAATATTTTTATACTAGGAGATTTAAATATTGGTCACGTGCTAAATTTTGTGTATAATTTCTTTCGTTTCCTCTTTGGAAAGTTTTCAGCACTGTGCTAGCTAGGTAAAAATAGCTAGGTATACGAGTATAAATAGGTAAAAACTAGAACCGCAAAGTATACTTAACGTATATTATTTTTAATAATATGTTTCAAATTGTGTTTCACAGTTAAGTGAGACTCGTTTGTCATCAATAAATTGGACAATCCAAATTGAAACCGTATACCGTATTAGGAGTAAGAACAATACGTGATTCGAGACCTAAATAACAATGTGATGACTAATTTAATAATAATAATAATAAAAATAATAATAATAATAATAATAATAATAATAATAATAATAATAATAA
>JAIUCT010000009.1:14690093-14709964 GCA_021307375.1 Tetraneura akinire
TAATAATAATAATAATAATAATAATAATAATAATAATAATAATAATATAATAATAATAATAATAATAATAATAATAATAATAATAATAATAATACATATAATATAATTGTAGTTTGTATACAAAAATTCAAATTATTGTTTAAATATTAAGAAATTAAAATTGTTTTATTTATAAAATAAAATAATCTCTTGTATTGTAACACTTATCAACATTTAAACAAAAATATGAAAACAATTTAAGTAATGTAATATTTTAGATTCTGAGCGAAGCGAAAAATGTATTATTTTTGCAATGATAATGTGTGTCAATTTTTTTTTTTTATATGTCAGAAGACACTTTTTCCACCCGAATTTCACGATAAGCATATTATATATTTCCGATTTAAAAGTGGATCTAGTTGGTACTTTATTTAGGTAATTGTCGAATTTCTTTAATTTTTTTTTTTTTTGTAGCCGTTTAAAGGATAAATAGAAGAGCTAATCCTGCTGTGGAAGGGATACAGGCATACAGGTGTTGAATTTTGATTAAAATTTGAATTCAATAATAAATCATTATATTCGAAAAACGATTTTGAACGAAAATGCTGTCAGATTCGGGTATTTAAGTAACTTTAAGTAAGGGTTTTATAAGGGCATTTATATTGAACGTAGAGGGTAGAGACTGTACGAATGTAAAAATTTTAATCAATGTATTATATATATCATCTGATAAACTTCGCTCAAAATCGTATTTCCGAATGTATATCGTTGTGTTCAAATTTTAATCTAAATTCAACACTTTCCTCTTTAGACATTAGACCTGTATCCCTTCCACATCAGTATCAGCTCTTATTTTTAAAATTAAAATTTCGTGATTTACAAATTAGAGTGTAAAATACGAATAATTTATAAAGTCGAATAAATATAATAATACGTCGCTAGTACCAGATGGAATAAACTTCCGTTTAAATGGGAATTTACATAAAACTCGAGGACTAAAAACATAACCCTTTTGAAAATCTATTTTCATCAGACTCGATTTACCGAACGAACACCGCTCGACGTCGTGTTTGAAAAGTATAATTCGGTTTTAAGTATAACATACAATATAAAACGCGTATTAATAGAAATACTTTATACACGACATGTATATGTGTTTCGGTCGAGTATAATAATTATAATTTTATTTATATTACGAATTTAATATTAAACAGTAGCGCGTTTCCTTTTTACCATATTTCTATCGGTGTTAACGACCGTCATACTATAACCGTGTTCCAACACTATATTTATTATAATAATAATAATAATATGTATACCGTTTTACCGTTAAACTTTTCGACAACGAAATAAACAAATAATATTATTTTGGATTTGTATCGGACATCGTCGCGACGGCGAAACTTACGTATTACGATAGCATACATAAGTCGTAAATCGGGGTCGGTAGGTAAATACCTACTAAAAAATTCAGAGTTTGTATACACACCGTATACGAATAAATCTAATATAAAATATTGTCGGCCGTTTAGAAATTCTCGTCGCGCATGCTCAAAACTGAACATTTCAGTCACATATGTATCGTATATTTATTAGGGAAAAAATAGAGAAAAACACCGAGTTTATAAAAATCCTTGTCGCTATTTCATACGTTTTTATTGTTATAAATATTATATTCATTTCCCGAACGTGATCTTATACATTTTTAATTTAATCTCTGCACTCGATCTCCGACCGCGAAGATATACGTCCGAACGAAAAATGCGTAACGCATATAAAATTATATTATATTTATATATAGATTAAACGCGTTGTTTCGTCTAAACGTGCGACCAAATATTATATAACGGGTTACAGGTATATACCTAAATATTATAATTTAGGTATATAATATATTCTTCCGAATGCAAACCATAATATAGGTATAGGTATAATATTATGTAATACGAGTAACCGGGGTTACCTAAATTGTATAAAGACGCAACACTCCTGTCGAAGCTTCGTACAATATTATCTCGTACGTGCGAAACTCGATGAACTCGTTTTTAGAAAAATCAAATTTATTCGTCAAAAACGAGAGAATTGTGCGGAAATCTCGACAAAAATATACGCGTGTTTGCGACAAGAAATCGTGGAATATTAAAATCCATCGCTCATCGTTGTTCTATATGTAAGATTCACTCGTGTACGTTCAAATGAGGAACGCGTTCTTCAGAAACTTAGAATATTAATTTAATACCATAACGAAATTTTTCAATATTTCCATAATTCACAACATTTATGATGTACTCAGTCAATCAGTCCAAGGAATCATTAAACAATCTCTAATTTACGTCATACGTTACAAATTGAAACTTTATATTATTGCTGGGTGAAAAATGAACGAATCATCGAGTTCTTCCTTACATCATTATAATCGTCATGTTTGAATGAAATTTATAAGTTATTTGACGAAATATATTTATAGGAAGTCGGCTGGCTCGTCGATTCGAGATATCGACTCGAAACTTTCACCAAAATTTCGCGAATAATTTGCTAGAATTTGCTAGAATTTGCGAGTGGTGGATTATTAATTCTTCTTCGAATTATTCATATTGGTCAAACGAGCGCACGATTTCATAAATAATTAATATTATGATGTATGCGACATTGACACCCTTATTCTTGCATCTAGCCACGGATTATCGCGTATTTACTATAACGTATAATTAAATTATATCGATCTCGGACGTGGGAATATATCAGATTTCAACCGAAGACTTTAATGTAAATACGATTTGACATCATCATCATCATCATTATAATACGTGTGTAGGAACACGCGATAATAAATACGTATTGTATACTTAGGCGCGCCCGTACAATTATAACTAGAATATTAATATTATAATATATATCGTTTTATGTTATATTGTTTATAAGAGTGTATATTATATCCACCCGAACAATACACAATGTTGAATAATATTAATTTTAACATAATATTTATTATTATACGATAAAAATTAATAACGTTGTTGAGCAAACGATTATTATATCGTTACAGGTATACACTCATTATAATATTTTGTGTTAGACGAAGACATAATGTTATCATTAAAACGTCTAATTTAAATATATAGAAAGGTGCGGACTCACGACTAATTATTTTCTATTGTATAGGTATATTATTTTTTTCATTTTTTCGTCACAAGTCGTTTTTATATCAGGTGAGGTTTAAATTACAATAAAAAATTTAAAATTTTTTTTTATATTTTTGGAGATTTGACGAAATTAGAGAGGCACAGATAGTATTTTTCTAAATTCGTTTAGATTCCAAAATTTTCAATTATTATACAATTTTTTTAAATTAAATTTTAGCGACTTACAAACATTTTTTTCGTTAAAATTGCACCCGCACGATATATTAAAAAAATTTATAAAATATAAAAAAATATATTTACACTGGGTGCTG
This sequence comes from Tetraneura akinire, assembly GCA_021307375.1. NCBI lineage: Eukaryota > Metazoa > Arthropoda > Insecta > Hemiptera > Aphididae > Tetraneura > Tetraneura akinire. Next base: position 14,693,527 of record JAIUCT010000009.1, read on the forward strand.
GGAAGAATAATATAATAATTTTTTGTTTATATAAGGTTATATTATATATTGTATTATGTCGTCATTCCGTCGAAAAACGTCATCGCGACTAGACATCATTAATATGATATTATTACGATAATGATAAAAAAAAAACACCGTCTCTATACGCCTCGGGTGCGAGACAATGTCGGACAAATTATAATTTATTAACACATCCACCGTACGCGTGTCTTATTGTTATATAGCGATAATAATAATAATATGTTACCCCCAACGGGCGGTTTGAGTCCAAGTTTTGTTCTCTAACCGTTCCTCCGTCACTTCGTGTCAACACCGTATAACGTTCATATTATTTGTTCACGTTTATAAATAATTATCCCATGTTTTGACACTCGAACGCGTCTATATCCTGCACTACGTCCGTGTGTCCGTCAATAACGCATCAAATATGAATATATTATATTTAAATACAAAAATCGACAGAGACGTTTCGCGAGTTACCGTCAAAAAAATATGCAAAACGGTAAAATTATGTTTACTTTTTATTTACACGAATTTCTAAGAAATGCAATAGTAGGTATATAACCAGTTAATGTCTACAACGAAATCGATATTTTAAATATTTTAAAAATTCGACATCTCTTTCGTCTATAGTCTGACGGTATACAAAAAATCGTCCTGACAAAATCGAGAAATATAATTTTTTCGATTATAGACGATATTATTTTATAATGTCTTACACTCTTACCCCGTTGGTGTTTACACGATTTCTTTTAAAATATATGACGTTATTCCTAGTGATTTTTTGTGCAAACTGATAAATTTGCAGGACTGAGGTTTTACCGTACAATCCAACCCTCGATAGACGCAAAACGACCCTTGCTCGCAAATCCGCCCACCGAGCGCGTTCGAAAGAAGTCTGCCGTTGAAGCCATCGCAATTATAATATTTACAAATAATAATAATAATATTCTTCCTAGGCAGGCGACAACAGTCCAACGCAAGTGCGTCGCCCGCATATATTAGGGGAAAGAAGAAATTTCAATTTCGTTTTGACATAATATCGCACTTGAATACTTGATAATAATATTATAAAGTGCATTTCATACACGCCCACGTAAACCGAATGCCAGTCGCAAGTTCTCGAACTGTTTTATATACGAGTATATTATAGTCATTGATATAATAAAACAGCGCTTTTCTACTCTCTTCTCGCCGAAATCTAATTATACGTCCCGTCAAACGCACGAATTGAGCATCTGTTTTTGTTTCCGAGTAAAACTTATATTTACATAACATACCCCGAACAGAAGACGACATTAGAAATTTAATATAATTATACGTCACGGACTCACGGCGAACAAGTAAAAAAGTTTTCCTCGTCCAATTTTCAAATAATATAATATAGTTTTGAATGTTATTAATTATTATTATTCCGTTCGTAATTAAAACGAGACTCACTCGTCTAATAATAATATTATTTAGCGACGTACGCAATATTCAAGTTACCGCATGTATAATATATACTATTAAACGATTATACCACGGTAACACGGTATATACGAGGCTGTATAGTGAACTCATACGTTTAACCACGTTTAATACCTACGTGAAATTCGACAGAATTAAATCTATCACCGCTTGCGTTGCTGCGCCTAGACGTTCAGGATTCAAATAAGTAAAATATAAGTTAACACAAAAATACTATTTACGCGTGGAAAACGTTTGTTAAAGTCTAACAAAAAAATATTTAAATTCTCAAAATTATTTAAGACCAACGCGATAAGCGTTGAGGCCTGAAATATGATTAGAACTTAAAATTAAATATAGATAGTTATTATCGGACGTGCGCTTACTGTTCGTAGTGTTCGTACTGCGTAGGTATAAATCTACAAAGTATTTTCTAAAATCAAGTCCAAATTACCCTTAACTCGGTTATGGTATAGATGTTTACCTTGCGCATAAAATACAAACTACTATCCGGTGAAAAGAATAAAGTAGTCTTCGACTTATTTCGGTGTGTTCGTGATATATGCAATATGCGGCGATTAAAAGTCACTAGGTATATTTTTTTAAGTTAACGATGTCCTGTTCTGCGATATGACGAGAGAAAAAACCAAAATAAACATACGCGAAACTGAAAATGAAAATGTTGGCATAATATTGTATTTTGAATAAAATTAAAAACTACGGTGCAACAGGATACATCCCGTGTAATCGGACCTTTCGCGGGACATCGAAAAATATAAAATACTGTATAACACACAGCGGGCTGCTGTGCAGTGCACACAAGCGGAACACAAAATATTTATAGCGTATTTAGTGTACAATATTATGTAGGTTAGGTACTTATTAAAATTATAATAATGCGATCGTGTTTCTCGTCTGTATGCATATACGGGGAAATGGAGGATCTGTTCGTTGCGAGTTTATGTGGACGGTAAAAGATGAAAAAGGCGTATGTTCTTTGGAATTTCACCGAATCGTCCGTGGCACACGTGTGACTCGCGCGCGCGTCTGGCAACCGAAACAGAGCTGCTGCTGCACTGCACGTGGCTGTTTTTACGTTATAATAATATATTTTGTGTACTATGAAAAGCCGCTCGCAGGAAGTTTATTCCATAATATTATATTTTATGTTTTTTTTTTTTTTTTTTTTATATTATGTAGCCGGGTATATGGTTAATAGCGTATAATTGTGTACTCGATCGGAAACGGCCGAATACCTAATAATGTAAATTCATCGTTTATACGTAATATATTGGTATATAAATTATGGTCATCTTGTAAAAAAAAATAATAATATAAGGTTTCGCTATAATTTCTTCTATATATAACATAATTAATATGAATTATTACTATACCTTCTCGTATACGTTGTGGAATAACAGCTTTGATCGATTGAAGTCGAATATGAATTTTGACTTTTAAACAGAAAATTATTATAACGGTATACTATATAATATTATAACAAGTATACCGCGGTTTGCCGGTTACAAACATATATTTCGGCTATAGAAGTATCAAACCATAGAAATTAAAATAATATCTTTACATGTTATAGTATACACATTAATAATTAAAATATATAATATTAAATACTTTTCTTTCGCCATTTTTTACGCAACTATACAATATATTTAGACGAGGCATCAATATCAATTATTCCACTCTCTCGCTCATCGTCTGATAGTATACCTCGGTAACGCGCCAATTTGATAATAATAAGATATCATATACATACTTTTTGTCGCAGCATTTAATTATCCGTCTATATTTTGTTTCGGTCTTCATTTACGAATCTTTCGCTTTCAAATAACGTCATTGTCTTCAAACGAATGCCATGAGCAGCTAATCCAATATTTATATAGGGACGCGTACAGATGATTAAAATATTTTGCTACGTGCGTGTGGTATTAATATTTGATATGCAAATTATATCGGTCACATCGAATTCGTTTATGCATGGTATAATTAAATATATATCATAGTGTTTGTAACATCTTTGTGTTTGTATCAACTTCTTTGGATTCTATTACTTCTTTGTCTCAATACGCAGTTAGAGTACAACTTCGCATCATTCATTATATTATATACTTGGAAATTTACTGATTATACTCGTACGTTACCTGACTTACAATATTTTGTCAGTTGTAAATTTGTCTTTGATAAAAAAAAAAATAATAATAATAATTAGAAATTATTATATATGAATTAAAAATAATATTATTATAATTTAATCGGTGAAAATTTTCAATGGAGTCATAATAATATATTCGCCATAATAAATTTAATCGTAAAAAAAATAACAAATTACTTCGTTACAGATATAATATCATGAGCTGCGTTGAATTACTGTTATTATTCGAATAATGATTAGATATTACACCCGCGTGTATACATTGTAATGTGCGATATGAAACTTTGCGGCGATTATTCGTCCGACCGACCTAACCGCCTACGAGTGATAATAACGTCTGATTTTTGACACGACAATAGATTTTATTATTATTATTATTATTATTATTATTATTTTTTTTTTTTTTTTTTTTTTATCAGAGAAATCATCAAGATGTAGTTTTGTATACGATAGGTATAAAAACGGTATATGGTTAGTATAATAATAATGGTGATGGTATATATTACATCAAATATATATGATAATAAACAATGCGTACGATTGTATTGTTTATAGTGAATAATACCTGCGTAAAACAATGTTTTTTTAAAAAAAAAAAATTTATACTAAATAATGAGATTTCTACATACATAAAACATAAATATTATAAAACAACGTATAAACAAATTTTGACTAAAATAAATAGATAATACTATATTATATATAAATAACTTAAACAAACTATATGTGTTTTTATTCTATAAACAATGGTAATTTAATACTATACACGTATTATATTTTATATAAATTATAATATTATTATGTTTTGTAAACATTGTTAACGCAGAAAAAATTTTTAAACAAAACGATTGTTCGTGTTTCACGAAAATAGAAACACGAGAACTCGTCCGTCGAAATAACGAAAGACGAAACTGACACGTACTTGGGCACTATTTATTATTATTTTGTCAAAAAATATGCAAACGAATAAATTGTAAAATATTCATAGAGAGGGAGAGGAAGAGTAGTGGAAATGAAATATTTTTGCAGTTAACCCGGAAATACTCGCATAAATAAAATATATAAGTTATAAAACATAATTTAATAATTCGAGCTTCAAATATAAACAAATATGGCGTCAAACGCGTGTACGATAACTGCAATAATTCAACAATTCGAATAAATATTATAATATTGTATATAGAATTCACAAAGGAACAAAAAAGAAATCGAATATTATTTCTTCTAGAGAATATTATTTTTACGACTAAATGAGAAATTTTATTGAAAAACCAAAAATATAAAATTACAAATTTATTTTTATAAATTGAAAGTTTTCGTTTTTTATCGGCCAAAAAAATGTGTAGGTTTTAAGCGTCCATTTCCATTGTGCTATAATTATTATACGTCGATATGATTGCGAAAAGAAATATTAGCAAGTCCACCTCGTATTATATACCGCGGCATAATATAACTCGAAAATATTATTATTAATTTACACGAGTATAAATTCCAACGATCAAATCGAATTTTCGCTGTCGAAATATCATTCGTATTATAAAATAATAATAATATCAATCCGTAATTTATATCGCGACGACGTATAACGGAAAAGAAATAATAATAATAATAAAAATAATAATAATAATAATAATAATAATAATATATAGGTGTATATAAGAATTATTACATAGAGATATTATTATTTTCACGCCGGATAGAGGTAGCTGTATAATTTTTTCCACGCGGGTATATACAGCCTGCGTCCGAAACGATTTGACACTTTTTATTCGTATCCATACTTAAAACTTGTAAATTTTTTTTCAATATCCGCTACTATCTGTATATATAGGTACGCAATTTTATTTAAATGTCCCTCGCGGTTTATAAACCGATCACGTCGAACGGGAATACAATTTATTATTATTATCGTTATGTATGTATTGTATTATAATTTGCGATCGAGGCAAAGGCTTCGCCCTGTTGTGCGTGCACAAGGAATGACGATACGACCAACAGGTATACGAAATTGTTGCTCGTTCGTAAACAGTCGACGAGCCGTCATCCGGCGTGCCATCTGTGTTTGGACAGCCGCCGCGTCTCGGTGTTAATACTAAAATCAAATACAAAAAACATCTCCATATAATAATAATAACAATATATTATAATATTGGTTATGGTGAGTATACCTAACATACCCATAACGCGGTAAGCGAAAATATATTATGTTATAAGAATAAATAAGGAAACGTGCTATTTGTCGTACTCTCCGACATATACCAGTTACCACACTATATTATACACACCATCCGATACCAACGTATAGACGATACGCGACTTGACGAATTTTGAATTTTTCTCATTTCTAAATATTCTAAATCGTTACGACTTTACACGCGCAAAGAAAACGTGTTATTACTATAATAAATTAATAAAATAATAACTAATAAAACTTTGTATACGATAAATAATAAAAGTTTGACGCGGGACGTTGAAATTTAAATTTGAGTTTACAAGAAAAAAAAAATTGAGCGAGGATCGTTATCAGCGTATTATGTTTTTGTACTATCACTCATCCTGAAGTTATTTACCCGTCCGATATCATATTATCATTTTTATCATTATTATTATTATTATCCAGTTACTGTAAAATAATATAATCGTATATTTGTAAATGTTGTTTACATAATAATAATACTCGGGTTGAGGATTTTCGTTTTAATAATACGTAAAACGATATATTTAAACTTTTAACAACGATATAATTATCAAATTTCTTTAACGTTGTATTACTACTATATAAATAATTTTCGTCCGTTTATCGTTTATTTTATACAGATATCATATTATTAACAATATTTCTTTCGATATTTACACGCCTCTCTTTAAACCGTAAAAATATCGAACTAGATCATTTTATAATCGTATACGAAACGTTTTATCCATTAAAATTTTCGATTATTATTATTATTATTATTATTATTATTATATTGCCCATATTTTAATTAACATTTTTTTCTTTTCTACTGGAAATCTCTACGCGTTTTACGAGGGCACGCGAGCGATAATAACATAATACATACAAGACGCGATATAGGATGGCCTTAAATAGGTATATATTATTATATGATATCGGAGATATCGTGTTATTATTATACGACCAACGGATTTCTTGAGCACGGATTTGATAATATTATTTTAAATTATAATACCCACACTGCAGAAATCGCGAGAAAATCGAATAATAGTACAATGTATAAATATAATAATATTTTTAAAAAAATCATCGATATTATTTTATTGCATAACGATTGTATCAAAAGCGAAACGCGTGGGTTACGTCTTTTTCGTTTTTTTCGTGTTATTATTAAGAGAAATTATTACACCGTAAAACAATATAATAAAAAAAAATAAATATTGTTATCGACGAGAGACCCCAGTGACCCTTTACACGCCTACTAATATAGCAAAAAATAATATATAATATGAATACCTACGTATTTATGTATTTTCATTTTTTTGCATTTTAATAATATGATTTCCTCGCGATGAACGATAATACGATTGAACTCGCGCAAAATATAAATTTATATGTTTACACAATTTTAGATTCTAAGCGAAGCGAAGAATGTATTGGTTTTACAATGATGTTTTTCTTTTTTTTTTAAATATGAAGACACTTTTACTACCCGAAATAATGCTACGATTTTCACGAATAGCATATGTTTCCGGTAGGAAAGTGGATGTAGTTGGTACTTTATTTAAGGCATTTTTCGAATTTCTCAAAATTGACACTAAGCGGTAGAAAAAACGACGAAAAAATAACGACAAACAGAAATATATTAATAAATATACCTACATTATCTGAATTTCGCTCAAAATCGATTATAACTTTACGAGAAGTCCATATGATATAATATCGTACGAATTAAAATTACCTCATATATGTTCAAAGTACACGAGTCACCGTTATTATTTTTCCTCCGCCATTATTATTTTTAAGTATTCCGGTACTGTTTTTCATCGATCAAAGAAAACTCAACTATAGACAAAACTAAACGAACACAATATAATAATAAATAGATAGTACGACATTGACGTTTTGCAAAAAATTAACAAATTCGTGTTTGAGGTTATAATAATATTATAACGTCTCCATCGACGCACGTAAATCATCGTCATCATTATAATAACGATGACTAATAATATACGAGTCACGAAAAACGATTCGTGTAATATTAGATATTATTATTTATAATTAAATAATTTTTTGAAACTTGCGTAATATGGAAAAAATTTAATTCGCGGAAAAAAGAAAACAATAGTCTTAACGATAAGAAGGAGTGAATAATAATTATTAGTACCTAGTATATATTATAGTTTTATACATCACGTCACGAAATGATTGATAAATATTTAAAAAAAAAAATTACCGTGTAGTCTGCAACCGCGCTGACAACGATTATCGTCATCTCGTTTCTGCGTTGGGCAAATACAAAAAAATGTCACGTTACGCGTTCCTCGTATTCGTCATGATTAATAACATAATAATTTATCTATATTTTGAATAATGACCACTGAAATATGATTTATAATGCGATTGAATTTACGTCTCGTCGATCGAGTCGTGTATCACCACGTGCACGACCAAGTACACCCCAAATACGCAGTTAGTATACCCACGTATAATATTACGATTTATATTATGTATACCAAGGTCATGAAACAATATTTAACATAATATATAAATATTATTGTTATAAATATTTTAAATATCATGGAAATTATTATATTCCAATAAAATATTTTCATCGATATCAAAATTACGTATATTGACTTATTATTTATAATTATTACTTTATTTTATTAGGTACAATTTATAATATATAAAATTATGGTATCTACATAAATATAGACATTAAAAAATTATATATAGGTACATACGTTTTTTTTTTTTAAATTTCACGCGCATTTATTTAGGTTTTAGACAATAATTTAAAAAAATATATACAATGAAATTTGAGAAAGAAATCGCCAAATTCATCGCGTTCTAGACGATGATTTTATATTTTCTAGCCGGCAATTCATTTTTTTTTTTATACAATACATCATCGTGATGTTTTATCATTTTTAATTACGACGGGTGACCATATACCAATTCGAATATAACGCACATTTTAATTACCGCGGTCGTTGCGCTGTTACAATCGCATTAACGGTAAAATAATATTTTTCCGGAAAAAAAGTCACCGTAATAATTAACAATGTATAATAAGCTTACCTATATTATTCGTCTTTCCATCCAACACTGCAATATTATACTAATTATTACAAATACTCGATTATATTCTTTTTTCTTTTTTTTTTTTCAGGAATTTATCTCGTCTAAAGTCGATTTATTATTCATGTTATAATCTTATATCTTTATATTAAAAAACTAAGAAATATAAAAATATAACATTACGCGTAATAATATTGTAATAAGTAAAACAATAAACGAAATTGTTGTCTATAGCTTTACAGTGTCACTTCAAATGTATTATACGAGTATAATATAGCAAAATATCGTGTGAACAAAATTTTTTTTTAATTTTATCTTTGTACCTATACATAAAATAATACAATATATTTTAATATCTTTGAAAATATTTGATATTTATAATTTATAAAGGACGCGTCATTATAACACGGTATATACGGTATTATCATCGGATTACATCGTCCTGGCATCAAAATGAATAAACTTTTAAATAATATTAACCATAACCTATAATAACCTATCACATGTCGTCGTGGACCAAATGAATACAATATCTTGCGGGGCCCCAAAGGCGCATCTATAAACATATATGATAATATAATAATATGTTCCATATATTATTATCAATTTTAATATTCATATTTAATAATATTATACTCGTATGATGTATGTCTGTGTATATATTAGTCATACGAAAAATGGCGGACATATCCAACGTAAATAGAATTACACGACCAACTTAAATACGCGGGAAAATTCGAAACCTTAGAGACTATATTATCCGGTCCCTTCGGTAGTATAATAATAGGGAGAGCTTTTCGCGTGATGACGCATTTTCCAAAGGGTCCCGGGCATCCGAAAACTTCGTTATTTATATCGTTTGATGTGCGCTGCAGACTGCAGTTATCAAAGGAATCCGTAAATTAAATACTCGTATATAATCGTATTTAATGAAACGTGAGTAACCCTCATCACGAACTCGTACGACGTAACTGCATTATTGCGAAAAGGAATATTTTCGTCGCGTATAATTCGATTTGTCTTTTGTATTTTGTATTTGTACCTATAAAATACATTAATATGTGTCTCCTATATATAAATACACAATACATTTATTATATTTTAATAATTGAGTACAGACCAAAAAAAAAAAAAACTGTAGTTATCGTGTCGAGCCGGGGGAGTATTTCCAAAAACATGAAATCCTAGGAAGAAAATCATCTTGACGCCGTCCAAAGAGAATACTATATATATATTTTGACGCCGTCCAAAGATAATAATACTTTATATTTCGACGGCGTCCGAATATAATCCGAAGACGCGACATTTGTATACAAATACACATTGGCTCGTCTAGTCGTCTCGACATCTCGTCCCGCCGAAAGGGACAATATGAAACTACTACAGGACCACAATGATATTATTATTATATTATTGTAACATTATGTCGATATGCATTATAGTCTTATTATGGTACATGAATACCTGTCGCCACCGAACGGACCGAAGACAATTTTTATATAAAAATAATAATATTATTGAATATAAATAATAATAATACGATTAATGACGAATATAGGTACTCGTATTTTTAAAAGTCGTCGCGACACGCGGCGTCTGTCTGGTCTTAAAACCCGTATATTATTCATATCGGAGATTGGATCGTAAATCCATCGAACGCGTATGTTTATTGTATTATTATAATATATACATATATATAGGTAGGTTACTTATCCCGAGGAAAACGAACGCCGTCGTCGGGTCGGTGGTGATGCGTTTATATACCCGAGGTACATACGCGGTAAATACCATACACCTATAATATGGTATCTATATAATAATTTGTAGTGTGGTGTGGGCGTATCGTGTATTTTTTTTTTAAAAAAAAAAATAAGAACACTAGACGGCGAAGAAGACGATAATTGATAATATATACGCGGTCCGTGTTCGGTCACGTCCCAATCGGATGACCCGGTAGTCACGTTCCGAATTCTAAATATATATTCCCCCCTCGTATATACAGGTGCGTCCTCCCCTATACTTCAGTAGTGCGTTTAACGTTAGTATAATGTTAAACGGTCGACACCCTATTCCCGCATATATACGTTATAATATATTATTGTACGTATACCGGGTAATGGGTATATATATATTATGTATTATATATACCGTGGTAACATAACGCACGTGATAGGGTTAAGAACGTTTTTCACAGTTTCTCCGCGTACGTGCGTGAACTCGAGAGTACGAGGATCACACATATAATATTATATAATAATATGGAGTATACATCGTAATTTAATATACTTATAAAATAATATTATTATGTGTAGGGATAATGTCGGAAATGAGAAAGAGAGCAGTGCACTTGCGTTAACATCCCCCGCGGAGTTTAGACAGGGACGAAATTTTATTTTAATCTCCCACTTCCTACATCCGGACAAATTTCTATACGTATAATCATTTTGAAGTCCTCGCAAACTTTACGTGTACATGCAATATGATATCGTTTATTATATATTTCCTTATCTATAAACGATCAGATAATAATTATGTATCGATTAGTTTTTTTCCCCCCAACGTATTCCGTTTACGGAGGACAAAAAAGGAAAAAAGAAAATATTATTCATCGTCGTACGTCCAAATGACACACCCTGTATACAAACACCACCCGATAACACCTGCCAGCGTGCATCACAACGATTATCGGTCACGATATTATTATATAATTATATTACGATTTAGAATACGATGACTTTCTGACATTTTCCGACGGCATGTCTGCAGCGCTTAGACCGGACGAAGCCGGCAGACCGGAAAAATAATAATATTATTAAACCGAAAGAAAAAAAAACGAATCCATCGACGACTCGTTCTGAAACTTTATTCATCGACTAAAAATAATTCCAAAATATTTCCATACCAAAAATTAATTTTTTAAATTTACGATCCTGTTTTTTTTTTTTTTTTTTTGTGTGTAGTCTTCCCGTTGAAATTTAACGCGTACGACCACTTTTCATCCCTTAAGTAATAGATTACTATAATATTATACGATATTCGGACGGATTTTTCGCACGAAGAATATTATCGTCTTCTGCGCGTCTGATCCACAATATATTTTATTTTAGACCGCGAAGAACGGTCGCCCGTTTCGCGTGGGCGCGACTTTATGAAATACATTATATAAAAAAAAAATATACAAACGCACGCAGTCTTGTAACTACATTATAATACGCGTATATTATTATTATAAGTGCGAGATAGAATTATATTACACAATCGATATACCGTCCGCCGGCGAATATATTATTATTATTGTTACTATAGGTATATACTTTTACTGCGACCTTATAATAATAAATTAAAAGCGTATATACGTAAGTACACATAGTAATAACGTATTATAGGTTATGTGTATATACCATGCTAGGTATAATATACCACGGTATCAACCGTGAGCATCTGAAATGGTCACGAGGCGAGAGATCATCACGTTAGGAAGACGCGCGCGGTTATTGTGCAACCGTATTATACACACGTACGCCGTGCGATGTATATGGGCGATGAGCCGCACGGTCATCCTTGATCATAAAATAACGCCCGTGCAGTAATATTTAATATCGTGTATACAGGGCGTACGTTTTACACTAGTTGCGCAACACACGTTCGTTGGAGTGAATAATATATTTATTAATTTATTATTAAACGCATTAAATTCTATCGAATCTGCGAAATGAATATTTATAAACGATCGTCAGAGTGTATTTACTTATGTTTAACAATAACCCTCCCCCTCGTTATTTTTTAAAGTCTTTCGGTCGAAATTAACAAAAAAAAAACAAGAATTTTTTTTAGAAAAATTCCAATTTTTCTTCACCTCGAAATTTCGAAATAGCGTTTGGAACCGTGCACAATTCCAATCCACAAATCCAAAAATATATGAATATGACGCGCGTTAAGAAATTAAAAATTCGACAGATTTTTTTTTTATACAAAAATATACGTTTTACGTAATATATTAAAAACTCGTTTAAATAAATCATTCTTATAGCGCACCCTGTGACGTCATTTTATACGCGCTTTATAGGATTAACTCGACCAAGTATTTTATAATGTATATACGGTCGTTTTTATTTTCAAGGATCGTCACGACTTTGTTCCGATTCCACGCGAGTGTGTATAATATTATAATATACGAATACACTTACGATATGCCACCGTATAAAAACGTATGTTATAATATTATTTGTACGTAAAAGAGTTAAAATAAAAACATTTAAAAAATAAATAAATAACATTCTCACACGGGTCCGATTGGCCTAGTTCGAAGGCTCGCAGAAACGCGCGTGCAGAAATATTATTTAAAAAAATATACTCCTGCTCGTAAAACTGTATTTATTTTTTAAATGTAATATTTGGAGAGCGAATTTTTATAAAATTGTCATTTTTTTTATAAAATCATTATCGTCGTCTTCATTTCCATTATCTATAGTTTTATTTTAACGTTATATACACGCGATTATATTTATTATTATTATTATTATCGTGCTGGTTCCGCTTCTTATATTGGCGAAGGACGCGAACTGTCAATAATAATAATAATAATAATCGTTAAATCGAGACTCGGGCCGACGGAAGGACTAGAACACGAAAACGTGGTTATAAATTTATAATTAAATAATAAGTCCGATAAATTAATAACGACGGCCAAATGTCGTCAAATCGCGCGCCACGAACAATATGATATACGAATATTATTCCCCCGAGGTCGCATTCTGTAATTTCTGTACGATTATTATTGCTTGCGATATCCGTCCAAGTGTACTTATACATTACGTCATATTTATAATAATTATTATTATGACATATATATTATTATTGTTATATCCATGTAATATCGACAAAATCGATCTTGTAATATATCATTTCGATATAGGAATTCATTATTTTCACAACCCTCCCGAAACGATTGCGAACCGACGTTTGAAAGAATAAAAAATTCTAATTTATTTACTCTTAAATATTATAAACCCGCACTCTGGTGTCCGATTTCTTCATCCCTGCATATATTATTATATTATGTACCATAATAACGAGTACGATTTTCCTCGCTCTCTGCACATTATATTGAAATGTTATATATATTTATCTATATATATAGTAAATATAGTAATAACCAATTAAACCGATTAAACCGATTACGCGTTTCCTATTATTCGCCTAATTGAAGATTTATTGTACAAGCGTATACGCTTAATTATTATTTTATTAACTTAATCTAATTGACGGATTATTATATTATTACGCGTAGGTACACTTTATATTAATGCGGAAGCCAAGAGACGAATATTTTTTTTTTTAAAAAAAGGGCAGAAAAAACTGAAAAGAATAATACGGTGGACGGATGTGACGGAAAACGTAGGTACCAAAAAATATGTTAGTCATTTGTTGGATTATTCCTAAAATTTGTTGGACGATATTATTTATCCCCGTTTTCTAATATTGCACTGCCAAGTTCACGCTAACAGAAAAACTTTGGAAAAATTCCAAAACAACGATTTAAAAACATAGAAAGGGACTTGTTGGACCTTTTTTTTTTTTTTTTTAATGATTTAAAATTATTTTACCGTAATTTGTTTTACGGTTCTTCTGTCATTTTTTAACCGTATCCCAGTGGCGTCTTTGTGGGGGGGCGATGGGGGCGATCGCCCCCTCCGTGGCTCGAAATTCCATTTCATAATTTTAAAATTCCTATATTTATTATTTACTATTAATAATTTAGATATTATATCAGGTCCTGATTTACCAATTCAGAGGCCCAGTGCAATTTTAAATTATGGGCCCTTTTTTCACTTCGATCAATGCTACATTTATGTTTATAGGTACTGCATAGTGCATACTATACATTATATAAATTAGGTATTTCATAAAAAAAAATAAAGTAATAGTATTAAAAATCTAATTTATTTATTACAAAACAACGCTACATTTTAATTTATATAATATTATAAATGAAAATTTTTAAAAGATGTATAATTTATAAACATTTTCTAGCTTTTTGTTTTGAAAATTCGTCTATTATATCGTCAAAATTTAAACTGGATGTTATATTATTTTCTATCGATAATATTCCTAATGCATCTAAGTTTTGTTGTCCCAAAGTCGACCTTAATCTATTTTTTATGCGTTTCAATGATGATTTAAATTTTCTTTTCATATATCCACTTAAATATTTTTTCGACATTTTAAATGAAATATAAATAATAAAAAAAACACGAGACGACACTACGCAATAGTATAGTAGACAGAAGTGTACTGTATGAAAATGTGCAACAATTTAATAATTTTATTGAAATCATTTTGGTAATATTATTATTTTATATTTTTCTCTATTAGAAATAAATTTTTGTCTCAGATTATGAGAAACATAAATATACGAGTATTTTAATTTTTTTTTGTCGGTGCCCGGTGGGCCTCCTTAACGAGTGGGCCCAGTGCAAACGCCCCATTTGTCCCTGCATAAATATGGCCCTGTATTATATTATTATACTCGCATTCAATAATCATTATTATATTGTATGAAATTTTATTACAAACAATTTTACAGTAACTGTCATGTGTTAGAAATCATGTAATTATGATACTGGCAAATATAATACAATATAATATGTATTATTATTAGATAATATTGTATCTTCTTTATTTGCCAATCCATTTTAGGAAATCGTATGGGATCGGTCTATTACGTGGTGCGTTAACATTTTAATTGTGCGTGTCTTTTATTTAATTTTGCATTTTAAAACGTAGTGGATTTAGTACTTCTAACCAAATTTGTATTTAATTCGCCCCCCCCCCATAATATTAACCTGAAGACGCCCCTGCCGTATCCTACACAAGACAACTATTAAAAAATTCAGATAATAAATATAAAGTAGGTACCAACTATAGATCCGATTCTCTATACAGAAAAAAATACCCTATTCGTGATAATCTGTCTGTTTTTACCGCCTCAAATCGTGCTTTTAAACATAAAAAAAAATACTCGTAAATAAAATTATAAAATTATCTAAATTATGAAATCAAGCGTTTCGCCTTTTTTTTATCGATTAATTTATAATATATGTGTTAAAAGATATTTGAAAGTCGATTTTCGTTAAAATTTCGTCAAATCGTTAAAAGATTTTATGCTTCAAATTGTATATCCTTCTATAAGTATATATTTTGATTAGGTGATGTATATGCGATATTATCCGACCGTTTGTATTGATCATCGTGACCAACATTATAATCGATACTAATCGATAATTGCGGTTAATGAAATTTTATGTTCTAGAAAACATTTTAAACGAAAATATAAATTAACAGAAATAAATCGAGTTCGAAACGTGTATTATTTTATCTATAGTATAATATTATATAAATCCTGCAGTATTATATATTTATAGATTATAGGTATAAAGTATAATATTATATTAAACCGTATACCATATACCGTATACCCATGTACCGATCGGTGAACTTTTATTTTATTTATTATTATTATTATTATTATTATTATTATTATTATTATTATTATT
>JAIUCT010000009.1:14736164-14748771 GCA_021307375.1 Tetraneura akinire
TTTTTTTTATTTTGACTACATATTTATTTTAGTCGACCATCCCGTCCTACCTTTTCCTTGTCTAATTAAGCGGGTCAGCCTTTCTAACGGCTAATTGCATAAGTCTACCGGTGCCCTCTCTCATCTGGTCACTTTCTCACACTGCACCAATCCCACGTCATTGGCCACATGTATATTTTATTAAATACTATAAGAATAAAGGAAAACGTATAATAACTTAAAACATATGATGCTTCATTTATAGGCGATGGCTAACCCTTTACCTACACAATATTGACCGTATCACATGATGCATCTTATATACATTTTATTATTTAATGCACAATAATATCATTGAATAATGTGTTATCTATAAAAAAAAAATAATAATAATACCAACATGAAGTACTATTATTTCATATTCCTGGAGAACTATACTATAATTTACATTATTTATATATTTTTTTTTTGTTGTGAATTTTTATTTTTATTATCTATAATATTGTTTTATAAATACGTTCTGTATCTGATGGTTTTACTAAAAAACGTATATTTAAAGGTGGTGCACAAAAAGTACTAAAATTATCATAATACAGAAAAAGTAACAGATATCATTAAAGAAATCAAGTAGGTTCATAATATTTCATATTTTTTGTCATAAATAATATATGGCGCGTACTATGTATTTGTTATGTGAACTTTTATATATAATAGGTAATAATCCGAATATGCGTGTAGTTTAATATCAAAGTTTCAATAATTTTATTTAATGTATCATATAATATATCACACTACCAGTAGACACAACAGGAAAAATAACAATTTTGTGTTTTGTCTTTTGTTATATAGAAACTTGTAATTTATCCCCTTATTTTTTAATAGTTTTTTTAATATCTTTCTTTTAATTATAAGAAATGTATAATTTATATGTAAAATGTGTATTTTAATATGAAAGTTTCAATAATTTTATTTAATGTATCAAATAATATATCACACTATACCAGTAGCAGACACAACAGGACCATAACTCGATAAATAACAATTTTGTGTTTTGTTATATAGGAACTTGTAATTTATCCCCTTATTTTTTAATAGTTTTTTTAACATCTTTCTCTTAATTATAAGAAATTTATTATGTATACAGTACCATTATACATCTACATCTACATTGCGATGCTCTTACTTGGGCTTTACATGGATATTTTATGACAACGACTAAATTAGTTAAAATCGATTCATTAACGGGTAAAAAACTAAAATGGTGACAACAAAATTACATATAATATATATATACTCGTATATATAATTACTACTTATGTATTCATTTCTTTCTGCACATTTTTTCATTAATTAAATAAACATCAAATCTTTGGTCCCAGGGAGAAAGGGCTTAAGTCATTTTTTGACAAAAATTTTTGTTTTTCACTATAATTATTGTGTATTTTTCGCTTGATTTTTTGATCCAGGTAGCATAAGTCAGAAATTAATATTTTTCATATTATAAAGAAAATAAAAAGGGCATACCTATCTCAACATTACACACTTTTTTTTTGGCTAAAAGGGCATATGAGGTGTATGATGACTTGTCTTTTTTATCATTTTATTAGTTAGGTATAAATGGCTTAAGATGACTTACGACTTTTGTTACCTATATCATAATATAATGGCTTAAGTCAAGAAACAGTATTTATATTCATTATCATAATAAATTAAAATATTATAATATAGACATAGGTATAGACATATATTATAATATAGTACTAGCTATATATCATTTTTATTATTTACGTAAACAAGTTTGACACGTGGACAGTATGACACGTGTACTTAATATTAGATAAAAATAAAAATAAGTAGTTATTTATATTAATCATAATAATATAATGTTGTTATTTTAATCAATTTATCATTATTATTATTTGTTCATTCCAAAAACTTCATTGACTTTAGTAGTTAAATCAATAGTCACATTGTTTTCATGGTTTCACTTTCAATTTTTGATATATTATTTAATTATTATACGTAAGTTCAAATAAAGACCAATATATTATTTAAGTTATTATAATAAAATTCAAAAATGAAAAAACGTGCATTACGAATAATTGAAATGACTAAAAAGAAACTAACTTTATCAAATGATATTGGTAAGTAGAATATTATATTAAATATGAATACGATTTTATTACATTCCTTACGTACTGTAACAAATTATATAATAATAAATAAAACAAATGATTAACAGATGAATATGATATAGACAATAATTTTGATCTCGATCAAGATTATATACCAGAATCATCAGATAATGAATCTGATTTATCAGGTCACAGAGAAGAAATTCAAACACTAATGAACGAATCATTTATTCAAGATATAATAAATGATAACTCGAATAATATTATGAAGGTACTTAATACTTAAATTAATTAATATTTTAATTTCAAATTTATAACCTAATGTTTAAATATCATTATGCAATAAACAATAATAAATTATATTTATGTACTATAATAATATAATAAGTAATTGATAAAAATTATTTTATAATATTATATATATATGTATTTTATTATTACATTATAGATATTGAACAAAATGAATTTGAAGTTCCAGCTGGCGGAAATTTAACTGTTTTAAATAATTTAGGTTAGTATTAAATTTAATGCATACCTAATTTAAAAGTTTTATTATTTTTTTTAAAAGTTAAAAATTGTAACTAAGTACTATAAAAAATTAATATTTTTTTAATGTCAATTTCATAAAATTTACAAATCTGTAGTATTTACTATAATCCAATTATATCAATATTTATTGATTTATAATAATTTTTTGAAGTAAAATAATTTTTTTCTGAGTATCTATTACATTATATTAAATAAAATAATTTGACATTTTAAACTGTTTACTGCTTTAATTTAATTGTAATAATAAACTAGTTTAAATGAAGCTGAAGATTTTAAAGTCTTAAATTTAAGAAGAAGAAACAAAAGTATGGACAACATCATTAATTTAAAAAATACTTATAATGCTTCAGTACCAATTTCTAAAGAAAAAAAACAAGATCTTCTTGACATACTCCCGTTAATTCCAAATGTGTATCATGAATTTTATAAAAAACCTTACAACTAATGAAGAAGAAAATGCAAGAGATGATCCAGATCTGTATGATACTGATTATGATTAATATTATTATTTTTTATATGTATTTAATAATTATTAACATGATAAAAATTAATAATTATTTAGGTACTTATTTGATTTTTTTTTATTATGTGAAATTAGAATAATTATGATTTTAAAGAAAACACAATTGTAAAAAAAAATAAAGGAATATTTTAAAATTTAATATATATTTATTTATTTCAAACTTTAAATATGTAATTTAATATAGGATTTAAGTCCTTGCAAGGTATTGTGAAATGGCTTAAGTCATTATCAAAAGGACTTATGTCAAAAATATTAAAATACAAAGGACTTATGTACAATTATTTTATAATAAAATTATGTGAGACTAAATCAAACATTACTATCAAATAGTGCTACATTTTTTGAAAATTAGCCAATTTTCAATTTAGGCTATTATATAATTGTTACAGCAAAATAATTTTTTAAACTTTCAAACACTTGTACTGAAAACCTACAAAATTTGACTCATGCCCTTTCTACCTGGGACCAAAGAAATAGTAACCTATAGGTTAGGTTTTTTAAAACGCCCAGTATGTACCGGTCCTTTGATTCCATTACATTGGTATTGGTGTCAACCTATAATTTGGGGGGGATAAAACTTCATAATATGACAGTACAATGGTTCGAGGTCATATCATACGGTTGTTTTGCACGTGTATGATATGACCTCATACATGCAAATATATACCGCATAAGTAATTACTTCCCTAACTGCAAACACCGATTTTGTCATATCCCGTGCGTTACTAAAGCATAACGCAAGAGATCATATAGTCATATCAAACTCATATGTTGATTATGACATAACGCATTAGCCAGTCATAACATACTCATGTGTCGTTATGACTTCACACAATGCGTTGTACATATATGCAATAAGAATCGTCATATCCTAGTGTAATCATAAGTATACAACCCCCCCAAACACCACCATCCCTACACCTTACCACCAAACAACCACCCCTACACATTACCTCCCACACCATCACCCCACACACCTACACCTTAACTTAACACCTTACCTCCACCACTACAACCCTACAAACCCACCACCTACAGACTTTACCCCCAACCCTACCACAACACCACAACCACCACACAACCACCCTCACACTTTAATCACACCCTAACTAACTACACCTTACCTTCACACCTTACCAGCACACCTACACCTTACTATCACTCTACAACCCCACACCCTATTCCAACACCCCCATATCCACACCACTACACCCTATATAGTTTGTCCATGATATTAAGAGTAGTATAAAAAGTTGGTTACAATTATCTTTTAATACGTTACATGCTCAACATTAGTATAAAACTATAAACGAATCATTTTATCAATTAATAATATTAAGTTATGATGTGAAAATAAAAAATGTTTAATATTATCCATGAAATTATTATATAAATTGTTGGTATTTTATATAAGATAAAATTAAGTAAATTTTTTATTTATATAAAATTCCGAAAATATAATGTAAAAACAAAATCCTATTATAATTATTAAAAAAATATATATCAAGAGCAGTAATTAATTTCTAACATTCACAAAACATTTATTTTGACGATTCGTAATAATTATGATTACCTATATCAAAAATAATACTTTTTCCCGGTTGATCAACATAACTGCTACGTTAACGATACAAATATAAAAATAATATAATAAAATAAGGTACCTGGTACATACCATGTTAGACAAACTGATACTGCCCTCCTGGAGTCCTCGCTCTTGTACTTTGAACATTATACATTGCTGGATCCTGGATACTGGAACCTGGATACTGGAACCTGGATACTGGAACCTGGATACTGGAACCTGGATAGTGGACACTAGCCACGATACAAATCTA
Source organism: Tetraneura akinire (assembly GCA_021307375.1). Lineage (NCBI taxonomy): Eukaryota > Metazoa > Arthropoda > Insecta > Hemiptera > Aphididae > Tetraneura > Tetraneura akinire. Next base: position 14,741,189 of record JAIUCT010000009.1, read on the forward strand.
ATATATTGACTTACCTGTACCTATATAAATAAAATTGGTACCTAAGGTATATTTTATAAAGTTTTATTTTTCAATATTTAAAAGTATTGGTTGCAAGAAAGATATAAACAACAAAATTTAATATTTAATTATTATTTTCACAAAAATTATATTACTTTGAGTTCTTTAATAAAAAAAATTTATTAGATACTTAACTAAATATTTAATGTAATGTGTAAATTATACATATTTTTAAAACAGAATTTATAAAACATTAAATTGTATACCTACTACGTAGGGTGTTGTATTAGATTTAATAATATCCTTAGGTACCAAGTTAATAATATTTTTTATGTAATCTTAATTTGATACTAAATTTAAATAATAACGTATAGGTATCAAAACTCTGAATTATGGTTATTTTAGGGTGACCATATTATGAAAATAAAAAAAACGGGACTTCCCCCCCAACGAAATAAACCCTCAGCCATATACATTCACTATTCACACATATGCACACAAATTTTGAGAGTAAAAGTCCAAATCTCTGTCATAATATCATAAGCAATTATCTTGTTATTACTTTACCCTTTTTAGTAAAATAACCTAAATAATAAAATATTTTCTCTTAATTATTCATCAAACGACACACGTTGTATTCATTTGCATTTTATATTTTTTTCATATATAGATACTTTTTTACAAACATTAATACGATTATTATATAATAAATAGGTAATATTGAAATTAAAACGGGACAATCTTCTAAAAACGGAATAAAAAGTGTTCCATTCGAAGTTTGACGGGACGAGACGTGATGATCAAAAAAGGGATAATCCAGATTTAAACGGGGCGTCTGGTCACCCTAGGTTATTTTGTAGATTATTACGTAGGTACTAGTAATAAATATAATATATTTTATTATACCTATAATAATCTTGAATCGATATTGGTATAGTGTAAAATTATAAATAATAAGTGAAATTAAAAACTAACTTCAATAATCAAAACCACAGTTTAACAATTTTTCTAAATGTCTAAAATATGTCAATAACTGTGTAATATTTATGTCACCCTATGAAATTTAATAGAAAAACAAAGCAAAAAAATTAAGGAGAGAGGTGAAAATTACAATTATTTTCATAGATTTTTAATTCATTATATTATTATGAATTAAAGTGACAAACACAATTATTGAATAATATAATAATTAATATAAATTATTTAAAATTTAAAATATAAATTATTTAAAATTTAAAATATAAATAATAAAAAAAATTATATATGTACTTAATTAATAAATTTACAGATTGAATATTATTTTTAAATTTTAAATTTTAAATAAAACATATTAATTTAATCAAACTACAGGCATTAAAATTACATTATTTAATAATAGTAAAAAATAATAATACAACACAATTTTTTATCTTTTATTTCAAATACAAATGTTTAAAAATATTATTTATTGTATGGTTTATTACTATATTTTTATAATATTTGACTAACCTTATTATAATGTCCAGCACGCATTCATTTGCATTATCTTATCAATTGACGAGTACGACGTGGTTCTAGTTTGACTCATTTTTGACTATTCATTTGATTGTATACTTGTAACTAGGTAAAAATAAATAAATTGTTTAAAATGTATAACAATAAAACGTTTATAAAGATAAAATATTAAATAAAATAAAAAAAAAAATAACAATAATATGATGTTCTATCTCCATAAATTATTGATATATAATGTTGATTAATGGCTAATTGGTTTCGTGATATAAATTATTGTATTATTGAAATAAATATTTTGTAATAATTAGAAAATATATAAATACTTATTATAGATTATTAATTTTACTAATATATCAACTTTAAAAAATTATATAATAAATATCGAGAATGGAGATTTTTGTAATTTTTTGAAAAAACGTTAACCAATATGGTTTCACAATATAACAACCAATATTAATTAACTATTTAAAATTATATTAAAAACTTATATTAAAATAAAATAAATACCTGCCTAATAATTTTACAGGATTATTGATTATTATTTATAATTTTAAATATATGTAAATTACGTATTTTAATCATATTGTCTTTGAAATTATTTTATTTATCAATTATAATAAATATTTTAATACACAACGAAGTTATATTATCTTTTATATTAATTATATAAAATATTATTTACTATTTTTTCATAATATTTCGCTTACCTTCATTGTGATGTCCAGCACGGAAAATCCATTTCCTTTGCAGTCGACGGTTATTGAATTCACCATGTATTGTAATACTTTATTCTACTTTGGCTCATTTTCGACTAGGTATTCATTTTGTGGCGAGCGCCGGGAACGTTCTGGGATGCTCGCGCCGCGCGGCAGGTAGCTATAATTGCCGCGTGTCGGGTGGAACGTTCTAGAATGTTCGTGCGCCGTCTCTCGCTTCCCCGAGAACATTCTACTGCCTATATAAAGCGCCACAACCAGACCGAGTTAGTCAGTACCGAGTCAGTACCTTACCGCGACGTCTCTAGTTTCATTTGTCATTTTGTTATATTACAATATACAGTTTAAATTATTATATTGGTTTAGTGTTCTTGTATTTTACTTTACCCACACACTTACCATAATTTCATTAACTACCTTGTATAACGACGTAAAAATAAATAAAATGTTAAAATATTATAACAATAAAACGTGTGTATAAAATAAACACATATAATATAAAAACTATAATTATAAAATAAAAACGTTTGAAATTTGTAAAAATATTACAATAACTATATAATGCTCCATCGCCATAGAATATAGATATAATATATAAACGTATAATGTATAGTTTCATAACAGCTGTTTGGTTTTTAGGACATAGATTTATTGCACCGTTGAAATAAATACAGCTATAAAGAAAAATTGATCTGTGTATTTTTGTAACTTTTTGGAAATAAGTTAAAAGTGAAGATAAGAAATAAGAATATAATTTATAGAATTCAAACTACAAAATTAACAATTTTATTAAATATAATGTTAAAATTTTTAAGAATAATCTTAAATATCTATAGATAAAATTAAAAAAGTTAAAAAATTACAAAAGTTCTATATTTTCACGTCTTTACTTTCAATATTGCCTGATCATTAAATTATCGTAAAATATAGAAATTATGTTATAATAAATTCAGAAATATTATAAACTTTAAACCAGTGGTTCCCAACCTTTTTGGTATTACGGACCACTAAGAGAACTTCCGATACATCACGGACCACCAAATTTTATACCTTATTTTTCTTATAAATAAGGATAATTTTTTTCACATATTTTAGAACTATGTAATATCAGGGGCGGTTCCAGAGACTTGGTTGGGGGTTGTCAAGTCAAAATTTTGGGATAATTTTATAACAAAAAAAACACAAATATTTACTATCATATTTATACGTAATAATGTAATTTTGTTTTTAACAGTTTACAATTTTTTTAAATACAGTCCTGGTTGGGGGCCGTGGCCCTATGCCCCCACCCTCGAACCGCCCCTGTGTAATATGAATTTATAAATAAACGACGTACTATACACGATTGTCAATAATTATTGTTATGCCTCAAAGGAAAATTAAATTATTAAAATATTTTTACATTTTTCAAGTGTGACTCGCGGAGTCGCGGACCACCTCACAATAGCTCGCGGACCACCAGTGGTCCGCGGGCCATAGGTTTAACCTATGCTCTAAAAGAACACAATATTAATTGCATAATATAATAATTAAAAATTAATATTACCTATGTAAAATTTAAAATTTTATTAAAAACTACAAAAATTAAATAAATAAATTTACAGATTGAATATTAGGTATATTTAGTTTTATATTTCATTCATAATTTCTTTAAAATTATTGTATTTAACAAATGTAATAAATATAGTAATACACAGGGAAATTATTATCTTTTATTTAAAATATTATTAATACTATCTTTGTATAATTTCTTCACTTACCTTTATTATAATGTCCAGCACGGAATTTGCATTTCCTTAGCAGTTGACGATTGTTGAATTGACGATTACTTTCATACGTGATTGAATAATATTTTGACTCATTTTCGACTATTCTTTTATTAATAAACTTGCAACTACGTTAAAATAAATAAAATGTTAAAAAAAAAGTATAACAAAAAAATGTTTACACGAGTATATATAAAAATAATAATAAAATAAAATATAAGCGACGCAAATTTTTATAAAATATTATAATAATTATAAATTATGTCCATCGCCATAGAGTATAAATGTATAATAGATGTAAAATACTATAATGTACCTAAACGGCTGATGCGTTCGATGACATAGAATAATAATTATTGTATTATTGAAATAAATAATAATAATCCATACATAGAATAGGTATTAGAGAATATACATTATCAATTTTAAATAGCGATAAAAAAATTTAGACTGAAGATTTTTGTAACTTTTTAAAATTACGTTAATGAGCAATATGATATTATACTTCAATAAAATTTTCAGACATTAAAACCCAAAATTGCCAATTTTATTAAACATATGGTAAAAATATTGAGAAATTAAAAGAAGCCATACAAAATATAGGTTTTCGATTACATTTTACATTGTAAAATATATTGTATATTAAGTATATATTTACGAGTACATATTACTTAACATCATATCAAAATATTAGAAAAATCCTTAATCTCAATTTTTTTTTATAGGTAGCTGTTTAAAGTTGATATTTTTAGTTTAAACGAAAACCTTAGAATCCTTACGAGTATTATTCTTATTATTTCTCAATACTTTTACCATAAAAATTGATAGAAAAGCCAAAAAATTTGGGAAATGTTTGAAGTAAAATTGTTCTATCAATTTTTCTAAATATGTAAATAATTGTGAAATGTGTTATCCAATGCAATTTAATAGAACAATAAAACAATAAATTAAGGGTAAAGATAATAATTATATAATACATAGTAACTGTAATGATTGAAGATTGAACACACTTTAAGTGCATATAAACAATTTTACTTGTCTAAAAGCATTAATAAGTCTATCATATCATATGAAGTCCGTACATTTAAAATGATTATATTACGTATAATAAATTCAGAAAGTCTAAACGAACACATTATTTTATTACATAATGATGTAAGAATTAAAAATTAATATTACCTAACCACGTAAAATTTAAAATTATAAACTACAAAAATTAATTAGATCAATTTACAAATTGAATATTATATTTAGTTTTATATTTGTAGGTACATATTATTTTATTCGCATTATCTTTCAAATTATTATATTTAACAATTATAATACCTATTACCTATAATATAAGAAATACATACCTACCTAAGTACCTACTAGTGTACAGCGAAATTATTATCTTTTATTTAAAATATATCCGTCTTATTAAAAATATTATTATTAATACTGTCTTTGTATAATTTCTTCCCTTACCTTTATTGGGATGTCCATCACGGAATTTTCATTTCCTCAGCAGTTGACGATTGTTCAATTGACGAGTATTGTAATAAATTAATTACATTTTGGCTCATTTTCAAATATTTATAAACTTGCAACTACATTAAAATAAAACTAAAATGTAAAAAATGTATAACAATAAAATGTTTACACGAGTATACTCGTATATATAAAAAAAAATATTGAAATAAAATGTAAGCCTTGAAAATTTTTAAAAAATATTATAACAATTTTATAATGTTCCATCGACATAGAGTATAATAGATGTAAAATACTATAACGTAGCTAAACAGCTGATTGATCTGGTGACATGGAATATAATGGTATTATTGAAATAAATAAAAATAATAAGATTCCATACATACGAGTATATTATTATAGAAAATAGATTATCGATTGTACCGATGTAATCGATGAGAACTGGAGAATTATCATCTGATGAGCCAACAATTGACAATATTCAAAATTTCAAAATTAATACTTATTTTACAATTATTTATATTGTATTAACGCAAATATCAGAACGGTTTAATGATCATTCTCTACCATTATTTAAGGATTTGGCACTGTTTTCTCATTAGAGACTTAAAGAGGTAGCCAAAATAGCTTGTATCTCAGACGATGCATTCAATGGATTTTGTGATGTTTATGGTCAATTTGTTGAGTTGAATTCATTAAGAAAAGAATATATTCAATTTTCTAGTTATTATTCTCAATTTGATAAAATAAAAATTATCCCACAAAAACTACATGATAATGATACATTTTTAAGTGAGTCTGAAGAAGAAATCGAAGAAAGTGATGAAGAGCATAGTGTCCTCCATGAAAATAAAAAAAAAGAAAATTGTGGGTCGATAGAAGATATTTTTAATATATGTCGTTCATTTGGGTTGAAAGAAATTTTTCCTTATTTGTATACCTACTGCTTTAAGTATAGCTCTGACCTTACCGGTATCCAGCGCCTCTCCAGAACGCGCTTTTTCAAAGCTTAAACTGATTAAAACATAACGATCGACTATGAACGAAGAAAGACTTGAAGCTTTGATGATAAGAGCTTGTGAGTTAAATGTGTCCATGGATTTTGAAACAATTACTAATAAGTTTGCATCTAATAGTTCTGTACTTACAAAATTACTTATAAAATTATATTATAATAATTATTTATTAATTTTAATGAAATTATTAAATTTATTATTATTTTCTATTTGTTCTTTTCATTGTAACTAGTAATTATTTATAAAGTAATCTCCTATATTATATAGGTAATAATCTGTATTTATATAATTAAACTGCAGTGGCGGAACTACAATCTTTTGGCCCGCGGGTAAAATTTTTATTAGCCCTAATGAATAGTTGTATAATACTAATATTGGAAATTTAAAAAAAGGATATTAATGTATTAAGTAAACAAGAAGTCAATAAATATAATATACAAATTTATTTTACAAATTAAATAAAAATAATTGTTTCTGCTACGATCTTGTGCAAATGAATTTATCAATGCTGACACGTTCAACTTTTTGGCGCGTTCATTTTCAATTGATATCATTGCGAGACCACTCAAACGTGTTTGAGACATAGTATTTCTAAGGTAGCTTTTAATTAATTTGAGCTTTGAAAATGACCTTTCTGCACTGGGCCACTGGCTACTGTTACTGGTATTTGGAAATGTAAGAAATGTTGTTAATAGGTCTGGAAAACTCGTAATTAGATTATAATTCTCTAACTTTATATATTAAGTTATAGGACATTAAATTGTACAGTAATTAATACGTATTATAGTAAATTTGTACTATTAACTAGTGATAAGTATGATAAAATAATAAATAAATAAGAAAAATCTATAAATACATACCTAACACGAGGTAATTGAACTATAAAAATATACAACTATAAACATCCTATTTTTTTAGTTTTTAGATGATAGAAAAATATACCTATTTGTAAAATGGATTTTTAAACCAATTTCATAATCTGTTTACGAATAAATATGGAAAACAACAACAAAAACAAAACTTAATAATTTCCATAGAATGTACATAATTTCCATAGAATGTACATAATTTCCATAGAATGTACATAATTTCCATAGATTGTACATAATTTCCATAGAATG
>JAIUCT010000009.1:14748953-14766114 GCA_021307375.1 Tetraneura akinire
CCATAGAATGTACATAATTACCATAGATTGTACATAATTTCCATAGAATGTACATAATTTCCATAGAATGTACATAATTTCCATAGGATGTACATAATTTCCATAGATTGTATATAATTTCCATAGAATGTAGATAATTTCCATAGATTGTACATAATTTTCATAAGATAATATAGTCTGTAATTACCATATTTATAGTAAATCGTGATAAGTGATAATTTTATGTGGCAAGATCAAACGAAGCCCACGGAGCCTAATCTAACCCACGGATATTTATCATACATATATGTATATCTATTATCTAAACAGCTGATGCTCTGAGCTGCATTTTGTTCATTATTATTTTTCTCTTGATTATCTATGATTCTTCTTTTTCTTGATGCAAAATGCGATAACGTAAACCTTTTTTTTAGACATAAATATTATAATAGTGTTATTACCTTATTAAGTATTAAGTACAATATGTATAAGAAACGAAAAGTTCTTAATACACCCAAATAATATTATTTTATTATTATACTATAAATTTTATAATTTCAATAATAACCATTCAGTGCAAAAACAATACTTTCTTTTTACAAATATACGGCGAGGCCCCTTCTACGACGAGGCCCGCGGGAAACCCCACCTTTGTATATATGTAGTTCCGCCTCTGAATAGTTTTAATATTAGTAGTAATAAGTTTGTATATTTTCAAGAAATAAGTTAAAATGATAATTATTGTTATTACTATAACCATAGTTGATAGTTCAAACTTCTAGAGTATAAAATTTAAATTATTGGGGTAGGTGGGTGGGTCAAAAATAATTTAATTTTGCTCCACAAAAATGTATTAAACTCGGCGCCACTGGATATAAGTAAATGGACTTGAAAAATATAAACATTTTTTCACTAATAAATAATAATATTATTAATAAGTATAGTAAAAATCTCGCGTTACTTTGTAAAGAAAAAAAAATGTATAAGATGATAATACTAAATCGATAATTCTACACGCATTTTTCTTTATAATTTTCTTAAATCTTATATTTATTATACGTATTATACTTATCGTTTCTTAATAAATTCCAAATCGATCGTATTACATACCTATAGGTTCATTTTGTAAATTCAATATAATATATTAAGGTCAAATTAAATTGTGCGACCTATAAAGCTATAACAAAATATAATAATATGTCAACTGGTAATAGCGTTTATAACCAATATACCATTGATAAAATATACGTTTTTTTCGTTTTTTCCCCCTTTCAACGAATATATTATAATTATTATTATTCAATCCATATATCGAAAATTTGACAAAAACATATAAAATCAATGGACGCTGTGTAATATATACTTAAATACACGCTGGACTAATATTAGTATTTAATATAGATTTAACTTCGAGTACGAATTGTGAAATGTAAAAATTGAACCCACGAGTTCGGAGCGCGTAAAATATATAATATAATCTTATTGTGTCTTTGGTATATTATACCCTGCGCAGTCATCCTTTATTTATATTTGCTGCAGGGTGGATATTAATAGTGTTATTATTACCTGTATAATGATGGTCCCTCCGACCGGTTGACTTTTGTGCCGGGGCCAGACTACGTGACGCGTTCAATGCGCGAGATACGCAGGGACGAGCCGACATTTCGTTTTGTACGTGCAGTTTTCGTATACGACGTTTTATTCACCGTATATAAAAACGTTTTCGGTCCCTGCACATCGGTTTATAAAATGGTCGTGACATTGTACAATATTATAATATGACTCGTACAAAGACATCGTATAAATAATATATTATTATAAATACGTGCCCGGTCATCCCGTCCCGGGCATATATTATATTATACCTATATATATATATATAATATTATAATGTACGAAATACGTGTGTAAATGAAAAGAAAACATATTTGAATTTTTTTTTTTAGGGATTTTATACACACGTGCATTGTTATAAATGTTCTTCTTTGAAAATACACTCGTGTACCACGGTATACGCATAATATATATATTATAATATATAGTGTTTTATGTTATTCTTCTTCGTTCTTCTTCTCTTTCCTGCGGGTCTCTTTCTGAAATATACACGTACAAAAATATATATAGTAGGTACCTACCTATATTATAATAATAATATTATCGCTATTACCGCAGTCAACGTTCATTCGCAGGTCTATTTCGTGACTCGGAATACGTTGACCGTATTATGCGACGATGAGCTCCTTGCAGTTAATACCTCGACCACGGTCACCGGTCACGATCGTCGTCGACGTTATTACCCTCGTCTCAGCGCCGCAATATAATAAACGCATATACGCGTACGCCGCGCGTATAATAATAATAATAATAATAATAATAAGGGTAGGCTTCGGGTTATTAGGCTGGTGCGGTATTCCGACGAAAAAAAAATATTAATAATAATACTCTTCTGTAAATTATTATAAACACGTGCGTGTAAATTTCGGGATCATTCTTCGAGTGGACGATACAGAAATATCGTTTATTGCGAAACCGAATATTGAAAAAATAGAGTATGTTATTGTATATTAATCGAAATCGGGTCGGCCATCACACATCTGGCAATTTGACGGTCAAACGTGTTTTGAAAATGTCAACCGATTTGTACACACGCATTTATCCAGAGCCAGAGCAATATAATTATTGCCGTTTTTCGATCGAAAATCGTGCTTGGACCGTTTCTCACGTTTTCCTGTTGTTACTACAAACATGCGTGTCTTTCCTTCAAACGGGTCTAAATATACTCATAACACAAATAATTATTATATTATATTATTATTGGAGATCATACACGCGCGTGAAACGTTAGAACGACACGTTTTCTCGAAAACACTGCCGAAATAATGACCTTGTTTTCGGAGGAATACATTAATATGAAAATAATAACAAAAACATAATTTTGTTTATGAAATACGCGTATATAACTAAAGTTGGAAACGTTTTAAATTTATACGTGCGATTGTTATACGCGTGAATATTATTATTATGTTTGTCATGCTAGTTTTCGTAAAAATCGTTTGAATCGACCTATATATCTGTGGCTTGGTGCAAGAAAGGCCAATGTCATATTTTGATAATGTTCAGGAATTCAAAAAAACAAATTGGCCAATTTTTTAAAAGTACATAAAATTTTGAATATTAAAGGATGGACTCTAAAAATGCTGTTACTTATTTAAATTTGTTTTTATTTCATTCTATGAATCTCATTTTGTGATTATAAAAAAATAACATTGGTCAAATAATCCCAATTTCGTCAAAATGTGACATTGGCCTTTCTTGCACCAAGCCACAGATATATATTATGGGTATATTAATATTTATATTGTTAAGAACGGAAAAACGACGAATCAGGGATACAAATAATATTATTCCTGAATTTTTTTTAAAAAAAAGTACAAATAATGACTATTGACTGGACTAGAATACTAGATAGATCATAGATAGGACTATAAGGATAATAAAAGCGGAAATAACAGCGTTCGCTCTAAGGTAAGTTCTTAAAAGTACTTTCAAAAGTATTACATATGGGTGCGAAGCATGGACTTCCAAGAGCACTGCAAAAGGAAAACTCAGGTCTTTTGAGAACTAAATATATATTCAGTAATGTGTGGACTTACAATTTGTGATAATGAAAGAGGAATGCGAAGAAGAAATGGAAATGGCATCAGCATAGAGCATAGTAAGTTTCGCGTGTAGGGGCAAAGGATTCAATGGCTAATGACACGCGTGTCGAAGAAACGAGGAGGAAGATACGAGTAAACTATATAGTCCAGAAATGGAAACCAACGGGAAAAATACCTCGAGGACGACTAAGAAAAAGATAGTTAGAAGTAGTGCGGAAGAAGACTTTGACGGAATGGGAATTAGTCCTGCAGGATCGAAAAAAAGTGGAGAGATTTAAGATTCAAATTATGGGCCGTATTATGGATGGATGTATATTATTGTGATTTATGACTATAATAATATTTATGTATATTGTTACGAACGTAGCGGGGGTATAAAATAATAATAATATCCCTGCGGCGAATGCGGAATTTAGAATATTATAATTTTTTTTTTTTTTTTTAATTAAAAACAAACGCGTATTATTTGTAATTTTTCGTACCTGTTTGTTATACGCGGTGTAATTTATAATATTATATTAATTATTACACGCGTGAAACAATAACAATATAAAAAATGAATTCCATTGATCACGTTTGTAATAACGATTGGCGATAAAACGAAGAAAGAAGAAAAAAAGCTATATGAGCACAATAAACAAATACCATAATTATTATCATCGTTATTATCATTATTTAATGATATAATTATTGGATTATATTATACAGTCGCTTAAAAATACGTATAATAATACCCTGTGAAATTTGAATGGATTTTTAATTACAATTTACGTACGCGTAGAATGTGTATACAATATGTATTTCAATAAACAAATAATATTACATTATCTAATTATTATAATGGAAGGTATTCTATATTATACAGGGCGATCGAAAATTATTGGTAACTATACGTATTATATTATAAACACACGTGTTTCAATATGTCCTATATATAATATTTGTGTGACGAGAAACCGCGATCACTCTGTATATTATCGCGCCATATATTTTTATTATATACGACTATAAATTAAATTTTGCAGACGCGTAATCTACAGGGGGGCATAATTTTAATTATGAACCCCGAGAGATGCTGAAACCCGTATATAAATAATTGCATTTTATCTTAACAAATTAAAAATTGTATTATGCATGGATACGAGAAATAATCGGAACGCTACAATAATAATTTGAGACAATACACGATTGGGTTTGGAATTTAAATATAAAACGAACGGTTTAAATATTTTTCATTTTTTCGGGAGTGACCGAAATGACGTCCATTAACGATCGCAATTCATAATATCATAATAAATACCTATTGAAATGATATTTTCGTTTATAGATTTCATTCCACTCGATGCGACCGTCCGGTATACTTCCGCCCACGGTCTTCCTGTGTGTACACTTTAATATTTTACCATATTGTTATTCCGCGTTCCGATTCTGACGTCGTACCCGTGTGTATAATCTAACCTGTATTCTGTATATATACCATAACCATGTTATAAATATTATTATTATGGAATATTTTATTGTTTATTATTCGCGTTACGGTCGAGTACGAATACACATTATAATAATATGCGGATACGGAGTTTGATTTTCGCGGATATAATATACCTGTATTATAATGAGTACACAAAGATTATAAAATTACACGCGATATAAAGCGTATACGGAGTGATGAAATTATCGTTTTTTTTTTCGTTCGAAAATATTCCGATTTTTCATAATTAATTTTTATAAACTATAATAATATTATAATACGCCGTACAAATAAGCGTTATTTCCGCGGACAGGAAAGACCTTAGACCATATAATATTATACATTTTAATCCTTTTTTTGTACGATCCACTTTCATAAAAAAAAGCATCTATAGTTAATTTATACAACATAAACTATATATTATATATAGTATGTTATTATACTGTAGTTACCCGAAAACAATTTGTATTATTCATATGGTGATTTTACAATAAAATCGTATAAACGTCGAAAATACGCGAATGTATACAGCAGTAAAATTATTATTGACTTACATAGTCACCCTGTATAAATAGGTAGACATAATTATTATAGTGCGCATATTGACTTTGCGTGATGCTCTTTCGCGCAGGTGAACTACACCGGCGCGACGGTTCTGCACAACCGATCGTATTTCCGCGATCGTATATTTTCACCGTTTAAAAAAATATATCCTCTAACCCCTTCGCCTTTTATACCTAGGTATAAAAATCGGGGTATATCGTAACGTATATAATAAAATTCAATATTATATGCATTTTTGAGCATAATCGGATTATATACCGGTATATGAGAGCGCGCACGGTCGTTGATTTTCTATCACAAATATAATATAACACACTTATTATGAGTTGTGACGATATTAATTTATAATAGATACTGTTATTATACAGTTCATATATTGGAACGAACGATTATACATGTTATTAATATCGTATGTACGCACGGAATGTTTTTAAGGTTAGGCGTATTATAGTCGTCGGAAAGAGAGTATATGATGATGTATACCAATCGATAAAAAAAAAAAAAAAAAAATCACGCTATAAAATCATTCGCGTGTATGGTATAATGTGTATATATTAAAATTAAAAAAATATAGGTAGGTATAGGTATTATACCTGACGAGGCCATATGGGAGACGTTATTAAATATTCATATCGTCGAATAAAAAAAAAAGAAACCAATCCCAAAATAAGAATCGCTCGTCCTTTATTGTTTCTTTTTTTTTTTTTTGCTCGTTCTATAATATTACATATATAGGTATATACATCGTATTTATTTATAACCGTGTGCAGGATACACGCGTGATTTTCTATTGTTTCTCGACGAAACGTCGGTGGGCACAGATTTGCGGAACATAATAATAATAAAACAATATATATATATATAGGTATATATCATGCTTCTGAAAAAATACACCGTGATATCATGGTTCGAAGTTATTCCGATTATTTCAATATATTATTATTATTAATCGGTAATACTTATTATAACCGCGTTTATGGTATACGTCGACCATGTTACCGTCCACGTAAAAAGTAACGTTAGATGTTAGAACAATGCAATATTATATATTATCGTCGTGGAAATCGCGTTTTTTTACATATTATTATTATTATTATTATTATTATTATTATAGGTAGGTATTATGTATAAAATACGATACGTGGGCAAACTTTTGAAAATATTATTATTTTTATACATCTCATTTGTAACGAAAGTCGTTATTACGTCTTCGCGCGAAAATATACACGAGACAGTATACACTGCAGAAACATTTTGAATCGAGTACTTATATATATATTGCCAAAGATATTATAAAACGTTAGTAGAGCGCGAGGATATTGCAAAATATACTCTACTTGTGCGTGCACGACTATATCCGGTTATAGTACCTATAAGTATATGCACGTGTAAACTATATCGTATTATTCAAAGATGGCCGATTGATAAACAGAAAAAAAGAAATCTATTTCATTGTGGAATTTAAATATTAAAAAAAAAATTTATTTGATGTTTATCGGTCGATTATTGCGTATATTGTAAAATTCATTTATCTAAAAAAAAAAAATAACTTTATAATTTCAGGGCCGTATTTAGTCTGAGTGCCGTCCCTAACCTCTTAACAAAACCAACTTATATTAGTCTACTTACTATTAATTTCGATAATTATTTAAAGTAAAAAATTAACGATTATTATATAAAAATATTCTTAATATGATGCATTCGTATAATAATTAAATTTAAAATTGTTAAATAATATAAACAATCACGGGCTTTGCTTATACTTTTATTCGGTACTCACATAAAAATAAAAATACAGCTTTAAAGTTTTATTCAAAATACATTTCTTACTTTCGCAATCATTTTAAGAGTAATAAGAATATATTATGAAAATATAATAAAAGTCCCGATCTAACACGACGCACACATGTAGGTATGTGCACCAGTGTATACTCCGGTAATCGGTATACCGCGGTAACTGCAGGTTTAAATCCTATCGGGAGATTATATAATATAACAAATAATATTATATATATTGTGTAAAAGCGCGTATACCGCAGTGTGTGTACAATGCATTACAATAGCCATCATTGTGCTCTCGTATCGTCCGCGGATTATCGCCGCGAATAAAACCTATAAGCCGATTTCAGTTTACAGGACGATCAGAATTTCGCGTTGTTTATAATATACGCCATTACGTCTTTATTGCTATTCGTACAATAATGCGATCACCCTGTATATTACATGTGTGTGTGTATAGCTGACGGGTGCTGCATACCCTCGCGGTTCCCATGAAATCGATTTGGGGGCGTACGATTGATCAAAAGGGAAACAAAATAAAAATAGATCCGTTGACTATATTATATTATTATTCTTGTACGTAAATCCACGAGATGCGTCTCGCACTCACAATCCTGCAAAAACCCTTTTTCGCGGACTGCGTTATTATTATTTTTATTTAACAAACAACTCTTTCTGTGTGTAATAATATAATATAATGTCTCTCAGGGACTCGGCTGAAAAGAATAAAATATGTATTTGTCGGACCGCACGACAGTCGTATCAGCTGCTTTTCGCGAAAAACTCGTCTCTGAAAAAAAAATTTAATAATATCTTTTATTATGTATATACCGTGGTATATATAAGATATTATTATTATTGTTGTTCCAAAGACCATTATAAAATATAAGACCATTTTTGGAAAGAGTTCACGTGCGCGTTCGAGTTCATCCGTTATGTATGTTAGACTGCTTTTACATAAAATGTATAATATTCTAAACGACTCGAAATCTGATACCGCGTTTTCGTACGATATTATTATAATAATAAAAATGTTTGTTTAAATATAATACGTATATAATATAGTTTATACCTTCATCTGAAATAGGTTTTTTTCGAAATCGTTGTAATAACGTACTTAAAACTTTATATTATTATACTCGTAAATCGTAATAATATTTACTATCCATCGTTCTATACGAAAATGTTAGACTCATAATACAAAAATTCACTTGACGAACGTATTTTTGTAGGTTAGGTGCATTTCGACCGCGAGTGATATCCATCGTGTTTTTTTTTTAAATTTTGGTTTCGACTAATATTACTATGTTACTATGGTTATTATGACCTTTAAAATACAATTTTTAACAGTTAATTATGTTAATTACAATTTTTATTTTATTAAGAAAATTTATTATTTTCGTACTGTTTTCTTCGTTGAGAGCTTCCAAGTAATTTTTTAACATCGTATACGTTCATTTCGAGTACTTTATTGGTATTTATACGTTGAAAGTTGAATAGTTTGAACAGCTATAGGCAATTATTGTTACAAGAGTGGAAGTCATTGCTAATTAAAAATGAGTGAGTTATAGAAAGGCTATATAGTGTCTTATTTTAGTTCTTGTTATGGTAAAATCGTCTCTTCTTTTAAGGAGTTTTTGAATGTGCCATTTTTTTTGTGCTTTTTTACATTTTTTTAAATTTATTATAGTAAGTGGGATGGATAGAGTTCCAGTAATTTTGCCATATTATGTTTATTTTGTGTATAATTGAATTTTTTATATCATTCATGGGCGTGTCAAAGATTGTTGCGTAGGAAATAATTTCAGTACAATGTCCGCTGCTGTATACCATCATATTTTTTTAAATTAAATTTAAATTAATTTGGATGTTTAGTTAGTGTATCAAATGTGTGTTTGCATAAGTATAATAATATGCTCACGAATTTTAGCAATAACAATTTGAAATTATATAACATTACGCGGTTACCGCATAATGTTTCCGCGATAAGAAATCGTTATTGATATACCGCGGTCACATTTTATATCGTTTTTTGTTAGATTTTATTTTTATACGGTATAAATGTGTTAGGTACGTGTATAATATTAATATGATAGAGAAAAAGAAATATTGAAATAACCTAAAAATTAAAAAAAATTTTAAATCGACATAATACACGTGTTTGTTTTATGACGTATTTGTCAACGTTCTTATCGCCTATATTACTTGTTTGTAGTTTGTTATTAAATTTTTGTCGATTATACAATAAAACATACTTTAAACGCACACGATTCGGCGTGAGAATAATATTTGCAGCCAGTAATATCCGACGCGGTCAAACGCGTGTACAATATTATAATATACTGACTATTTAATAAATATAATATAATAAAATTTAAAAAATATATAATAAAATTTAAAAAAAAAATTCGTGTTTTTATGCGAACGGCAATTCAATTTTGGAATGAAATACGCTTGTAATAATTATATTATAATTGTTCGGTAATTATTAATGTTAACACCAGTAGTACTTAGTTGTAATATTATACACGCGGGTAACACATAATAATTCAACGGGTATTATATTCTCATAATAACGATAGTGCGAATTTATTATAATAATATAACGTGTATAATATTCTTAAATGAATTCCGTTGTAAAAATAAGCGAAACCATCCGTTACGTAAAAATTACTGGAGTTTATTTTGTAATATTTTAATATTATAATATCTGATAACGGTCCGGATTTCGATATTATTATTATAATAATATACACCTAATACTTATACGGTCTTTTTTTTTTTTTTACCAATTTAATACTGGCTCGTTACATCATAATATTATAAAAATGATGAATGATGATATTAAGTGTTTTGAGTCGTTAAAATAATAAAACGTATTATACAGGTGTATATTTTATGTATTTTTATAATATATAATATATTAAACACATACCGCAGTATACGCACAAACACACACACACACACATATTATATGTACCATGGTTATAACCTTATTATTATAACCGCGATGGGCTAGCGGTTTATACCATATTATACACTCTATATATATATATATATACGGTATAATATACGTGCATTTATATACATAATATTATAATATTGTGTGTTCTCGGGTGCGTAAAAATAATACAACAATTTAATAACATCATATTAACACGCCGCGGATAGAGATTAGTATTCACAAGCGTATATTTTAATAAATACGGACGTTTTATGTGCGCCGAGACGTGAGGAAAAACGAAAATAAACACACATTGGACACGTTTTAACGACTCGCAAATACGACAAAAGTCACGTACCCGACGACCGTATATATAGCGTACAATATTATTAAAATTATGGTCGACCGTTTACGGCGTCCTTGGAACCACGGTAAGTAGTAAAACAGTGATACATAATAATAATATTATTATCCCAAGTCGGTGATGCCGTGGCGCGGGGGTCATATGTCGATATGATATTATATACATATCGTTGTTGTGGACCTGTTGTGGGATTTTTAAATTTTTTTCCAAATAGGTCCATATAACTTAACCGCAGTATAGTATTTTATACGTTTCATCGATATGAAAAAGACCCGATACTATAAAAAATATTATATTATATAACGCTGGAATATATTTTTTTTTCCTGACTCAGGAAAAATATAAAACATTTTCAAAACGTGTTGGTCACATGCAGATAATAATAAAATAATAATATAATATTGTTATAATATTATGTAGGTATAACGAGTGCGGGAACGACACATAATATTGTTCCAAAACTACGACCAAACGTATACCACGGTATAGTTTCTATACATAGTATAATATAATATTGTATAAACTATGGAAAAATGACAAAAACATTGACACTCGCGGCGTAGGTACCCGAGGTCAATTTAGGTCGTCATTATTATTACTTTATTATTATTATCGGTTTTTCGACCGCGTGTGGGAAATATGGAAAACAGGAAGTTTGCCTTAAAAAATACCGTTTCGTCTCGAAATGAACTTGAAATAATACGATACAAACGTTATTATTATTCCCGTTTATATTCGGTTGCAATACGAATACATTATGTAATATTATAAAATCGAGTTGTTTGGCGATGATGATTTAAAATTTTTCAAAAGTCACCTGCCCATTAACAAACGGATACGGACGTGTGAAAATGACGCGAGTGAATCTCGAAATATGTGTCAAATCGTTTTAAAAAATGTTTACATTCTCTTTGAAAACTGAACTGACGGTAAACGAAAAAGATTTCATTCGACCAAAATTCTTCAATTTATCTAAAACTGATATTAATCAAAACGATAAAACATAACATGAAACACGTGAAATTACATTACATCACGTTGGATAACAGAAATTAACACATCACCGTAAAATTTGGAGAACGTTGAAAACGGTCTTTTTTCAAAGTACGCGTACGTATTGAAAAATAAAATTGCAAATATTACAAATATATTACAAAGACGCGCATACACTAAACCAAACTAGTATGTTATACAATATCTTAGAAAATCGCGTCATCTTCATTTTTTTAAATTTTATTTTCTGTTTTTTTCACAATATATAGATTCCATTCAAAAAATATTATTCATGTATAGGATGCTCACAATGCATATTTTCACAGGACATACGTAATAGTATTATGCTTAGATAAATATAATTTATGTCTATACGCGCGAATTCCGTTTGATTATATTTTATATACCTAATGACTAAAGAAATATATTAAAAAAAAAATTTTAGCAACGACAAAATATTTAAGTCGTTTTCCACCGTTCCACAATCGTTATACGTTTGAGTCATCATATTATTATTATTATTATTATTATTATTATTATTTACAATAAAAGAGTCGTACTTTAACTATCTGCCGCGGCCGCTAATATATTCGATCTCATAGAATTGAAATATCAGATAAAAATAACACACTTCGATAGATTGATGTGTTTGATGAAAAGCCCGCCCGTCGTGGTGATAATAAAGTATAATCCGACCAGAGAATTCGTTTCAGAAGTCGGAATAGGAGCCATAATAATATATACTATATATTCTATACTTAATATTAATAATATTTATTATACCGCAATCGTGGCGGACTTTCGCGATAATATGTTATATCGCGGTTCCGATGATTAAAAAAAAAAAAAAAAAAAAAAAAAAACATGTTTATTAATTTATAATATATAACTTGTATATTTGTATCACAGACAAACGACAGTTATTATAATATACACTCTATGATTTCATTTTATAGTTTGACTAAATATATGTGTTTAATTTAATATAATTTATGAATAGTAATTCGTTACGACCGGATAGAATGACCGCGCGCTGTCAATGAAACAAATTCAACGAGTGTATACGAAATACTATTATAAATTCGTATAGCGGTTTTAAGCGCGAAGACTAAAATGAAGAATAAAAAAGACCAAAAATCCATTTGAAAATTATCAAAAGTCAAAATAACAACAGAATAATAATTCGAAGGAAGAATATATTTTTTGTCAAATAACGGGACATATAATATACGTTTATTATATTATTCATTTTTTTAATAGATAACGTTTTGGCACCAACATAAAATAACAATACGTATGTGCATGCGACAAAACGTGCCCAAGAATACGTGTTGTGAACATGCTGTTATACTTATATTATATAAAAATTGTAAGTCTCAGAGAATAAAAAGTATAATAATAATAATAAGAATAATAATAATAATAATAATAATATGATTATATCCTATTCGATTATCAAAATAATAATATGTTAACCGTGGTTAAAACATGTTTTTTTTTATATATCTTTAGATCATAAATTGTTCGTATTGCGTTTTTCTACAAACATTTTTCATGTAACGTATACTGTATACAATATTTCGATCGTCGTGTATACGAAATTTATTAATAAAATTCACTTAATATTCTCCAACGTGCAATCTGAACTGGCAAAGACGGCTGTCCGTCGGTCGATGAAAATAAACGATAAATTACAATATGATAATAAATTTCGTACCATATGCACTCTGTATGGATATATACATAGCATCAGTGCCGCGTCTATATACCACGGTTATGTACTCGTATATTTGGAAAAAAGCCAAAAAAAAAAAAAATAATAATAATAAACAGAGAAGTTGGAAAAATGTATAATAATTAATTTAAATGTTCATCACGCGCGTCGTCGTCTCGAAAAAGATTTCTATTAATTTGTATAATATACTTGTTTTTCCACAGCCGACGTTTTACTATATCTCAATATGTTTATATTTGTTATATAATATTATAATTTTATACTCGTATATATATATTAGAAATCCGACGAAATTAACTCTGAACACAAAGATAAAGAGTGACTTTTACACCATCTCTCAGATTCTCTCTAACAAGATATAACATGATGACGTTCTTTTTTTTTTTAAAGTTGTCTAAACACTTCGTAAGATTTATAATATTATTTATTTCACATTATTTATAATTTTCATACAGGGTTGTATAAAACAGAAAACAAATATAATATACTAATACTATAATTCTCATTTTAAAACGTATAAAAAAATTAATATTCATAAACATCTGTAAAACATTGAATTTCTATTGATTATATTTAAAAAGTAAAAATAAAAATTTATAATGTCGACATTTCGTCCGTTTTGAAAGAATTATAATTTAGAATTTTTCAATTCGTAATTTATATGTCAATAATCGTATATTACGAAGTGTAGTTAAAGTTTTCATACATTTAGGTCTGGTCATTGCCAGAGTGGTCATAACCGTAAACACGACTATATGATGAATGATGATAACACAAACAAAATCGTTGACCGACAAACGATTTTCGTTTTAATTTTATACCAGATGTTTATAAATCTACAGTATACAAGTACCACAACATCGCTATAATAATTATTAATAATATTATATAAGATTTGAATTGTTTAATTATTTTCATGAAATATTATATTGTGTACCTAGTAATAATTTTAATATGGATAAAGTAATAACCATTAGACACTTTGAATTGGTTTTAGATTCTGAGCAGAGTTGGACTGGGCCTCCAGCTACTTTAGGCCTCTAGACTTCACACGTTCATATTTTAAAATTAAAAAAAATATTACCATTTTTTAGTAACTATTCTAACATTTTCGAGGGTTCCTTACTGGTAAAATAAATGAATATTATTTCTAAAAAAATATCAAACGTCTCGATAAGGTTAAGTATACATGTGTTTTTAGAAATATAATTTAATACTCTGTTTACTGGTATGTGTCTACGGTTCTCCAAATAACAGATAACCGTAATTACTATAATTAATAGTTAATGTTCAAAATACCAGAGGCTATAGCCAACCTATTATTTTTATTTGTTATCATGTTGATAATGTCGATATTATTTAGTATGCACACCGTGAATGTGTGAAATATATTTGTGTAGATCACGAGGTATTTCTAATAATTACCATTTTTTTAAAAAAATACAAAAAATAGAGAAATAGAGAGCGGAGCTAACAATCTTAAGTATAATTTTAAGGGCCCTTATTTGATGGGGTTGCCAGTCCTACCCTGAATCCTGAAACGAAAAATGTATTAATGTCATTTATATACGATAGTACAGGTACGTATGGATTATGATGAAATATAAAAAGTAAAAACCATACGAGATTAGGTTAGGTTAAGTAAATATTATAAAATCGACTGATCGATTCGGATTGCGAGGTGGATAAAAACGCATTGCGCATACTTTAAACTCTGTAACTCCTATTTATTATACGCGTCTCGATCTCGATTTATCGCCTGCGGACGAACGATATGCGAAAGATGGAAAAAAATTTGTTTATTTTATATATTGTTATAATTATAACGCAACGTTTTAAATTAACAATTTTTTTATTTGTTTTCCTCCACATTTTATACACGCTCGCGATAGAAAGTCGCGCGTAAAATATTGATTTCTGCGCGATGACTAGTAATAATTTTTTTTTTTTTTTTTACACAAAACGCGGTTTTTATATTATACATAGGTACGACGATAGCTCACGTCGTCACACGTTAATAGAAAAATATTATAATTTATATTTTGTAATATGGATTATAGGTGTAAAAAATAATATTAAACGACGTTAAGACGGACACACGTGTGTCCGCTGTAGATAATGAAACTATTTTAATAACGAAATCGGTTATTTCCGCGCGCATGTAGAAAAAAAATATCATATTACTTTTTTTGTAATATACGAGTAAATATGTTAGCCACCTCTTAATCGTGAAGATTTTTCTATACGTTTCGATATAAAAAAAAAACATCAGAAGTCGGAACGATCGAGGGCAGAATTCGAGGTTATAATCTGTGGAGCACTTTTAAAAAAAAAAAACGTGATATATTGAAATCGTGTCTGTATAATGTAAATATTCACAGTTCTTAAGCCTTGATTACGTATATTATACATTATCATAATAATTAAACAAAACAAATCTATTTACCTTCTCGTACCTATATGATATAATGCATTATTTATTAAATTTTTAAAATTTTCTAATCTCAAAAGATCGCAAAGGCAAACCTCAAAAATTCGATATCATAATTGATTTTATATTTACTATCGCACGACGAATAAATAAAATAAAAAAATACCAAATTATAAATCGTTATCATTCATAAACCTAATGATAGATATATTATTATGATATTAATTTTGTCGTTTTGGCGAATATAATTTATACAAAATAATTAATTATATGAATAATACGTATAGAAAATCATAAAATGAAAAACGCTATGAAAATAATCGAATAATATTATAATAATATTAACTTTTAAAGTATACAAAACCCGATATAACAGTGAGTCAGTGAACATCATGACTCCATATAGATATATTTTATAGATAAACATGGAATAAAAAAAAAAAAAAAATGAAACCGCCAATTTTGAATTTTACCTCGTTTAATCGGCGTCACGTCCGATTTAATAATATATCGTATACAAGAATTATATGATGGACGTGTCGTCGTGAGACGGACGCTAACGTTTTCACTCGATTTATTTCCCGGAAATCGCACCCATATAAGTCTGCGTGCGTCCATCAAAAACAAAAATCTACTACGATAATAAAATAAAATAATAAAAAAAAACCGCGAGTCGTCGACCGAAACGTTATATTATGTATTATATACAAAAATTATGCAGAATTTTTCGTATAAATACGCGTTATATTATTATTATAGTTATTGTGTACCGTTGTTCGACTGCCAGTGAGTAAAAAATTACAAATTTAAACATTTTTTTTTACCTTAACAATTTTCATAAAAATTATAATCGTTTAAATCTAAACTAAACTTGTATTGGAAAAAAAAGAACGTCGGCCAAATTATGAAAATTCACGCGTGCGTACGGCGGCAGCCGTATTTATGAATACGTGTAAAATTTATAACCTAACCTTCAAACCGCGTGACGCGTATTATAATAATATATAATAATTTATAAGTATATATAACTCACGTGTCTGCTGCGAAGAGATCAAAGTTCACGAATGAATATTATACTTTCCAACGGCCGCGCGTATAATATACGTATGCTCCGAGTTGTGTATTTTATTTTATTAATTTATTCGGACGGGCGTGCAACGGGTTGTTGTTATTTCATTATAATATTAAAGTAAAATACTTTCGACGACCTTAAAATAATAATCATAATATTTAAACGGTATA
>JAIUCT010000009.1:14771114-14824133 GCA_021307375.1 Tetraneura akinire
TAATATTAATAATCAATAACACGAATTATAATATTATATTTATAATAATCGTGATGCGGCGTATATTATAAGGTCTATGATATGCGAGTATACCATAAATATATTATTATTATTATTATTTTATACCGCGGTTACGTCGCGTTAATTGAAAAACGATTACGTTAACGATACTATATTTATATTATATATTATTATTATGTCACTAATATAATAATATTATATTACTTGTATAATATTATTAATTATTAATTATTATATACAGCGGTCAATTATTATGTAATGTACTATACTCATTATACAGTACCTAGTTTATTAATATTTTTTTTTTTTTTTAAGGAGACTTTAACGTTATTTTACATAATATTTTTATGATTTATTCGCAATTAAATCGTTTAAAACATCGTTCCTGCAATATAAATCCATTACTCGTAACGACAGTCGACAGTTATAACTTCTAATATTATTATAATATAGTCTTAGATGACTATATAATATAATATTATAATAATACGATACGCGACCTTCCCCGCGAGCAAAACATCATCGCGCGTTTTCCATCGTATTTATTTCTTACACGTCTTAAACAAGTATTCCGCACTTTGGGATTGCGTTTGTAAATGCGACGTGAGAGAGTAACAGGTCTGTAATTATACACGCGATGATGGCATAATCGTCGCCTCTTATAAGCCCAATTCGCGTGAACTCGTCGAGGTGAGAGTATAATATTTGACCTGCGATCACTGTGATCCATCTGTACCTACATGTAATCCAAAACGTATAAACGCGAAACGCCCATTACGTATTACATTATATATGTGGTCATATAAAATGAGCGTCTATAGAAAATATTAATTCTAAAAATAAAATAAAAAATCGCGTACGCCTTATCATTTCGTACGGTATCATCGTATCGAAGATAAAAAATTAAAAAATACGTACAATTTTTATAAGCGTGTGTACCATTCGTCCAGCGGGAGAACGCACCCGCGCAAGAGTGATAATTCGGTATTTCGGTAGAATAACTTCAATGGATGCGCCGAAATCCTGTAAATAAAATAATAAATTATTTTGTATAAAATAAAAAAAAACTTCAATTTTTGTCAACGTACATAAAACATTACCAAGTTGTGTATAATTATACCGCGTTATCTTACCTACGTATTAATATGATAATATGCAAAAATGTGTTCTATAACGGACATTACGCTCAGGTGGTCAGTGAAAATCTTCTGTTTCTGCAATGTCGTCTTCGCAGCTACAACAACAACAACAATAATAATAATAACAATAATAATAATAATAATAATAATAATAATAATTAATGATTCGTAGCCGGCCGTACAACCCACCCGACTACTTAACAAAAGGGCGTATATGCACAGTGTTTGTTTATTAAAACCGGTATGTGTAATAAAATATTAAAATCTGTGTTTACTGGTTTTTTTCCACAGATTTAATTTTCAATTTTAATGTGCAAGAAGCCATAACAAATGTGCGTTGACGTTTTTCAATATTATAATAATAAAAATAATAATAATTATTATTATTATTATTGAAGACAAGTTTATGTACATTCGGGTATATAAAAAGGGCAAAAACCATTTACGATATTTATGCGTTTTAAGAAAAATATAAAATGTGTATACCTACTCGCCGGTGGCTTCATATAATTTCACTTGAAGAATAAACATAAATATTGTTAAAAAAAAATAATGAGGAGGTAACAATAAAAATAACGCGTATAATATGTGTAATTCCCACCGTTTTTTTTTTTTTTTTTTTTTTTTTTTTTTACACGAAAATCTGCCATCGCACATTCGTATATTTACATAATATAATAGTTGACTTCTCTAATGAATATAAAATATGCTTTAAAATTTTCGCAGAAATTCTGTCTAAACGCGAGAAGACATAAAATATTTTGAACTGATATACTATATAATATAATATGATAGTATTTAGTCATGTATATAAGTTTCACAAAAGTGAATTTATATAATATTTCTTATTAGCTCATTAAAAAAATAATATTATTGTTATCAACATGGTCTAAAAACTTCATCTAAACTTCTAAATTAGAACAAAATATGTTTCATTATAAATTTATAAATTCTATAAAAACCTTCAAGAAAATCGTATATTGTGTATTAAAATTAAAATTGTTAATATGCGACGATTCGAAAAAAAATACATTTTAATAATATTATAATTTCAATTTAATCGTGAAACAATATAAAATGATAATTTTGTATTTTGTATAAAATTAATGAAGAATATTACCAAATTATCGAATGGTTATTATAAAAATCTTGAATTAATATTCTAATACGTCTTGGAAAAAGTGAGAAAAAAAAATACGATATATTTTTGAAGTCTCTTTCCATAAAGAAATTCCTTCTCGGATCACACCCAAGCGTATTTATATTATAAGTATAACATTTGAATGTAAATTTAGAATTCTTTTGAAATTTAACGAGGCCGATTTTATTATACAAACCATCGTGTCGGTGTAATTTCGAATCGGTTCGAACGTGTTTTGGTACTACCCGATGTTCGTTATTTGGACAAAAATCCCCTCACCACGTGTCCACAGATTTTTCGAGTTCTTTTATTGATTAGAAACATATGGGCGCACGTGTGAAACGCAAGTGCATGTGTACAACGTTCACATACCACAGAAATCGTTATACATTTTATTTTTGTCGTTAATTTTAAGGTCAGAAAAATAATAATTACGACATTACTCACACGAGTTTAAATATTTTTCACGGTTAAAGCGTGTATATTATTGTTGTCGGAAACCAAAAATATTTTGCTATTAATCTTTTTCAGGTCTAACGACGTGTAGAAAACATATTAATATATTATCGTTAATATATGAATACATGTGCCCGCTGCGAGACATTTTTCTGAAACTATATATTATTATTATTCGTTATTATAGCAATCCATTCGAACTGTAGTAATACGAAATTTCTAACACCGAACGTACAGATTTTAAATTTTAATAACGAAAAACTAAAAAAATTTGTAAAATATAATCTCTCAATACGCTCTGTTTCACGAGAGACCGTACCGATAAAAATCGGTCGGCTAATAGATATAAGAGGCTATAAACACGCACCGTATAACTTTTCTACATAATTATTTTCTTTCCGTATATAACGCGTGTATCAAGCGTGGTTTCTCGAGGAATAAAGTATAATATTTTTAGATAATATTACACCATTTTATCAGTTATTATCACGTATATTGTATATAGTTCACTGATTAGTGATAAATTTTTTATTTCGGTTCGGATTTTAAAATTTAAAATACCCATTGGAAGGTAAAAAATCCAACCCGAAAAGACACGATATAATTGTATCATAAACAAAATAATATAATAATTTCCTAGTTTGTTTTTATTATCATTTCATTAATTTATCGCCTGTTCATTATTTATAATAACGCGTGTACATTTTTTTTTTCGGTGGTTATGTCAATGCAAGTGTGTTTTTCGTTTATTGTATACACTAATTATTTGACTTGTGTGTACATGGTTACAAATCCACGTAACTAAGGTCAACAAAACACGCGAACAACATACGCGTGAAACACTAAAAAATGTTTCGTTTTTTTTATTAATAATATTAGAACGTTATATTTTTTTCATTTTTTATACCGTATATTAAGTACCAATTGTCTCCATTTGCATACGTATTATAAGCGCATCATTTTCTGTCCTTAAATTCCGTATTTCGGTACGTATTTAAAATTATTACCTCGAAACAATTAAGTCGCATAATATTTAATACGAATTGAGGTAGTTATATACTTATTGAAAAATGGTAAAATCCACGACACCGATCAGAATCGATTTTATTTTAATCGGTGGTTCTTTCTTGAGAAATCCACACACTAATCGGATAAATTTATTTAATTGTAAAGAAATCGTTATAGGTACCTTTTTTAGGTAATCTTAATGTATACTGCAGACTGTGGAGTGTAGACCATTATCCAAAAATTTAATTGTCGTGAAAACTAGTTTTTCGATTTTTTTGATTTTTCACTTTGATGTTGTATTACTTATTATACGTTTGCTCACTCTTTTCATCGCACACTTGTTGTTCTTGAAACATTATTTTGTGTACCTAAACAATTATTTCTACTGCAGCAATATTATAATTTAGTATAATGGACAATGTTACAAATACGATATAAAACCCCCTTTTAAAATTATTTCTCGTGTTTCTACCGCATTTCACCTTAATAATAATGTTATTGAATTCGATAGGAGTACCTATATGGAAGAAATCTAATTTTCCAATAAAATACGGCTCCAATCGATACTACCGCTTTATAGGACAGAATATCTATAATACAACATGTAATATTATAATGTTTCTTTTTTAGATATTATTTAATGTAAAACTGTAAAATAAATAGGTTTAGGTATATAATATATAGGTTTAAGACGGACACGTCGTGTAAGTGGTCGAAGATGTTAATAAATATACGTATATGTATTGTGTAAACTGCGATGTACTGACAATAAATAACCGATAGGAAGGAAAAGAGAATGGTATCGCAGGCCGTAAATTGACTTAAAGGACACGAAACGCGCGAGTATAAGTATTTTATAGTGCGTGTACGCCGCGCATACAGGGTGATTAAATGTTCGTGTTACAAAAACGATGGAGATTACATATTATACTTCATCGATTTCCGATTACTTTGTATACAATATGAAATTCTGATCACCCTATATATGTGTATTGGTAGACTTAACGTACGCATGATTTTCCGTGAGTCTTGTTAACTGCATGTTCAGCCTAATGAGCGCAATACTATTATATACTGTATACAATGTTTCATTGACATTATTTAGTAAATGATAATAGTCTCATAGGTAGGTACATAATATATATATATATATATATATATATATATATTATTTATTTATTCTTATAGTTTTATACTTGGTATAACGTACATTTTATGACTCAAGAACAAAAATATATATTATTGCGTTAGTCGTGTGTTACTTATTATTATTATATATTATAACAGGCACGTACGAAATGTCCGTACAAGTTATAAAAAAAAAAAAATATCAAATTTCGTAGACTATACAACAATATAATTATATAATTGCGCGCGCGTGTGTAATAACTAACTAATTAGTAATAATAACGATATACAGAGCGATCAAAAAAAAAGTATAGATTCGCACAAAAATAATACATTCAGTATAGTTTCATTTTTACTTATAAAATGAAAAGCGATAACTTAGTTAGAGTTAGATAACCCTACTGTTGCGATGAATAAATTATAAATATCATTGTTTTGTTAATATTTTCTGAAGTCTGAAGATAATTCATACCTATATTTAATATACAAATTGTATATAGGCACTTACATTATACAAATCGACAAATCGTATTTAAGTCGTATAAGATGCATTTTTACAATATTGCATTTTTTTACAATTTTTAGAGTGTCGAGACATAAATTAACAGAATCGCAATACGCGATTATATATTGTAATTCGTTATATTGATGTGTTATACATTTTAGATTTTTATCATTTTTTTTTTTTTTAGTGTATTTATAATATTTTATTCCACGCAGTTTTTATACGGTTGATAACTCATTGAAACGTTGTTTAGACAAGGTAAATAATATAACTTTGGATAACAATGCACATCTATATTGTAATATATGTGTATATAGGGTGTATTTTAATATCTTATACTCTTATAAATATGTCGTCGACCATATTGCATCAATATTTAATAAGTATTAAATTTCGACAAAAGTATGCCGATTATATTAAGATAAAAATAACGTTCGGTTTCGTCACTATTTCTTCCCCGAATCGCGTATTTATCGAGCGTTTACAGTCGAGTATTTTACATATTCCAATTGTGTACGACGACGGACGTTCGCCTTATTTATATATTTATTATTATTATTATTATTATTTTATACGTAATCTTTGCGGTTCTTCCGAAAGAACAATACGGATTATATTTTCTTTTACATATAGTCATAATAATATTATAATATATTGTTTCTGCTGTACATAATATTATATAGTGACTTTTGAAAGCGGTGAAAGCGAGCTGCGCGCGAAGGAGGAGTTCAGATTTATCCGACCTCATATCCTGCGGTGGAACACGTGACAAAAAATAACAACAACAGAGCATATATTATTGCGAACAGCGAATAATAATAATAATAATAAAATAACTTATTCTAATATACGTATCATCTCTTTACGAACGAAAACATTACCATATTTTTATACGCATGTTATCGTAACCACACGGTTACAAAAACTAAACCCAACCTTATTATATATAACGATATTGTTATATCTTTCTAAATATTTCTTGCAAATTTACATATATCCACGTGACCACGTTATAATATTATTATTATACTGCGGTACGCGTATATAACGTATTAGATATAATTCATCACGTATTTCAAACCGCACTTGTTTCGATCGCAGTCCATCTCGCATATTATAATATATTGTAATAGCCAATA
This sequence comes from Tetraneura akinire, assembly GCA_021307375.1. Classification (NCBI taxonomy): domain Eukaryota; kingdom Metazoa; phylum Arthropoda; class Insecta; order Hemiptera; family Aphididae; genus Tetraneura; species Tetraneura akinire. The sequence continues at coordinate 14,777,652 of JAIUCT010000009.1, forward strand.
TGTATATAACGTATTATCATTAACCAAAGTATGTATAATATTAAAAAATCTCTTATCATCTTATAGTTGACCGTCATGTCGTCATAATGTCAGTGTTTACACGACCATGTGGGTATATTTAGGCGATCCCTATAGTACTTTTACTTGCCGGCCAGACATTTTTGTTTTTTTTTTTCGTTTATATTATACGGTTATATATTTATACATGTATACTACTATTAAAATGTAATTATAATACCATATAATATTATAAATCCGTCTGCATCTGATATCGCACTAAATAATAATAACAATAATAAAAAAAAACACCGACCCGCAAGTATACTCGTAAATACCAATGGTAATGGATTTTTCGACGTCTGGTCAGTAATTATAATGTCTCGTAACATATTATCTCGAATATTTTAAATTATTGTAATGACCAAAAAAAGTCGAAAAATATACCAGAGAATTTTGTAAAGCCATAATCGAGTACGTCGCATTATGAACGACAAAATAATATAATCGCTTATTAATTTATTATATTATATAGATTCGTAATATTATTGTAATGAATATTCGAGCCAGAGGCAGTGTCCTATTGTGATGAGTTCGAAGTGTGTGTGTGACGTGTGTATAATGAATCGAATAACTATACAGATGGAAGAAAAAAATAAATTAAAAACAAAACAACGACCGCGAAATAACTCGAAAAAAAAAAAATAATACCAACGAGCTGCACGTATAATAACGATAATAATAATAATATTAATATTATATAGGTACAAACAATTTTTTAACACAATGAAAGTATAGAAACCGACCTAGTGTTAAACACTCACCGCGACCGACAACAATTGTATATATTATGATGCATACATATTATTATAATATAGTGTTAATTAAATGTATCGTCGCGCGCTTTTGTTTTAACGCGCGGTTGCGGAGGTAACGCGAGCGGTTCCTCGGGGTATAAACCGCTCGAAAAACAATTCTAGTGGGATATAATATAATATTATTTTAATAATGTACACATAATATGATATTTTATACACGCCATCGTCGATTTATTATAATAATATAATTTTCAAGTATACGACGGAAAAATATAAAATACATAAACAATATTTTTCTATCGTGGTTATATTATGATGTATACCATAACCATATTACTTATACCTATTTTATAACGCATACAGGTGCTAAACTTAAATGTTTTTTTTTTCCAAATCGTAATGTAATGTTTTTTTCGTTTAAGAAGAACGTATTCGATATTCGAATAGGTAAGAAGTTCCAAAATCCTGCTTATAGAGTTTCTCGACAATTTAATATTGTTTTCCTACGTTTCTGTCTACGTATTATATAACGTATATAGTAGCTATACATTTATATACGGTTATTTTCTATTAAATCCATGTAAGACCGTTCCTGTAGTACACTGTATACCTCCTAATGGAATTTGGGTTACTTTCGTCCTCGGAATACTGAATTATCGATAACAAGGTATAATTACGTATATTGTGTATATACCTGTAATATTGTTATAGGTATATTATAATATACAATATATATCCTCGCGTGAAATATAAAACCGTCTTTACGATTAATTCGATTTTTAAATTTTTCATAATTCGAATTACTATTTTTTTTTTTTTTTTTTTATTGTTTTTTACTACATCACAAAGCAGCTTATATTATTACGCGCGCCTATAAAAAATCCGTAATTCTTTTTTTAAAAGTATAGGTATATATAATACACACACACATAATATATAAATATAACAAACGACGTACGGCCGTCACACTGTACTAACGATATTATCAATCGAGGTCAAGGTGTGCCGCCCGACGAAATCAAATTAATTCAATCAAAAGGGTTCACTACGAACGTCATATATTTCTAAATAATCAAATCAATACGTCGCCTATGCGCACGCATATATACATAGGTATAAATTATATAGGTTATTTTATAATATAGTGATTGCGGTTATATACGTGACGGAACGGCAAGCAGAAGATTTTCGTCGCGGCGGCACGTCCGTGATGTCCGTCGTATACAGAAATAGAATAGATAACGTGTAGAATTATAAAAACTTAATATAGAAAATATTGTTACCATATAGGTAATAATAATTATACGAGTGTATATTATAAAATATAGGGCGTATTTTGATATTATTCGAAGTTATTTGAACGTAAGTATACGCAAATATTTTTGTAACCGCGATCATCACTATATAGATCGCACGATTCTTGGATACTGAAAATCCGAAATAATCGTCGAAAATATTCGTTAAACGCGGTTAAACGAGTTTGGTTCGGTTTTTTAAAAATACGAGTACCTACCGACGTATATGTTATAATTCGTATACCTCCAACCGTATAAAAGAAATGTAATACGATAAAAGATATTCGGACCATTGTTTTTTCGGGTAAATGCACACATATTATAATGGAATTATCCCGAAAAAAGACGAAAATTGTTTTGTTTTTTTTTTTTTTTTTTCATGGATAATACGCAGATAGTGGTCAGTGCCACATGTATATACCTGCGACCGTCTCGCGTCCCTTTCAAAATACGTTATTAACGTGTGCGTTATTTCTCTTTCCACGTGCAGCGGCAACCCTACGCACGGTATTCATTTATTATGTATAAATGTATATAACAAAACAGTCAAACGCCATATGTGGTAAATACCAGGTATACGAGGAGACCCTTTCGCGGTACGGCGGGGGTGAGCGAGATCGAGAGGGTCATATGGTCGTCGGCGTCTGGTTGAAAACGTTCATTTTTAAAATCTTATAACGAAACGAGAAACTACGGCTATTTATATTATAATATTATACACGTACCTACATACTTTATATTATTATAAATTGCTACCTGTTGCTAGTATTTGCGCAGCGGGCATAGGTATTTTTCACAATTATTTTTATCGTTATTTTCAATCGGACTTGACATAGAATTTACCATATCGTATCATTGGGTGCACAGTGGTAAATAAAATCGTATAATATTATAATACGTCATATTATGCGCATTATCTATTTATAATATAAATTTAAACGAAATTTATTTTATAATCTATAATATAAAAAAAAGTATACACGTCACATATTATATATAAGTCATAAGTCATAACTCATAACGTAACGTTATATTACATTGTTATGTGCCACAACCGTCCTGACTAATTGATATTATATTCAAAACGACATTATTTTATTAATAATAATACATAGATCATAATGCGATCTTAGACTTTTTACATGTAAAAGACTAAAAAATATAAATAGTAATTACTCTTGAACTACGTTATTTAGATCATAATACGATGTTGGTCTATTACTGTAAAACTATAAATATAAATACTTAATGGTCTTGTTATTTGCAAAAATAACGAAACTACGAGAAAACACATCGCTCAATAACAACAACAAGGTGAAGGGTTAAGAGTAATATAAAAAGGCATCAAAAACAAAGACGACCACAAACGAACCAGAGATAGACTGGAGGACGCTCACCGCATATATAGTGGACGGATGAAGACACACATACCTACGTATAATTATGCTATATGTATATAAATTATCGTACGAAATAATATTTTTGTACGAAAAAGGCGAGAAAAACTTGTAAAAAATATATCACACGACCATATTCGATGTATAGAAATATCGTCGTGAAATAATAATGTAAATTTAAAAAAAAAAACACGCGATAATCGTCGTTTGTACGTACACGAATAATCGAATCCAGGATTGCGTCCATTAATAGAATACAGTTCGCATCTTTCGCGACCATAAAATACTCTATTCCAAATAAACGCGAGTTTTTCACCAAATTTTCAATAATTATAATATATACCAAACGACGCTCGTGCGAATCTACATAATATGCGTGTATCTGTCTGCGATATTTTTAACATATTTTTAACGATGTCCTCGTGAAATTGCGATACTAAAATTAATAATTATTTTGTTAATAATAATAATAATAATAATAATTATTATTATTAATTTTATTATTGTACGTTGGCGCGCGTGTCGTTTTGTTTACAGGCGTGCCGCGTGCAAGATTCGCGTCTTTATATTTTATATTATATTATTATATTATTATTACGTAAACGAATTACACGCTGGTCTCGGGGCGAAACGGACGGAATTGTTACACGCTGACCGACACGGTGAGTATATATAGATATAATAATATAATATTGAGTGTGTTATATTATTATTATTATTATTATTATTATTATTATTATTATTATTATTATTATAACAAAAATTGTGACAAATTCTTATCCGAGGAGGGGGAAAAATACAATAATATCATTACCCGCCGTACAAAACAGACCAAACGCGTCCCTATATAATTTCGAATAGTCCGTAACGCAAACATAATAATATTATACATATTATTATAAATTTACGGCCGTCTTCACTCACGTGTTAACCATAATATTATTCAGTAAATTATATACGACCTGTATAACCTGGCAACGGTCACCGGATGTGCAGACGCATAAGGTACACACGGGATATAATAATAATAATAACGGAATGACGAAGAGAAACACCCCTCTGGAGACTGCGAGTCTGCCGAGCGAGATACCCCCCGCGACGACCGGACACTATTACCATATAATACACACATATATATACGCGTTTACGACCTTTCGGCGTAGCGTCAAAGTCTTTTTTTTTTCCAATAATTCTTCGTCGTGTGTAGCATACGTACACACAAATATTATATGGTATGTACTCGTTATTTGTGTATATTTTTAAATAATAGAGGCGTGTACGCATAAAGTTTTATACAGGAGGAGGAGGTTGATTAACGAACGTCGAGTTGTCTAAAAATGACAATATCGAATCGCGACTATTCCGATCGCTCCGTATAGTATATATTTCGCGTATAACCACCATAATTGCGGAATTTATTCGAATTTCCAACGGCTCTGACCGATATCGCTTTTGAAAAAAAAAAAATGAAAAATTCGAAAAATTGTCACGTCATCGATATTTAAATACAACATAGTAAGTAATATAGAATAGATATAAAATAAACAGTAAGAACGTATATTATAGGAATTGGGATAGACGTCGAAAAAACTATAGTTATAAATAAAATAAAAAAGTAATTTTTTTAAAAATACGAAAAAAAAATTCCGTGTCGGATTACGCACGCGTATAATTTTGTACCGACGGCGACGGCGGCGGCCATCACGTGCGCATATACACGCCGTTGAAATATCACATAGTTATTTCTCCCTCTCTCCAGTCCACGTCCAGTCTTTTTATATTATACACTCGTATAATAATATAAGAATATAAATGTTACAATATTATACAGAAACGTCTTTTCACACGACCGTTTCTTTTTTTTTTTTCCACCCTTTATATAAATACATACATACATAATATATACAACATATGCGTATAGGTTAGGTTATAAACTGAGACAGAAATATATTATTATTATACGAAATACGATTTGGAACGGGGTGACACGGTAAACAACGAAACAGGATTACTTATATAGAATCCGTGCATCCTGCTTATAGAAAAAATAAAAAAAAGATAAAAAAAAGAATATTAAAGTCTTAAATTTCTTTACGGGATCTCCTATAAATATAATACGTATATAATAATCGTATATGCGTATCGTCTGGGGTCACCTGGCGTGTTGGTTCGTATACCGAAGACATTTTGTTATAAAACATTCGACTTAGGTAACGCGAGTGTATTCCTTATTAATATTATCGTGCACGACAGTAAAAACGCGAACGGACACGACTTTAAATCGCGTTAAATCCAATTACACGCGGCCTGCGCGAGACATTTCGCTGTCGGACGATTCGCGTCGTTGGATCCGAACGACAGTCGGACAAATATTTTTTTGTTAAAAACCGTTTAATTGAAAACGTGACCGAAGCCGCACGGATGTCCGTCGACGATTTGACGTGTGTATATATTGTATATATACGCGTATATAAATTAAATGACCATCGTTCAAAGTTACGTGGGGGTACATATATGATGAAATGAAAAAAAAAATCACAAAAATCGAATACGTCACATCAGATTTATATAGCGCGAAAATAAAAACGCATTATTTCTTTTTTCGAGCTAGTTAACACCGCGATTTAAGATCATATTTAAACGCGCCGCTGACCGAGGTTATTAACCAGATACCTAAATATAGGTACCTAGTGTAAAGTAAAGTACCTCATTTTATTGAAATATCTCGTTTTCGCGGAAAACAATCGGTAATAATTATTATTATCGTTATCAATTTACCTATATATTTATATACTTTCGATGCCATACTACAATAGGACAAAGGATAATTGGATAATAATAATATACGATTGTCTACAGAATACGAGCGAATTCACTCGTTCGGTTCACTCGGTTTTCATAAATAGATTTCTCGGTAATAATTAAAATTTTAATAATAATTTTATTCCGCCGTTTTATCAATAATATAATACTTGTAGAAAATTTACACAAAACAATAATGATTTCTTGGTAAACGGGACGGTAGAAAAACTCATGTCGACCGCGTTCGAAGGAAAAACAACAAAAATATGTTATTTGGTCTACATTTTTCAAAGACGGTATAAGGTATATAATGCGGTATACTGCACAATATGAAATTTTTGGTAATCGAATAATCGATATAATATTATTATTATTATTATTATATTATAATAATGACAATAGTACAATACTCATGCCTGCGTCTCAGTCCATTTAGCATTCGGACGTGTGTGCGATAGGCATAAACCGCCACACCAAAAGAGCAAAACCGAGCCGGTCGAAAACATTTTGTTTCAAACAGCTCCAAACAAATAATTCCATTCTCACTGACAAAACGAAACCGAACTAAACAAATTTTTTTTTACCAGTCGTCAAGATGAGTTTTGACGAAGAGAACGTTCTTATACCGCGGTTTTGGTGCAATTTTTACATTAAATTTGGGTACACGAAAATATACGTACAGAGTATATAAGTTTTATAACGTATCTTTAAATTTTAAAATAAATCGACTGATAACCATAGGTGCAATTAGGTTAAAAATTTTAGGGGCTGAAGTCACAAATAATTATATGTATAATTTATTAAAAAATACACCTATTAAAGTATGAACATTTTTTGGGGGGCTAGACTGCTAGCACCCCTTAGTTTCCTAGTTTCCAAGCACTCCCTAGCCATGCTAATCATATTTGATTATATTATTATATTATAACTTTTAAATAGTTTAAAAATAAATAAATAATTTGACTTTATTGACTTAATTTTAATATTACAGATACACATATATTAATAAGTAATATACTACCTACTTATTATTATTACTTATTCATCGTGTAAAAAATAAAATAATTTTATTTTTATTTGTATAAACTAACCCGATGTTTCCATTTCTATTTTAATTTCATTCCGTAATCTGTCTTGGATGATTTCATCGCTATGATATCTTTATTAGTATAATCGTAAATTTCTTAAAAATACAAGATTGATCGATTTTTCTGGATCGCGTCTCATTTTAAAATACTCATGAATTATTGTATATATTAAAAAAATGTAAAAAACTGCGATTTACGCCAAAATAACATGTGTTTAGTCGTATACTATTCGTATAATAAACCACGTGACTTTTGTTTTTCGAGTTTTGCTCGGAGGAAAAATAAAACCGGACCGACCATGTTTTGTTTTGTCAGGTCGTATGTGGATGGTTCAAATTAATTCCAAACAGTTCCGAGTAGTTCGAAGCAGTTTTTGCTCTTTTAGTGTGCGCTGGGCCTTAAAAAGTTAAAATCGACATCGGGCGGACGGGAAAACGAATATAATATTCGAACAGAAAAACCTTCGAAAACACGTCTTTAGATCAATGCGGTCCAATTGCTGAACTACAAAAAGTTGTACCACACTGCTTTAGATTATAAAATCGTGACGAGGAATAGGTGTAGAAAAAATGAAGAAAGAAAATACCGGGAAATCAACGGAGCTGCGTGTATAAAAGTCATAAAAACGAAATCGACGTTTGGCCGTCGCCGTTTATTTATGTGTACTTTGAATATCCGTCCATTTTGCGGTCGAATCGACAAAGACGACATATTCCTGTGACCGTGAAAATCGGTCGAATCCGTGGCACGCTGACACACGCGTGTTACGCAGGTATATACCTTTACTTCGGTATACGGTAAACGTGTTATATATGGCTAAAACGCGTCTCGGTCTCACCACCGATATAATATACACACTAATAATAAATTATGTAGTTTCGAGACGGTTTTTTTTTCGTCTTTTTTCTTCCCCCTCGCTCGGGAATCATCGCGATTATACGTACGTAATATTATTAATTGTTTTAAATCGGAAAATTCGCCGTTCGTCCGTGGCTGCAAAATTTTACACGCTCCGAACCCGCGATTCGTACGACGCGGGGAATCGTCGTCGAGACCGGATACGCTCACCGTGACATCAACGACGCGTTTTTTTTTTTTTTAATTATAATAATAAACCATTCATAACAATATATTATCGTATATTATAATTTATATTGTCTCTGGAATCACGACGGACGGCCAAAGAACGTGTGGTATTTTCGTTTAGTCGGGAAAAAATCCTACGATCGATGATTTTTTTTTTCTACAATCCGCACACTTCTATATACACCGTCTCCAATGCTCATTTACCGGAAGTTTATTTACGTTGCCTCGTCGCTCTCGCGTAGGATGACCGATCGGCCAACGACCGCCTCTCGTTCGTGGTGACCGACAACGAAAACAATAATACATAATATATTTTATTTTATTTTGATCGTCGTATACGACCGGTTATAATTTTATGTGATATTATATTATAATAATATTTATAAATTACGTTCGTTCGCGGCTATAGCGACAAAATAAAATCGTTTCACGCTGGCGAAAATAACACAATATGTATCTTTGACTTGTCATCGACCGAATGCCGAATACGCCTAATTTATGTTTTTAAACTATACAATATGCTCGTTTTTTATGTCCCGAACACGAAAACAATAATAACCTATACGTTAATCTCGTATGAAACGCGCAAGCCGCGACCACCACATTATTTCTTTCGAAAAACATAATAATATAATGATTTAAATGTTTTAAATCGTTTTCTAGAATATACCCCGTCATCACGTTTCCGCCGAGTACCGTGTGGTTGGGAAACTTGAAGGTCGGACCGAAGAGAAAATAAGTTTTTTATAATAAATTAATAACGACATAATATCGTTGCGCGATCGAGAATTCCTTCGGAGTGCGAAAAAATAATAATTAAAAAAGTATAGATATTATATCGTAATATAGGAAATAACAAATTGAACCAGCAGGACCTTCATGCCGACTTTGCGAATGATTACATATATTATTATATTATAATATTCACCGGTATGATGTCATCGCGAGTATAACTATTCAAAAACAGCTTTTTTTATTATTATTATTATTATTATTATACACGAGACCAATACGATTTAACATACATATACGTTTTTGGTGTATTATTTGCACAATTGGCGAATGCGTGAAAATTATCAAGTCAATTCGGCAATCGTTATTTTTTCGACGCAATACATTATGCGTATTACGTGTTATATTATGAATAGGCGAATAGGTATTTAGTTTCGCCAATATTATAAGGCAATTGCGCGTTTTCTATTTCTCTATTATTTTTTATCATTTGCCATATCTGGATACTGGATTTAAGTAATGTATAAGGTACCTACATAAATAATAAATACGAAATCTGAATGAATTGATTATTACAAATTTTAATTCGGCTCGTTTTATGTAAATCGTTATTTTATGATATAATACAGTAGAAATTAAAAATAAACCAACGAATTACTGCAGACAAATGAAATGAATTAGCTGAAAATCTTATATGAGAAATTAATTAATCAAAAATATAATTTTATTGTTAAAAGTATAAACTATTCAATTATCAGTTATAATGATACAAATGCAAATATGTAGTGGAAAAATAGTAAATATATATTACATATTACATTAGATGATATACCGAATTTATAAATTAAAATAATTTAAAATACCTTCGTTTCGATGACAAAATATAATATGAAGTAAAAACGCATATTATAAAAATTATAATATGTATATGAATATAGTGATACGAATATATAGAGTATAACAGGTGATGGATAACGTATTAAAAACCGCAAGACAAGTGAAATTTGCGGTTATAATGAAATTCGTTTTCCAATAATGCTGTACGTGGATATATAAAAACCAATTTAAAAGATTAATAAGCCTATATACCTTAACTGGTGCAGTAAATTGCAGATGTTATGGTTTTTAAAATGTCTGCAAGTTATATTGTTTAAATCTGTAAAAAGTGAAAATAATAATAATATATTAGGTATATCGGACATCGGAGACTTCAACGAGATAAAATCGAATGTTATAACATGCGTATCGAATTTACAATATAATTATCGGTAATCGCATACGTGTAATTATAATTTTATAAAGTAGTAGGATTTTTAGCGTTTACAGGTTATAATTTTTTATTTTAACAAAAATCGATTATATACAATTTTATTATGACGATGGACTAAAAGTCCATAGATAGTCCTATGAAGAAGTCAAAACTCAAATTGTGCGTTCGCATGATTTACATGATGACTACAAAAAATAAAAAAAAAAAAATAGGTATAACCAACGGTCGACATTATGCGATTGGCTCGCAAACAACGACCTGAGAGACGACAAAAACACTCTACGTTCAGAAAATAATAATATAATATTATTTAATATTTTGTACGTTTTTCGTTGTGCGCGGCGATCGCAGCGCGTCCTATAGTCGGCCAACCGCACTACCGCTACCGCAATCGTGATACCTGTCTTGCGGGCAGCGCGCACTCGTTATTCAGTTCAGTTTTCACACTCCACTCGTTTGCTTGTTCTTTGTCGTTGGTCGTGTCGTTCGGAGATATTATCGAATACGTATTCGCGTCTTCTAGTAATAAAATAAAATACGATATTTCGTACGTATCAAACGAGTGGACAAAAATAAAAAAATATCGTTATTTTACCGCGGTGCGATTATTATTATACATTACATTTCTCTCCGCGATTCGTTTACGGCAGTGCGTCGGAAAATTATTATTATAATATTACGACGTTAATTTTTTTTTGAATATCGACGTAATTTCTTCCGCCGTTTGTTGTCGTTACCGTTAGCAACCGGCGCGTTGATATTATTTCGCCCCCGACGTACGCCCGGCAATCATGACGTGTTCTTCACCCCGTCGAGATTACGTTACGGTCGGTGTTTAGACGGACTTGGTGGATAACACAAGACGTCACAATTAATTTTGACACGTCCTAAAGATATATACGCGTTCGTGCGTTTCGACGCGAAAACAATAAGTGTCGAGAAAAACGAATTAAAATATTACGATAATGAAATTGTTCGCGATTTTTGTGGCGGTGCTCGTTTGCGCCGTCGCGGCAACGGTCGCCGGGAGTTCCGCAGTCTTCCAGTCCGGCGGTTACGACGGCGTGGTCATAGCCATCAAAGATTCCGTTTCGCCGGTCAACTGTAAAACGATCGTCAACAATATCGAGGTGAGTTTTCTTTCGCAACACGCGGGCGATTTTATAATTTTCTTAAAAATCCGAACGTATTCCGAAAAAACATACAAAATAATAATAATAATATTGTACCGGGGGTATGGTATTAACCGCGCGCGACTCTGGTTAGGTAATAGGATCGTCATTTGCCGCCCGGTCGGATCACGCAGTGCAATTATTTATTTAATTTATTTTTTCCCTGTGTGTTCACAACCACGGCGATTCCGTCTGGAAATTTATCGAATCACTTTACCGTGGGTCCGGGTATAATTATTTATCGTAGGTACGCGCGTATTTTCATTGTCTATTGTTGCGGAGCCGCACGTAAGATTTTGCGATCGCCGCATTGCGATGATAATAATACGCGTTACGCGTAGGTACGTACACGTAGGTAGGTACGCGAACGATACCGAGAGAATATTAATACCGATCTTGGGATTCTTCGAAAAGGCACGGGGGACGGAAAAAAAACGATCGTAATTTACTTTTTTCCTATGAAAAATCGCGTCTAACTATCTAACCGACAAAAATAGATTGACGGAAACTATTTTATTATTAATATTTATTATCGCTATTTTAAGAATTTATTTATATATATATATATATATAATTTTATTATTTATGCACGCTGGTTGACCGATTGACCGATCTCCCGCGTCGGCGGTCCGCGGTACTTCCGTTTTGGTCTGATTTCGCCGTTAAACGCTACGGCGGTCGTGTTTCGAACCTCGAGAGGGCAAAAATATCCACGATTATAATAATTGTATTATGTACGTTATTTATTTATACCCGTTGTTCGCGCGACAATCGCTCTGTATTACAATCGCCGGTATAAAAATATAACAGGTACAATTGTTGTATTAATAAATAAAATAGTAAACGGCTAAAACGGTTTTCTCGTTCGAGTAGGCCTCACAACGTGTGTTTGACGTTTTCACGAATTCTTCTCCGCGATCGCGTCACGACGATGATGATAATAATAATAACAATAATGGTATTATGAAAAATCACGCGGACGGAAAAACGTAGCGTTTTCGCGGAGAATTTTTCGCTTTCACCAATACGCATTTTGATATTTCGTAAACACAACGATATACGAACCGACCGCGCGGTGGGTCGGTTTGTCGTGAAAACGTGAACTCTTTGCTCTTCTGTCGCTCGTTTAATAATAATAATAATATCAAACGATAAACGATTTATATTATCTTTGAAAACAAAATTTTCGGTCGACGGCCCTCGCGAGTCTTGCGCACCGACGCACCGGTAATGAACTAAAATCGACCTTCCTCACGAATATTATATTTTATTAAATCAAAACGTGGAACGAAAATATTATTATTATACTTTGCTCACAGTTTTTTTTTTTATTATTGTTATCATTTTATTCCTATTTCTATTTATATTATAATCGTGTCGTCTTGTCAAAACGACCGTGTGCGTTATATTTTGTATACGGGTCGAAACTGGTTTAAATCGTATATAATCCGTACGTTAAAATCTTAAAATAACTATATAAAGTGTACATTATAACATAATATTTTAATATTACGCGGTTAAAAATCGGTGGAAACGACTACGGTAAATCTCAATTTTTCATATTATAAAATAATAATAATATTATTCGTCCTCGTCGTGACGTGCCGATCCGATTTATTATTATAACATCGAAGAAATTCCAACGGATTCCCGTTTACTCTTCAGTCTTCACGCGCGTACAATGTTTAATCCGATAAAATTATTTGTCATTCTAGTTTTCCATTTTTCGTGTCCGCGTGTGTTGTTATTAAACTTATTATTATTCAAAGTGGATCACCGGACGCTCGGCAGCGCGTGCTGTGCGAACAAATTGTCGTTCGTTATAAATTTATATTATGCACTCTCGAGTCTCAACAATAATACGTGCTCGGTTATATATTATTGTGGGCAAATTCCATGTGGAGAAAATAATAATATTAGTATATTTTGAAGGTTAGGCGAAAACTCGCGGGTACGACTTAGGGAGATGTTGTCGAAAAAAGTAAAAAAAGATTTAAACGCTTCGAATTTATATGGGAAAAAAACAACACCGCGAGGTCTATAATACAGTTTTTGCGGTGTTTTTTCCTCTTAATATACGTATATACCTATAATTAATAATAAACCCCGTTCGTAAATAGTGAACAAATCGTTCTAATCGAGTATGATGCGGTACAGATGATTATTATAATATTTTATACATATAATACATAACGTACATCACGACGTAAAGATTATTATTATTTATTGAACTTGAAATGTAGTGCGTTTACAAAATAATCACGGATATAATTGGTTCAATCGATCCTGCCCATAGGATACGCGCGCAACAACTGTGTGTAATCACTATAAACATCGAAGAACGACCGGTTAACCGGTTTCCTATTATGATACCGGCGAGCTGGTTACCCTCCGTGTATAACGGATTTGCCGAAGATACCCGCAGCGGCGTGTGTAATAAACGCGAGAGTTTTACCTCGTGTGTTGGACATTTTCGAAATTTCGTACGGGTTTCGTATCGCTTATTAAATTTATTATAATAATCATTTGACGGTACCGCGTTTACCGCGGACTGGTTCACGCAACATTTTCGCATCGTTTGCGGGTTTAAAATCGTATTACTTTAGTAGCCCGAGTCGTTTTCGCGACCGCAACGCACGGCGAACGAGTGCGCGCGACCAAGACCGAGTTCCTCTTGCTACACGCTCTAAAAATTACTGTTTTCGGTGCGTGATGTACCTATTTATTATTATTCGTGTCTCGATACCGTCGTTATAATCTAATATCGTAAGAACTGAATGAATTCGATGTGTTCTGTTGCGGTAGATTTCGCTCTAAATATTCGTTTTTATTTATTTTTTTATTTTTTTACAAACGACTAAATTTATCCTCCGTCTCAGTTTGCGGAAAATACTGAAATACCCAAAAATCAACCCGTTTCCGATTCGGTGTTAGTTGTGCGTTTATTTCGTAAGACGGACGTGTGAGGGAAGGGCGTGTACGGAGAACAAAACGTCGGCTCTCTCGTCGATGTCACCGCAGCGGCGCAAACACCGGTAGCCGCATCTAGGCAGCTCGGGTCCCGCCCCGCGGCTAATTGTTGTTGCGCGCCGGACACCTCCCGGACGAGTGCGAGGAGTCCGAAGAAAAAACACGATCGCCGATGTTTGATGGCAGGGGAGAAAGGGAAACCGGTCGGCGATCGTCTGATAATCGACGTCCGACCGTTCCACGGAATTCGGATGATCGCCGGATGATTTTCTCTGTATCTTCTGGGCTGTATATTTATAATATATTACGAGTATGGTCGTTTCGTCTATCGCGGCATAAACGGTTATAATAATAATAATATTTGTAAGTAAAAAAAAAACGTTGCACGCTATTCCATTCTGTTTATGCAAACCGCGTTACCGCAGTTAATAATATTATACCGTCATTGCGGTATAACAATAATTATAATACGTACCGATCGGAACAGGAATGTAAAATAAGAAAAACGCCGCCAAAACATCATAAGATAATTTATCGTCACTCTTTCTCTCACCCGCACAAGTCTTCGACTTTCCGCACCGCACGAAAAACGTACGTATATATCGTTTCGGTATGATGCGGACGCGACGCCGAAGGCCGTTTTGTCGCTTCGTTTCCACGTGATTTGTTGCCGAGCGGACTCGTCACCGACGATGACACAACTTTGTAATGTTTTACAATAATATAATATATAAGGTAGTATTCTTCGGTGGCTCGTCTATATCTATTTACTTGCTTACTTATTATATCCGTAATGCTGCGGTATGTGCCTTATATTCTCTTTCGGTCGACCGCCGATCGTCACGATTACGCGCGCTCGCACAACCCGGTTACGCGCGTCCTTGAGCGAGTAATATACCTAGGTAAAATTTCTTCGTTTTTCGTATACGTTATAAATAAAATATTTTATCGTACCGCATTATAATTTATAGTACACAAGATACACAACTGCCAAAGCCGCGACGGACCGCTAATAATAACATAACCGTATACGTAAGAGTGTTTTTTTTTTTTTTTGTGTATCTACCGTCATTAACCCACTTGACTTGGGGAAGGCGGGCGCGCGCGCGCGAAGAGAAAAGAAAAACTATAAGAGGAGGTATCGACGACGAAGATGCTGCTCTGTTCCGGATAGGTATTTAATATTATTAATCAAATGGTACGTATGTTATATTTTATATATATACAAACGCTCTCGCGACTGACAGATTTCTTTCAAGTACGAAACGCGCACACACGAACAATAACCGTATAATGATAATACATATTTATGTATTAAGTACGTATATAATAATAATATACCAAGACGTATATATTTATTTTTAAATACCGCGAACGTGCAGCGAGCCCAAACTTTTAATTTTAATTTATTTTTTATTTTTATTTTTCGTATATTTAATATGATAAATGACCGTGGTTGCGACGCGACACACGCGTATAATATTTATACATACACATTCTATTAAATATAACATAATATAGACACACACACACACACGAGATGTTATTAAATACGACTTTATATTCGTTTATTTTTGTACGTACGCTCGGTTAATAATTATACGGCTACACGAACGCAGCCGCATAAAAATGTGTACGGTACCGTTTTTTTTTCTTTTCCTCTCGAACCCGCCGTATAAATAATATACGCGATCTCGTATTATTGCTGTACGCGGTCGTTTATATAACTATTTATATCCGAACCGATCCGGTCAACGTATAATATATAACAATATAATAATGTGATATAATATTATAAACGCATAACCCCGCATGGATGACCGGCGCCACACGCATTCTTCGTCCGCGCGACGCCGCGGCTGTCTTGTCCGCGTAAGACGCGCGCGGAATAACTTACGCGTATAATCGCGCGGAAAAAAAAACGATCGCAACGAGCGGGGGTCAAATAGTTGTTTGCAGATACGAGCCTCCGTGTTTCGGGGTCAATAATAAAATAGAAAAAATAAAAAACAAAAAAATACGTTAGATTATTATCTCCGTCGTCGAGTATGTGTGAAAGTGCATCGAGCGCATCAATAACGATAATAATAATACGAGCGGATAAAACAAACACAACGCCGGGCGTCAATTATTTTTCACGTTGTTTTTTCTTTTCTATATACGCGCGTGGTGTTACTATACCATCATATTATATACCCGTGTCGTGTTTTATAAATATTATATTTTATTATTATAGTTATTATAAGCCCATAGTTGCGGCGTTTCGTTAAAGTCGCCGGACCGAACAGAAAAAAAAAATGTATAATAATAACTAGTCTATTTTTTTTTTTTTTTTTTTTTTTTAACAAGTACGAAAAATAATAACGAGGTAAGAAAGAAAATTTCCCCAGTTTTCGACACGTTCGGTTTTTATCATCACGATATTGTTGTACATAGAGGAATAAATAATAATTTTCAAAGAACTTTTTAAATTTTCGGTATCCATCACTAAAATTAATAATAATTATAATAATATTATATATTACTATCCATGTCATTTAGGTAGATTTAGGTGTTTAGGTAATTTATAATCCCTGTGAGAAAACTATTATATAATACGCAGGTATATAATGGTTAATCGTATACACCGTGTGTGATGTGAAACCCATAACAATATTGAGTTCGACTGTGTTCAGTGTTCACTTATATATAGGGTAGGAGAGAGAGTACAATTATTTATTTTTTAGACGTTTTCGTACAGTAATTTTACGTAATATTGTACACGACCACAATAATTTATTCACATTATATACATAATATTTTGTACGTATAGAATTTGTATAATATTAGACACATTTATTTTGTGAACGGGTAACGTTTCACGACGGGGGCGAAAGGGTTCGTCGATAAACGCTCGTAGTTAGAATATATATATATTGTATACGTAGACTTCGTAACCCGATATATCATATAATGCCTAATATACCCGTATAAATATATATATTTACATCAACTATTGGTACACACACTATACACATAATATATTATTATTGTAATAAGTAGGTTCGATCGTTTAACCACTCCGCATTCACGCTGCGGTCTCGCCGCACAATTTGTAGCCGTTTTGCTCGAAAAACCTAGTGTATTGTGTGCCACGGCGGCATGGTAACCGCGACCGATAACCACATACGCGATACTAGGTTAATATATTACACGTACAGTGAAATATTGTGTCCTGGTAACCGTTCATCCGATACCTCGACAGCAGTAGTTAAACTGCTATATAACATAATATCGTTGTTTACGGTCGATCGCACTGCGACCCCGAAGACGATCGATGCGTTATTATTACGTATTACATTAAAAACACGAGCTCAGTCAAAGGCTTCTTGCCGCCGGCCGCGACGATTCGTGCGGCGGACTTTCACTTCACAAGAGACGCGTCGTCGTTTCTGTTTTCTTGTGCGACCCCGCGCGACCGTCGCCCGGACGTCCGGCGAGACGTACGTGACATATGGTGTGAAATATATATAAAATATCGATGATATATTTTTTTTTTTATCCGAGTATTATTTATAATATTTCATGTTAAACTCGGGCGCGTGCACTTCCCCTGCTCGATGATGGACGAAACCCCGAAGACACGAAAATTGATAAAACCACAGACTGCGGCCGTATCGATTTTCCACGTAATTTATTATTATTCATATAATGGGTGCGTTATAATATTATAATATTTTGTGTTTGGAAAAAAAAAACAAAAATTAAAATATTCTTTATAGTTAACGCGTCGATTACAACGACCGATGGCGTCTCGACCGCGCCATATGTCCAACTCTCCTCCTCCCCCCACCCTTTCCCCATCACCACATCACCGGAAAAGGATTGCGTCCGAAAGACTATATACGACCGAAACTAATCCTACGCCGATTCTTCTACAATATCCATTGTGTTGTTACCCGTCCTCGTCGTCGTCATCGCATAGTATTTTACGATTAATTATAATTATTATTATTATTGCGGCACCGTCGTCGACGTCGTATAATCACTGTGGCGGCGATGGTTTTATAATAATAAAACGAAACCGACAGACCGTGTTTATACGATTGACTTTTTCCCCCCTCCGTTATATCGTCGTTATATTAAATTATTGTACAAAAACGTCGTTTTTACGTTAAATAATATACTCGTATATATCTCAACAGGTACTATGCGGGACGAAAAGGTATCCGTGGTATCTTAACGGTTTTCGAACGGTTACGTCTCGTCGTTACATTATAATATTATAATCTCCGAGCCTATGTTATAATGTATGTATTATACGAATGGCAAACGTGGTACAAATGCGATATGATGATAATACGTAAAAGAAATTCCGTCGACCGGTCGTGTGCACGGACTTATACTCTTATTTTTATCCGTCCGAATGAGATAGAGATAAAGACAGACAGACAGAGAGAGAGAGAGATATGATGACCGTCAACGTCGTCGACTTATCGTTATATTATAATATTATACATTATACTACCTATATACGTATTATAGGTATATACCGCGGTCTTGGTCGATGACGGTCTCCGTCACGGCGGCGTCGCGTCGTGCGTCCGCTTTTCAGTCGTGACCAACGCCGCGGTTACATGCGTATAATATATTTATTATTTATATATTATATATACACGTATTTATGTATGGACCATATGCATATATAGCGCGTACGTAAAGTACGACGAGGTTAATCGACGACCGATTGCGCGAGTTCGACCGTTTGTCTTTTTTTCTTATAAATATAATACCTATATCTCTCTCCGTCTTTATAATATTCTTCGATCGGATTTTTTTCTGTCTTGTGCATGTGCACTATACGCTCGCATAACCCATAAATCCCCATGCAAATATTGCATTTGTGTACGCGTGCGCGTGTATGTGTCGTGGGTGGAATTCGTTTTACATATATTATTATGCTATCGTTATTCTTATTATATTTATATGGTCGTGCGAGTATAGGTAATATACGTATAGATATCATTCGAGTATACCGCGCGCGTGGTTATTATATAGGCATGGTAGGTGTACGATCGAGTTTTTATATTATAATATAATCTCGGACTGAATATTTTACAATATATTATTTGTAACGCGAACCGGTTAAGATGCATATATTAGGTATATATTATACATATTATTATTATATTGTTATCGCGGGCGGCAGGTCGTAAATGCGAATAACGCTCGATTTATAATAAATAATATTAAACGTCACAATGCGCGTACGTATAAAATTATTGTATTATATATTTTCAAAAATCTCGAAGAAATCGTCATCTTATTATAATAATATCGAATTTCTAGTTACCCATTGTTTCCGCGGTCGTTACCTACTATAATATTTTTATAACATAGGTACACCAAAAATTATAATAATAAATACGGTATAGTAATATACGATGAAACGAATATTGTTCATAAAATATTACAATATAAATCACGATCGCCCACGCGAGGCGAATCGAATAAATTCCGAAAACGTATATGCTGTTGTCGGATTATTGTATAATATATCATAATTTTAGACTTGATATTTCGTTTTGAAATGTGTTTTACTAGAGAAATCACATATATAGGTACGCGAGGAGATTCCATACAGTAGTAATCAAACTCTGAATGCTCTCGGACCGTGTAAGCATTAAAATATTTTTCGATAGCTCTATAATAATTCGTATCGAAAAACGATTGAAATTTTTGTTGTTCGAACGTTTCATTTTATAATGTTATACGCGTAATCACACGTGTAAAGTGTGAATGTATATACATAATATATACTAAATACTATTGATATCTATCGAAAATCGATTGCGGTGTAGCGCGCGCTCATGTCCGAAAACCACAAAACCCCGAAGATCGTCTTATAGCCTCGGCGGCGGTAAATCCTATTTCGGACGTTTATCGTTCGACGTATAATATTATCTCTATACCGCAATAATAATATTATGTTACGATTTACGATGCGTTCGTCGTATACTTTGATATTTTCAAAAAAATATATATATATATACTTATGTATTATTATTTTTTTGTTTTTTTTTTCCACGACCCAACAGGTAACTTGCCTATAATACATTATATATTATATGTACCTATATATACGTGTACGAGAGGCGTGTCGGCCGTTAATGGATCGGGTTTTCGAGAAAGAGACGAGAGAACGCGACGATCGACGTTGTCGGGGAGATACAATAATAATAATAATAATAATAATAATAATAATAATAATAATAACCGGTACTTACGGCGTAGAGTGCATTATGAGATATTTTTCCTAGGACGACACGTATAACGACGGCCAGACGACGCGAGTAATAAGTATTTTCCATTATCCTTGCTCGTACGAAGATGTGATTGTACCCCGCCGCCGAGCACGTCACCCGATCGTTTTACGAACGGATTTATATAATATAATACGTATTACTTATTTGTTTCGTATTACGCGTCTTCCGTTAATTCGTGGTGGACGAAGACGACAAAAATAATCTACAGGAGAAAAAAAAATAACGCTCGTATTATACTCGTATATAGTCGCCGAAGAATTTACGCAATAATAATAATATTATTATTTTCTTATATACCTGTATATATAGGGTACACGATAATAATATAATATATATATACCTGTAGGTACGAGTAAATCGTCGAGAGCACGTTTTCGATTCTGAAAAGAATTGTCTTATATAAGAGAAATAAACGTTTTAAAACGCCGTACAAGTAAAACACTGTTGTATATTATGTATAGTATTAATTTTTCGAATTTTTCGTGACTACCTCGATGTGATAGAGATAAACTTTTTTCGATAAAAAAAAAAAAAGAAGAAGTATTACAAGCGTATATTATTTTAATGAGTTCAGATTCAGAATATTCGTGTGTAATCCCGATATCTTCGCGAAAAAGATACGCGCACTAATTACTAATTAGTCGCTATATGGTCTTGCTCCTCGAGAATATTATTTTGATTGAACGGTCATGTCACTCGCGCGCGTTACACGTGCGTATGCCTTAAAAAATATAATAATATATTATATACGAACGATAGTGACGTTAATGTTGTTCACCGACGAATCATTTTTTGTTTGTTTAGTAGGTATATTATTATTATTATTGTTGTTTTCTTTTCAGCGGTAATTTGCCAACGTCTATATATAACGGCTACTTGACTAATCAATCCGTCGCGTGTTACAATAATAACAATATTTTTGTGCAACTCATCCGTGGGCGCTTTTTACATTCCGCGTGCCGGCCTCCGAAGACTAATATTATTTTATTACCTAGGTATATTTTTATGAAAAACCATCGTACTCGTCGAGGTAACCGTGTATACCTAATACCGAACGGACGGTAAACTGTGTAGACTATATAGCTGTATACGTTCGAATATTATCATGGCTATAACTTCCGTCGGATTTTTGGCTTCGGGTTTTCGTCACGTCACAAAATAATATTAGCAAAATCTCACGTGATCGTTATTCATTAACTCTCTATATTCTGTCAATGCGCGAGTGATCAAACTTATTATTAGGTACCACGATGGATATTATATTATTATTGTTATTATGTACCTAGGTACCTATAGAAAGGAAAAACGCAATTATTATAATACACGCGAGACTTGGTGCAGTTATTTACTATGTTATATCGATCCGTTTCTATATAATAATAATATAAACATATTATAATGTATAACCCGTGTCCGATCGATAGTCTACGGATTTCCCGAGAATAGATTGAATAAAAAAAAAAATAATAATAAGAAAACGAAAATGAAATGGAAAAAAACGGTCCTAGTCATTTTGTGGACACGGTTTATTTATTTTTTATTTTTTCGAAAATCGGACAGGCGGAGGTGTCAACGCGTATCTAATCGTAGCGCGTGTTTGCTCGCCACCGCCGTTTGGCAACGTGCGCATGATAGGACGTGTCTTGTGGCGGAAAATTAAATCGCGTACGAAAATTTTTTTGAATTTTTTCCACCGTGATAACGTACTCGTATACAATTATATTTATAGAGTGTAATTTTTTTCAAATTCTTCGCATATAATAATATTAATTTTACTCTCGACCGTTAAAACCGCGTGTTTGCAGTTGCGCTGGAAGAGGAATAGGAACGGGTAATGAAGAGAAGAGCACCGAGTTTTCGTATAATATATAAAAAAGATAGTAAGGTATACCGCGGAAGACGTCAACGAGTACTAGAGTAAAATTATATTTTCCCGGTAACCGTGCGAGGGAAATATTTATATAAAATGTATACGTGTAAAAAAAGCCGGTCGCACAATATAGAAACGGGAAATTAGAAAAGACGAAGATTCGATTTCCAATATACCAATACCGTGGTTGTGTTTATACGCGTAATAATATATATACGATACGTTTGTGTGGTGTAATAATATCATTGTATACATTGTGTTCAGGCCGGGAAATGCAAAAATGCACCGCACCCCTCATTACCATCCCATCTTTCTACGTGCTAATAATAATATTATTTCACGGTCACCACCGGTCGTACACACACACGCGCAAACACATCATTAATTTTATTATTTGTGAATTATTATGTATATCGTATTTATTATAATGAGGGCAACGCCCGTTCAAAGTTCTGTGATTATGTGTTTGTGAATTATAATATTGTCGTCCGTGTATATCTCTCGTTGTCGTGTTCCAGCCGTTGAGTTTTTACGTTCGCGTAGTATAATATAATTGTATTTTGGTTTTTTATAGGCTCTAATAGCCAAAATTTGTATTTCTTTTTGAAACAAAATCCGTGTGCGCTAATCGCCGCAAGTTTTGTATATAATATACGAGTACCTTACACTATTTGTCACTATTTTCGTAACATTAAATTATATTTGTTTACCTATTACTATTGTTACCATTTATGCATGTGTAAAATTATTATATTTTTTTTGTGTGAAAATTATTATTATATAGGTATAGGACCAGCTGGCCAGTCTGCGCTCCGTAAAATTGTGAGTTTTATTTAAATATTTATTTTTGTTATTTTTATGTTTGTTGGGCCAAAAGGGCCGTATATTATTATTTATTATAGCATATATTTTTCTGTTGAGCCAAAAGGGCTAATTTTTCTATTATATTGTATTTGTGTGTTGCTGTGAATTATTCTTGTGTTTTATTATAATTATTATTTGATTATTATACAGCAACACTAGTTACCATTTATATATTTATTATTTGTTGTTACCATTTATTTATTCCTGTTAGTTTTTTAGTATTACACACCTCACACGTATACACGCCTACACAACCACCGCACACTAGCACTCGCAAGTTTTGATAGGCAATCCCTTCCATCTCTTGTTGAGTGCTATCACATTGTACACACTTACACAATTGAACGGTGGTGTTTAAGTAATTTGGTTGGTGTCCGGGGTGCGCGTATTAAAGCATTACGCTCCCGGCCCGTACACATTGTGTAATCGGCGCGCCGAGCGTGTAACGGACGAATACGCAAGAATTCCGCGGGAAGAGTCTATCCGTGAGAAAAATGTTCAACGGACTTCGGTCGGAAAGCTTCTCTTTATGCTATATAATATGTTACGATGAATCACACACATAATCTTCTATCGGCTCGTTGTGATTTTTATATAGGTACACGTCGCTCGTTTTTGTCGTTTCGACATAAAATATACCAAGAAAATCTAAAAACGATAATAACGATTTTATTATTATTGTTATAATAAACGTATTAATGCGTTCTGTTGCGCACCGCACGGCCAATGACCGCACCGGCGGTAGGCCGCGCTGCGGCGTTGTCGAAATCTGCTCCTATATAATAATACAAGTTCAATTTTCATCCTTTCGGTACGTGTCACGCGCGCGCGTCAATTATTATTATTATATATTATATGATCCATTTTTACTATAATACCTATATAGCTGCTATTACAATATAATATATTATATATTACGCGTTATTCATTGTTATGTCATTCCAATAATCGTCGTCGATATATAACGCGCATTTATAATCATATTATAATGTCCGAAAAATAAATTATAAATTTATAATAACCGTATTCACGCGCGACAGTGGCGGCCGATCTATATATATAACATTATTTTGTATAATACTTTCTCCGAAAATTATATCATATATACCTACACTCAATTTCGTAAACACGCGTTATTATTTGGTATAGGTGCGTGTTTCCCCTCGCACCCTCTTCGTCGTCACAGATTTCTCTATAACGCGATAATAATAATAATAACATCATCTATATAATAATAATACAATATTTATATTAGGTATATATTCGGGTTTATACGTCTAATATAATAACAAAGTTATGCAGTGATAGTATTGTTTATATAGATTATTATATTATTACGCTATTCCGTGTACGTGCGAAATTGGGAGACTTCAATAGCCACCGCGTTCGATTAATAACCGCAATTCGTTTTCGAAATACGGTTTTCTGACGGTCGCGCCTGGACTTTTTTAATCGTGGTATGATACGAGTACTATGGTATTAAACCGTATAATAATTTTGTAAATTTAAAAACGATTAAATGTATTATATCGTATGTTCATATATTATAATATTATAATATACTTATCATATGCTCGTATAGTTACAAGCTGTATACTTCGGCGTTCGATTTTTGACGGCGAGAGAAATTATCGTAATTATTCTGCTTAAGGTGCTATATATAGAATAATATAATTAAAATCGGTAAACCTTATGGATTTTTATCAATATTTTCCCCGGTTTTTAATTGATTCGTGATGAAATCTCGATTTGCTAGCGGCACCTTCACCACGATTAACGACGACACGTTTGTAATTAGCCGAAGAGCATATTATTATTTTTATGCCGTCATCGGCCTATAATTCTGTACGTCATACATATAGCTAACGGTGGTCAATTACTTTCCCGAACACGCGTTTTTTTCTTTTTTTCATTAGAAACTCTTTGCAATAATATAATAACAGCAACGTCTATATATATATATATACATCTTCGCGCTGTCGTAATATAAGGAAGTGATTTTTGTTTTTTTGTGAGCACCGTGCAATAATTACAATACCTACGAATAATACAATTCGATCAGAATTTTATTATTTTTTTTCCCCGATTATACAACGCGCGTACTAACCAATTCTACATTTGCATATTATATTTGTTATTATATTCTTGTGCACGTCATTATTATTATTATTATTATTATTATTATTATTATATATTGACTATATATTTATGTGTGTGCGCGTGCTATTCGTTTTACGGTATAATATTATTATTTTATGTATTTTTTTATGTTTTGGACATTCCGACCTAAGACTAATGGGCCCAGGGGATTTCTTCGTACTCGACAATATTTTATAATATAAATGGGTATATAAATGTGTACGGGAACACGTCGCGTCGCCGTTGTTATTTTTTATTTTTCAGTGCCGAAACCGAGCTGACGGACGGACGGACGAATTAGCTGCCGGGTGATTTATAACGTGTTCGGAAATCACGACCGGTTCGACCGCGCGGGCAATCAATTCTCGCCCGGGGCGCGCATCATGCTCGCAGCAGACGCGTTCGTGATAAATACATAGTCGTTACTATATACACAAATTTTCTATAATGTAATATTATAACCGTTGCCGTGTCGATATATTTCATACGATTCGTATATTATTACGAAACACGTTTTATCAACGTCCGTTGTTTTCACGCCGCCAACGGGGCCGGGTGGTGGTTTGAAAAGGGTTGCGACCGAAGCCTTGTAAAAATTATAATATAAATATATCTATATTAAATACGAGCACACGTAAGGTTTGACGTGGCACTTATATAGGCATATACAATGTGTATAGGTGCTTAAACCACGGTGAAAAACTATATATGTATATGGAATTTTAATATAGTATCTATAGCCCCAATAGGTACATATATGATGCGTCGGCGATTTTTTTCGTTCATTTTTTGAATATGTACGTTTAATTTAAATATGTAATGTTTTAATATTATGTTTTTTTTTTTCTTGTAGACCGCATTCACCAGTGGATCTAAATCTCTGCATGAAGCCCTTAGTGGTAAGGCGTACTTTCGGTCGGTGACCGTGATGCTGCCACCCAACTGGATGGACCACTGTGTCGGCCATTTGCGCACGGTTGTCAGCAGCCAAGGCGAGACGCCGGACGTGCACATTGGTCTGCCACACCCTGTTCACGGAGACGCCATGTGGACACAACAATCACAGGGATGCGGACGGCCCGGCGATGGCATATTCGCTAGTTACCGTCTATTCGATGGCCAAAGAGATCTGGGCAAAGAGATTACAAGACATTGGGCCAAGTACCGATACGGCGTATTCGACGAGTTCGGATACGCTGGCGACGCGGTCTATCCGTCGTGTTACGCGTCCGAAACGTCGTCTCAATCGACCGACGTCAACGGTTGTTCTGACAAGCCGATTGCTCAGACCAGGGCTTGCGATTCCGTCAACACGACGAACGCTGCTCATCCGGAAGCCAAGACTTCGCTCATGTTTTCAACGGCCGCTCAGGTGACAAAGTTTTGCGATGCTTCTAGCCACGACCGTTACGCGCCGACTAAACAAAATGCACTTTGCGGACGTCGGAGCATCATGGAAGTGATAAACACTCACCCGGACTTTACCAAAGGGTAAATATTACTGTTATAATATGGATATTGAAAATGTTCGAAATCATTTTGTTTTATCTGTTTACTTATCGACGTATACACGTTTGATTAACGTTCATTAATTATTTCTTTCTGCAGCATTAACTTGTCGGGAAATCAAAATTTGACACCTATTTTCATATACAAAAGAGAATTGCTCACCAGATACGTGGTGGTTATCGAAGATACGAAAGACATGATGGAAAGGGTATGTTTAAGTACCAATTGGTATTATATTAATGTGTCTCATTGGCGCAAGGCGATAATTATTATAATATTGTATTTATTCGCTTGTAGGAGTCTTGGAGTTTTTTGCGATTGGCTATCCGAAAATGGGCTGTACACGATTTACCGGAAAACACAGAGGTCGGACTCGTTTCCGCCAACGACTCTTCGGCCAATCGTCTGTTCGCCTTGAGTAGTGTACTGACGTCGGATGTCAGGGATCAAGTGGCATCGAACATTCCTTATTCGTCCGGTGATTCTAGACTTCCGGCTTGTCTGGCGTGCGCGATCAAGGAAGCTATAACGGTAATTAAATAATTTTCGTTTTGATATAATCTTGGATTTATTTAAATTCACGAAACGGGCTCAATCTACTTTTTAATTTTATAATCATTATTTTATGACCGAGCGTATTTTAGAAGATATCATAGTACATAATATTTTACAATAAACATACATTTTATAAACTATATATATATATGGTATATATATATATATATATACCTATATATACCTGTATAGTATATATTGATATGTCAATAACATAATTAAATACTATTTGTATTATATTTAAACTAAATATTCAGAATTTCGATATCTGAAATCATAAATGTTCTAAATGGTCGCTTAGTGAAAGACAAAAATTGGAGTGGGATGAGTCCGTCTGGTGAAGCAATTATATATACGGTTAATGCGTAAAATCGAAATAACCCTTAACGTGGTGCATATTTTTGTATATAGATGTTGGAAACGCGTGCCACTCAGCAGGGACCTGCGAGTTCTGTAATCGTGGTGATTGCCCCGGGGACCGCAGCGAATGCACCGGATCTAGTTCGACAGGTGGCGGAAGCGCGAAATAAGAACATACGTATAGCCACCATTACGTATCCGATGCTGAAGAGGTCTCGATCGCTGGACTGGTTGGCCGACAAGACGGGCGGTGTCTCGTTCACTGTTACCGAGGCCCGGTACAACATGGCGCAGTCGTACTTGTCCACGTACTTCGCGTTGACTAACGCAATGCGTAATATAATGGAAACGTACTACTTGGGAAACAGGGCCAGTCTGTCCGTGGAGATCCATCGGCGTGAGCTGACCGATGAGGGAAGGTCCGCGGTCAACGGTAACTTCTACTTGGAAGACTTCATGGGAGAACCGGCCAAGTTTATTGTTTATACGCACAACACGGAAAATCCACTCATCAAAACAATCACATTGACCAGCCCAACCGGCCGTATGTACTCGACACGATCCGATTCGTTGCTCTCGCTCAAAATGCTTAACGTACCGGCTGTTATCAATGAGGTAAGCAATTTTAGAATTTTGATCAATTTTTTCACATTTTTTGTAAAAATGAAAATAATGTTTTAAAAAACAATTACGGTTGTATTTTATCGATGATAATAATAATAATTAATAACATGCGATATTTTATGTCGTTTCACAGACCGGAACGTGGACATATAACATCGAACGGTTCCAAGGAAACCCACAACCGCATTACGTACAAGTGATGGCCCGGCCATTGACGAAAAACTCACCTGTGATCAGAGCTAGAGCATGGACGAGCGGAACGACCAACCCGCTAGCCATTTACACTGAAGTTAAGCGCGGTGACTATCCGGTGCTTCGCGCTAAAGTCGAGGTGACCGTCACCAGGCTTGGAGTCAATGGTTCCAACGCTCACCGTGAAAAGTTTGATCTCCTGGACACCGGAAGCGGAGGTTAGTATACATACCCGCTGTACATGATTATTGTATAGTTGTACATGTTTATATTTTACCTAATCATTATGTTGATTTTTCCCTTAGATCCAGATCTCATGAAAGGTGATGGCATCTATTCGAGATATTTCAATCCGATGATCGGAGGCCCTGGAATCTATACTTTTGAAATCACGGTCACGGACAGCAGCAATAACGCGTTCACCTGGCAACAAACCGCACACCGAAACTTAGAAAGAAACCCCGTCAATTACGGTAAGTACATTTTACTATAGGAATTAATAATAATATTACTATTTATTCGGAATATTTAATATTACTTGTTTCGTTGATTTATCATCTTTATAATGGTATCCTCTTTGTCGTTCACAGAATCTAATTGTTGCGGATCCTTTATGACGTCACCGTCCGTGGAACAATTGAACTCGTTCCAACGCATCATTGCCCCACTATCTGTCGCGTATACTTCCGAGGATCTTTCATCGTCCATAAACGTGGGCCGCGTGGGTGATCTAAAAGCTGATGTTGCCAAACCTGAAATGAAAGCACGGCTCTCATGGTCGTCGCCGGACATGGGAGGCAATTCGGTAGCTCGATACGAAATACGATACTCGCAGTCCCTGCGCTCGTTGCTCAACGAATTCGATTCAGCTCCGGTGTGGACGCATGGATCGCCGTTACCTCTAGCTCCTGGTTCTGAGACCGTTTTCACAATGGACATGAAGAACGAGCCCAAATTACTGGACCAACCTATCTATGTGGCCATCAAGGGATACGGCCAACCTGACGCGGATTCTGTCCCGGGACCGATCTCCAATTGGGTCAGAGTTTTAGTGCCATCTCCGCCGCCACCTCCATCGTCGTCAGTCACTACTCACTCTTCGTCGTCTTCTTCTGGAGGTGACCCGTCATGGACCGCCGCAGATCAGAACATCATTCCCAGGATCACGCGTGACTTTGAGATGAACTACGATGTGGTTTTACCAATAGCCGGTGGTCTGATGTTGTTGGGTTTATTGCTACTCGTGTACTGTGTGTTCTGCTCGGTGAAACGTAACCGGAAGCCTGAGAAACAATCTCCCAAACAGGAAAAGCCACTCAATGTATCTGTCATACCCAATGGCAATCACGGCAATGCGATGACCATATCTTCGCCTATAGGCGTGACTGTCAAAACGGAATTGGATTCTCGTTTCGAACAATGTTTGATTGACACGAGCGAGCCAAAGAAAAGATACAGTGTGGCTCCGTATGGACCAGTTAGTGTCAACGATCATCATTATAATCATCATCAACAACAACAACAGCAGCAACATCTACAACAACAGCAACAGCAACTGCAACAACATCATCAACAACAACAACAACAACAGCATCCTTACCATCATCAAAGTAATGGTCATCTAAGTGTCATCGGTGGAGCAACACTGACCCGAGCACCAAAACCATTAAGTCCTTACCAATCATGGACTGCATCACAATTGTTACACGAACATGAACGCAGAACCAGTCCTTATGGTCAGATCGGAGACTTTGAAAACCAATATCCACCACCAGTACCTCCTCTACCAGCATATGAGCAACATCAACTCCAACAACAACAGCAGCAGCAGCAGCAACAACAACAAACCAACGTGGAGAATATTTATGGAACGACCCCGAGTCATTATCAACAGCAACAAAATGGTCTCCCGCCACCAGGCCAATACAATAATTACCACCGCAACAACATGATCTTATTCAACCAGAGCCTGCAAGGGTCATTAAGTTCGGTCAGCAGTGGTGACAAGAAGAAGAGAAACATAACAATGGTGTAATGCGAGAGGATATAATGATGAAGTATAATATTAAGACTGACTACTTATTTGTGTGACTTTGACTACAATCATGTTTGTGTGTGCAAGCGTGTGTGATATGTTTACGGCACCGGTTGACTTATTTACCAGATGTTTTATTTATATTTTTTTTTCTGGTTTATAGTTAATTTACTAAAGCCGTAGACTAAAAACCACTACATACACATTCCCAGTTATATTTTGTTTTTGTTATGATCTCACTTGTTTCTTGTAATATACTTTTGTAATTATTACATTATAATTTTCCCTCTTGTATATAATATTAGTAATATTATTACTACTACCTACTATTATGGTCTTTTTGTAAGACCTATTTATTGTAGAACTGCCTAAAACCCCTAGATATTATACTGATAATTATTAATTATTATTATTAAATTATTAAGTTGAGTGTTATGCACTGTTTTGTGCCTTTTTTTTTATTTATTATTAATGATTAATGTAATACATATTACTATATTAGTTATATCTATATATATATATGACAAAAATATATTATATTGTTACAATATATTAAGCTTTTGATATGACTAGCTCTATATGTAATTTATACTTTAGACGCTAATAATGTTTTTTCATATCTAAATATTTGTAAAATTATATATTTTTGTACTTAATCTTAAGTTTGTCATAGACTACTTAGCAAACAAACCTTTGTGTATATTCATATTGATGATTTTGTAAAATTACATTTGTTTAATAAACCATATTATATTGAAATAATTATAGTAATTAAAAGTTATTTAAATTTGATAGTTTGCTAAAAAAAATTATTGTGTAACATGTTGATAACAAAAATAATAATGAGTGCATAATACAAAATATTTAGTATTATAATACTTAATGCCGTAGAACATTCTTGTATATTAAATGTGATAATTTTTTTTTTTTTAATTACGTAGATATTTGGTTGAGCATTTATTTTTGGAGTGTTGTTTTTCCAAAATGTGACATAAAATTATGTCTTTTAATTCTTTTATGTTTTTTGAAAATTGAAAATGCATCCATAAAAAGTTCTGTAAATTAAATCATATATTTGTTTGTTAAGTAATATTAAAAGACAATATGAATAATAATTCTACAAACTTTTATCAGAACTTATATGTCAGAACTACTTTAATACAATAATTCCACTATTTATATGAAACAGAACGTAAAGTGTAGAGTGTAGCTAATAATGTTGAAGTGAACTAACATGAAATTATATTTTAATTTTTAAATAATTTAAATAGTTGAAAAATTTGAAATTACTAAAATTATAAAACCATGATAATAATTTATCAACATTAGCATTATCATTTAGAATTAATTTATGAACAGCCAACTTAGAACACTAAATACTTACCAATTAAGGTGCTAATAATATCATCTCCATCATAATAGTCCATTTCTACATGTCTAAGCATTTCAGATGAATTTTTTTGATTTTATTGTAAGTTGTTTACATTAGTCTATATCATAATTTCATATATTATACAAATTCGTAACTTTAAATTTACATTTTATTTCGTTTAAATCTAAAATACTCTAATTCAAAAATTCAAAATTTATCAAATTAATATATTAAATGATTTATATATTTCATGTTCTCTTATTTAACATAGTTAAAATATTTATATAGTTATAAATAATTTAAACTAATATAATATGTAACATAGTAAATAAATATAATAATAGGTACAGTTTATATTTATATTATTATAATACTTAAAAGAAAAATTATTTGCATATCGATAGCAGCACGGTATTTTATGGACAAGTGAGTAATGATTAAAGTAATCTGACACTCTGTGAGAGTTATAATTATTATTTAAAGAATAATACTACGAGTATAATAATGTAAGAAATAACAAAACGATAAAATATATTATATTATTATTTATTATGTACTATATCATAATGTTAATATAATTCATAAGAAAATCAAAATATATTATAAATAGACATATAGTTAAAAAATAATAATGATGTACTGGAGAGTACATGTAAGATATAATATTGTTATTTAGTAATAGAAACTTAAAAAACCTTGTGCAATTTTAAAGACCGCTTTCTTTTGTTCCCATTGCTTGATGACCATTCATTGGCGTTTTGTACATTTGTCGGTTCAAGCGTATCGTTACCTTTATAAACAACAAATAAACAAGACATTTTCATTTTATATTCAATTTATTGTGTACGTTTAATAAATATTATCTTGTTTTAGTTATAATAATTATAATATAATAATATATTATAGCTACTATAAAAAATATTTAATGAAAATATTGTAAAGAAGAATATTTAATAATTTGTATATGAATATTGGTAATAACCATTCGACGCAACCAAACGTACACGTATGTAAAGTAAGAAGTATATTTATTTTTATATGTATTCACAAATTTATATCGAAGAGATCACGCAGTAAAAATAATATTAATAATTGTACGAGTATTGTTTTCGTAAATAATAATATTGTGTTTTATATTGTTTGAACGTAATACTATAAAGAATTCACCGAAAATTTGCCGTTATCGTTTATACTTACCTACTCTGAAGATCCACGAACCGTCGGTGATTTGATTTTTAAATCCCCAAGAAATTATATTACCCCGGGGTATCACCGAAGTCATCCACCAGCTATCCGGTGGTGAAGTGAATGAAGTGTACTTCCATTTGATATCGCCGTCCAGTTTGGTTTTATACCATCTGACCGAGACTAGCTCAGTTCCGTATTGGTCGAAGTACGTAAATCCTCCTCCGAATATTTCTGTTCGATATAAATATTATAAAATGTATTATTTTATATTGTGGACACGAATATGTAACCAAAATATTATCAGAATGTACGTTTTGAAAACACGACTTGAATAAAAACTACATATAATATTTATTATAATTATAAATAAAATAATGCCACGATAATAATAATTATAATTATTATAAACAATGTTACATCATCCAGGGAAAATAAAAATGACGAATGATATTCATATTTTAAATAGAATGGTAAATTTTCACGAAATTAAAATAATTATTTATGAGTCATGTTTAAAATTTGACGATGCAATACAAAATTACAGGGTTTACAATGTAAGGAGAATTGTTATGGTTTGATAAACGTAAAAAACTTTCACGTGATGTACAATTTCACGAACAATCAACATCTACGATATAGACTTATTATTATTCATACATTTTAAACATAAATTTACATACAGATTGAGTTACTTACGGTTACAAAATCATATTGTTATCACTTATCAACTATATCAGCATTGTATTTAAATAATGTATAGAAGTAATTTTATTGAATTATACGCATATTACAATAAACAATTAAATCCAAGCAATTTTCTCTTTTAATATTTGATATCTGTAGAGTGACTAATTCATAAATCAATCTATGGAATATTATATTAAGATTTTAAAATTAATTTCTTATATATAGTTTTCACGTTCTTAATATAATTGATCTCGATATAAAAGGATAAATTAAAGTATTGTCATTTATTATTAATTTACGTTTGTTGAAAATTAATGAAATGTAAGTTTTATAAACTCTTAATTAAACACACATTTAATTAAAGCAAATACCTATTACCTATATATATTATACTAAGTACCTATATATATTTATGAAAAACTGTGTAATAATTATACACTGTACAAATACGTTTAAAAGAAATTTATGTTATGTTAATATATTTTATTTTTATGGAATAATCCTCTTATGTCTTAATATTGCGGGGAAATAGAAAAAAAAGTAATAAATTAATAACTAATCTTGTTTTCAGCTATTCAAATTTAAAATGTAAATTTATTTATTTTTCTCATTAATGACATTTAATTTGTATGTTATAATTTTTTATGGCAAGTAGAATCTTGATTTGTCAATTAATCATTCATTTTATATTTCAACTAGATACGCATATGATTATATAATTAATATTAAATACGAGTACTTAACAATAAAATTATTTATTTACAAAATAAATAAAAATAATGATGAGAAAAAAAATGACATAATTATAATAAATTAATAACTATATAATATATGTGTATATAAATTATATTTACTGATGTTTATATGTAATATAAAAGTTTCTACTATTATTATTAATTTTTTTAAATAAATACTCGTATTAATGTAGTTCATTCTTGAAATACGGAATCCTAACTTATCATAAAATAAATAGGTATGAGGATACCCATTTATTTTATTTTATATAGTTAATACTAAATAATTAGTATATAGGTATAGGTAGGAGACCGTAGGCACATAATAAATAATTAATAGTATAGTTATATAGTATTGATAACAAATAGTAGGTAGGTATTGTAATCTATATTCTGCGAATAAATTAGCAATGATACAAATTACAAAATTATTATTTGTAATATTCACACCCAATCTTAAGATATTAAATGACATTGTTGATTTATTTATACTAATAATTATTATTTATTACTAAGTATTGAATTATAAATTAATATAGTAATTTTTATAAATATGTTTAAAAATTAATGATTTAGTCATGTATCTCATAATGTAATTTTATATAATGTGCACACCAATTGATTGCTTATTTTTATTTCATTGCAACTAACACTTCATTATAGTGATAATTATTATTCATACTGATATCAGCATAATATATTATATTATAATATATTGATTGATATATATTTTTGTTTTTATAATATACTAATATAATATCTAATAGAATACTCAGCAAAATTATATAATAAAAAATATACGTTATACACGATAAGTCAATAACCTGATTTGTTATTCGAATTTTTTATTTAGATTGATATATTCATTTTAATATAAATATATATATATATATATATATAACTACAAAGTAATCAATAATACAAAGTATTCATTATATACGAATAATAGTTTAATAACAAATAGTTAATCTTAATTTGATAATATGGATTAAATTAAAAACAAAATATATTCAGTAGGTATTTAAATTTTAGTTAGTTTCTAAAAAGTGCGAACAATTAACGCAGTTCTCTCATGTAAAAAACATGGTTTAGCGTATCGTGTAATTATTACTTAATATTAAGACATGTTATCTAATTTTAACCGTGAATTTCTTAAAATAGGAACAATTTTAATTTGTGTTTTATTTTTTTTTTTTTTTTTTAGAAAAATATTTATAAATATTTTTTACATTGAGGGCAACTTACCGATTGTGCCATTATTAAGTTATTTCATAGACAATTTCCACGAAGGACGATTAAAATATGGACGTAATATGTAGGTTTTAGCGATAAAAATTCATTATTATTTAATTTAAACAGTAAGTAACCTTAAAATAATGCATACTATACAAGTAAAACCATATATAATTGTTCTTAATCATAAGATTTAAATAAAGATAAATTCAAATATAATTATTATTGTCTTGAACAAAACCTTAGATTTGTTTAAATTCATTGTCGGGATATATAAATTTATAAACCCACCTACTTTTTTATTATTATATACATTACCTATAGAATTACTTTAAAAATAAAAATATTTTTAGAATATATTTTTATTTTTATACATTAAAAATTTAATTTAAATACGTCTTATTCTCAATTACTAAAATGTATAATTATAAGTTTTTAGTGTTTGAGTTATATTTTATAAATTTATAATCTATTTGTTTATATTTACTATAATTTATAAGTTATAAGGGAATTATTATGCATTAGAATATTTACTATTGATTATAAATATTAGATTAGATTACATGTTTAAAGTTTAAAATGGTAATCGTATTAAAAAATTCTACAAAAAGAAACACACGGGTAATTATTTTATATAAAAAAAAGTACGATAGGTATTTGAAATTATCCACGGATTCAAATTTTTGAAATTTAGTTAAAATATTAAGAGTTAGAGGTACACTGCAATTGCAAATTTAATGTAAATAATAAAATATATAAAAAATTAGGTCATACATAAAAAAAAGTATTATATTATTATGTAATAAATTTATTATGAATAAAAAATAAAAATGATAATAACAGAAGATATAATATTAGTGTACAGGTATACATGCGCGCATTTATATTAATAATATGAATTTTCCAAAAATGAATATAGTTGTACTGTGTACGGACAACAAATATGATTATTGATTATATTTTAATAATTATAATAACATTATAAATATTCTTTAGCGAGCCCAATTTTTTTTTTTATGGACCACTGATAATAGAAATTTTATATTTCATCACTAATTTTGTTTAATTATCGTATGACGTTTACATTTGTACAGTTTAATAAAATGTAATAAATAATAATTTTACCTATACATTTTTCTGTGTTATTTTGTATTTGCTAAATAGTAAATTTATATTAAATACATCATTATTTTAAAAAAAATTTAACCGTAAACATAAAATAAATGATAATACAAAAAAGAAAGTTAATATATTATATAAAAAAAATTTAAAAGATTTACACGTATACCTTTATTTTATTTTAAAATTTACTTTTGAGGTGGTCACCATTGAAATAAGTTTTATTAGTATATATTTTATAAGTCATTTATATTATAATAATATTTATTCGGCTTAAATGGAAATTAAAAACGATTACCTAAACCTAAAACCTAATCTCTAGTTTTACCAAGAAATAATACATTTGCGTAAATATTGCACAGTTATAACAATGATTTTATACACGTGATTGTATTATAACTTAATATAATATTACAAAGAGTCTAAAATCTGTAAACTGTTACTTTTTGTGTTATTGGTATACAATATAGGTAATACTCGTATTATGGTAACCTATAAGACTGTAATTATAATATTATAATTATATTCATATTTTTGGCATGTGAATAAACTTTAAATAATTAATGTTTTTAATATTAATATGTTTTGAACCATATTTTACCTATATATAAGTACATTAATATAATTTTTTTTTTTAAATGGTGTAGGTAACTACACATTATTTTTTAATTTATTTTATATTTTTATTATACAGGAAAATTATTTTAATAATTTTAAATTTCAAAATTAAAATAAATAATTTTTTAAAAAATGTACGTTTATTCCTCTATTTTATATAATATACTTAAGAACAAAAGCACATTGCAACCACTCACCCTCTTCTTTATTAACCGTTGTCACTTTTAACCTGGTGTCCCAAAGTCCACCGGATTTATCCGTCCACGTCCATCTGACCATCATGAATGAACCAGGGACTGTGTTATTATAGAACGACACGCTACTGCTCCCAGGTTCGGCTCTTTTGAGTGACCATGGAGGCGTCTGAAAATATATTTTTTAAATAGGCATCGCCATACAAGGGTGTTTATTTAAGCATAGTTTATTATATAAGAGTTGTGTTTGGGTTTGCACGTAGATATCAGTATAATATAATTATATCGACATATATGGAAGTGTGTCACGAAGATTAAAATTTATATTTAAATAATCAAAATAATCGAAAAATCAAAAATAATTTACACATCTTCGTGATACACTATGTAGTATACGTATATATAAATATATTACGCACATCACAACCGAAGACAATATTGAATAACACGAGCAATACCAACACAATTGTGTCCATCATCGTGGCTATAGTGCCTCTAAAATAAAATTATTATTACTATTATTTTATTATTTATTGTTATTTTATTATTATAGTAGTGGCGAATTATATATATTATTATATAGAACTACTGATGTAATAGTGTTGAGGGGGAAAACGAACCTTGGAATCGTAATTTGTTTATTTAACTATGTTTTGTTTGTTGCTGATATATAATATAATAATAATAATAATAATAATAATAATAATAATAATAATAATAATAATAATAATAACAATAATAATATTAATAATCGGATAATGTAACTGGGAAATTCATAGATACAGATTTATCGATTTGATAATATTGTATTAATGATTGTATTTAATTTAAATCTACATTGTTATAATGCCATTTTACAGAATTATTTCGTTTTTACGAACGCTGATGTGAACATATTCATACATATATAGTAGATAGATGAATGGAATATTTTTTTTTGTGTTAAAAGAATTTTTATGTATAAATTAATAAAATTATAGTTAGGTATACATTACATCATTGTAACTTTTTAAACTTGGCCCAATTGTCATTCATAATATTATTATTTGTTTACACAATAAATATGTTAAAGAAAGTCGTTAAAAAACAAAGCACATTTGAAGAATAAAAAAAAAATTAGACGATTTTTGTACACATATATTATAATATAAACAATAAACTGTATAATAAATTAATATATATATATATTAATAATTAAATAAGTGCATCATTGGTGGCATTGGTGCACAGGAAACGCAAAAAAAAAGGTTAAAAATCATAATCTGAAGTGATAGATAGCCAGATATGCATATTATTATTTTAAAACTATCATAATACCTACATTATTTAATTAGAAACGTCTAAGGTACCTTATATATTAGTAAAATAATATTTTTGTTTATGTATTCATTATATTATATAAAAAAGAAATACAAGATAATATATAAAAGCTTAGCAGATACTGGTGTGGGTAGGTTACTGTAAGTGTGGAGAGGATAGCCTTACATTTTGATTAAAATTTGAATGCAATAATAAATCATCGCATTCAAAAAAAATATTCTGAGTGAAGTTCAATCAGATAATATACTCGTAATAGGTATTGATTAAAATTTTCACATATTTATTAAAATACATACTCATTTAAATTTAGATATCAACGTAAGAATTCCAAAATTTTATTACGTATATAAAGTATATAATATGTGAACACTAAATAAAATTTTCAAGTCTCTATGATCCGTATTTCCTAAGTTATTTAAAAATATTTAAAAACGAATGCGTCAAAATCAAAACCAACATGAATTTTTTGGTATAGCTTTATTTGATGGTTTTTTAATTAATTTTTTAAATATATTATTGTGAAATAAAAAATAAATTTATAATTATAAATTATAAATTATAAATAAATTATTAATTAAGTAAAATATTAATATATTAGTCGACTAACTTACTCGTATGCTACTATCGGTACGTTCATTAGTTATTTGTCGTTAATACTCACGCATCGGTTATGCTATGACATAAGTGCCCATAAAATTCTTAAATGAGTCCCCTTAATTTAATGCTCATATCTGACAGAATTTCGCTGAAAATCGTTCTTTATAATGCGATTATATTTTATCATTGCATTAAAATTTTAATCGAAATACAACACTATTCTCTCCGCATCAGTATAAGCTATGCTTTTAATCCAATTTTAAACTTTAAACAGCTATAAAAAAAAAAAAAAAAAATGGTATAATTATTGAAATATACACAATATTTCAAAACTAAGGTTAGCAATACATGGTAAAGTTTCAATGTTAGTGTCTTGTTAGTGTCAATGCTCTTTAACTAATTAAACATATTAATTAAACAAATATATAACATTAGAAATTCATAACCTTTACAAATAATTTAAATTCTAGTTAATATGAACAAAGATATTTTTACTTAAAAAAAAAAAAAAAAAAAAAAAAACATTACATTACATCAAGAAGGACTTAATAATATATTATTAAATCTATACCTTTATAGTTAAATATAATTTTAAAAAATTAAAAAATGGTGTTCACATTCAAAAACGTAGGTATACATTAACATTAAGTATACTTTTATTTAAAACTTCCAGACATAAACTATTAAAGGTTTTTTATAATATATTATTATATTAAAATTATATAATTAATTTGAATGTTGTATAATATTTTATAGCAACAACGTAAAAATATGAAAATAACATCCATTTGTTTAAAAAAAACTTGCTTAATCTTACGCTAAAAAAAATTTGTTTTACGTGTAGCAGGTGTGTTATTTAAAATTTTATTGGCAAATAGCTACAAATATAGAATAAGGCCATAAACTATAATTAATGTAATTTAAGGATTTTAATTAGAATCTAAAATTATTAAAATATAAAATATTCATTACTTTGAAATTTTCTTTACATAATTAAGAATAAACAAAAAACGTAAAAATATGTAAATACATACCACATTTATATAATATGTATGAACGTGTATATTGATAACTATATTACTTTTTTTCTTAATATTTTTGAATAAAATTATCTTACGATTGATATTAACAAATTTAAAAAGTTCGTATAATCATAAAAATATACTTACAATTTAAAATTTTCGATTATAATGTAATCCGTTCGAATGATATATACACGTATATATAAATTATAATATAAGTAAATTTATAATTTTTCGAAAAATAACAACAAAATACTAATGACAAAATGATATTTCAATGTACTGTGATTATATTTCATAAAATAAATCATTTTACCAGTTATTTCATTACCGCATATACATAGTCACATAATATACCTCACGCTGTGTTACATATCAAACATTTCTTAACAAAAACTTATTCAATACATATTTTAGTTTATTATTCGTTTATATCAGCGATTATATTTACAAAATAATATTATAATAATATAATATAAAATATCGTGTGTACCCCGCGATAAATTTGTATTGACATTTTCGAAACGAAGACGGATAAAATGCCAGATTTTATAAACAACTTCCGGGCGCAATGTATAGGCAATTAAAATGTATTTTCATGACAAATTGCAATGATTATTAGTTTTACGTTTTTCGATATTATTTATTTATTTAAATATTAATAATAAAAAGTAATTTGTTATAATACAGTTTTCATAACAATAGTATAAATGAAATAAATAAACAATTATAATGAAACAAAACACGATGTAAAAATATTGTACAAAAAAATAAATAAATATAAAATAATAGCGCCTAAAATAAGTTTTGTGCGACTTATTATACATAAATAATTTGCCTATATGACACGCCTACAATAATGTTCCAAATAGTTTATGATAATATAATCGATGATCAAAAATGAAAATATTATATTATTATAATACTTATTAAACGTGTGCAATTATCATTTATTAATATTTTCGATATTATAGGATTAAGTGTTAGAATAAATTAAAAGTGAACGTTTTTTATAACTTGTACGTAACAATTTTTATACAGTTCTCTATAAATACGTGAAAATAATAAGAAAAAATGCTTTTAATTAATTATTATAATATTACAATGTGAAAATACACGATGGGTGGATTTTGATTCAACTACGCAAGAATAAATTTAAAAAAAACAACTACATTTTCTCGTAATAAAGATAACGTATTATATAAACTTCAAAGCGCAGTCTCAAAATATTACGAATAATAAAAAATAATCTGAATCCAATAATAATTATATTATATTAGGTACTTTAAAAACTGTCTTTACTCCAATTTTATTTTATTATAAAAACGGCGATTATTTTTTTTTTTTTTTGTACCTCTAAACGAGTTATACATTTGTAGGTGTTGACAATGCCTATATCTTACCCCTGGTTATGTACACGAATATCCTCAAACATTTTAAAAATACAAAAATTCTCCCATCCATGTGTGACGTGTGTTATCAGTTTGTTATTTAAAATAATATTTAATTAAACGTCCTATCGGCGTAATATTATAGTAATTTATAACATACAACTTCGATATAATTTATACATAATATATATATATATATATATATTTTTTTTTTTTTTTCGTAAATAACCCCTTTACGAAAATCGCATTTAAATAATTTCAAATGAACTACCGTGAACTGGCCCATTTATATGTATATTTTTGTGCGCTGTATTACGCGATAAATCATATTCATTTTTCGTGCACACTTAATAATATAACATTATCGTATTTGTGATATAATTAATGGATTTTATATTTTTCAAACAAAAAAATTAAAGGACAACTCGTTTTATTATATAAATCTTATTTTTATTTTACGACTTCGTCGGGCGTCATTAATGCGAAAAACCTATATAGACAAATAAACTCGCGCGTGTTTTTTTTTTTTTTTATCTTTTTATTATCAACAATAAATTATACACAATAATTAATGTACCCGACAAAAAACGTCTTTAATGGATACGTTATTATTTATTGTACAATCGTCGGCATTATGATTTAGAGTATTTTAAATGATCGGTCACGTAAAACAGCCGAATTAAAAAATGTGTGCGGAGACACACATCTCACCTTGAGCAAATAATTCAATGGGCTGCTCGTGTCTCTCTCTCGTCGTGTATCTTCCGTATGTCGTTTCGTAGTTAAATACAGACGACGATTTAGGGACGACGAATATAATGATATATTATGTTACACCACTCGTTAACAACTCTCTATAATATACCGAATTGAATTGAAACTCTTATTTTAATATTATAAACATGTGCATATTATACGATATTATACGTATACTCGATGGTGCATTATTGTTGAAGACTTGAAGTGTATAATTGCCCATGAGTAGTTATAACTCATATTATATAAGTATGCACGTATATAATGAATAAAAGACATATCATGATATACTCAATACTCATATCATATCTCTATTATGATACACGTGTCACGTGTTAAATATTGTGAAATTATTCGACATTTTAAATATATAAAATATTATAAAATGTATAAAATATTTTTAAATTAAACAAATAAAATCTTGTATACCTATGTACCTATATATTATTATAATTATATTTAAAAAATATATAAGTGAGTTATAACTGCGAAATATAAGAATTCGATTAAAACTTCAATATAAAATGTGATTTACGAGTGTATTATATTTACATAATTATATATTTATTAAACAAATTTAAATATAATTTACTTTTTAAAATAGGTATATAAGTATTTAAGAAAAAAATTACCCACGACCAAACTATAATAACGTTGGAAATTTTGATTTTTATATAGGTAGGTTATACATAATACTACTCGTTTACGGTGAAAATATGCAAATAATGTATACTATCCTAACCGGGTTATAAGAGTATATCGTGTTTACTACAACCTTGGTTACAAAAGTATATTGCATGTTTGTATATCTGTAATTCATCTATTATTTTACATGTACATATTAAATACAATAATATTTTATACCCTTTTGGGATATAAATATGAATAATATGCGTTTTGGGCTTTGGGAACAATGTCCGATAACAATTATTATTTTTAGATTGCGGTATACTTTATTGTCGATTTACTTTTATTACTAGTTTACTACAAAGTAGGTATACAACTGTAATAAAAGTTTGGTAAACTTAAATTGTGTGTGTGTGTGTGCGCGCACCTACAGGATGTCTCACCAGGTTTGTCCCAGCCAATAACTTTTGAACTATTAGATATTTTTAAAATTTGATTATTGCAAATTATTTATGTAGATACATAATATATACAAGTTACATTATTCATTATTTTATTTTATTTTTTTGAGTAATGTAACCCAAAATAAAAAATAAAATAAAATTTTTGTTTTCATATTTATTAAAATTCTGAGATAGCCAATTAATAGATAGATTTTATTTTTCTAAAAATTTTTAATAATTTAATTAATAATTTCTATAAAGTATTTACTTATAGTTATTAATTTTTTAAAAAATTAAGTAAATTCAACATTTATTATAATTAATTT
Organism: Tetraneura akinire; assembly: GCA_021307375.1. Classification (NCBI taxonomy): domain Eukaryota; kingdom Metazoa; phylum Arthropoda; class Insecta; order Hemiptera; family Aphididae; genus Tetraneura; species Tetraneura akinire. Next base: position 14,822,359 of record JAIUCT010000009.1, read on the forward strand.
ATATTCCATGTAGACGTCAGTGTTTCATTTTTGTTTCAAAGCAAACATAATTATATTATAAATAAGATGTATCAATCAACATTTATTGTAATTATATTTTAATTGATAAATGATAATGTAACATTTTAATATGATAATAATTAATTGAAAGCGGAATCGTCACGAAACGTTCGCTAAACTAACCGTTTGTCGATAATAGTGTTGATACATTATTCTTCGTTTAATTGGCCAAAAATTCATTTTTTTCATTTTTATCATTTAGTCATAGTTTGTTTGTACATTTTATAATTTTAATAAAAATTATCACTACAAATTATTGGTTATCTTCAAATTTTAATTAATATGAAATTTAATTAATGCGCGATGACTTTTTCAATACTCACGGCTAATATAATAATACGACTTTGACAATGTTATGAAAAATTGAAAACAAATATGAAAAACACAAACTAGAAAATTGATCGTGGCAAACTCAATTTTAATCGCTTCCGTCGCCATTAAACGTAAACTGTTTATCAAAATTATTTAAAATTATCTTGTTGTTATTACCTCAGCAAATTATAAAATTATATTATACATTTTTTAATAATATACCGACGACGCGTAATAAGGTATACACCGCGGTATGGTTAGACGGACCGCGGTCGCAATTCAAAGACAAAGGTTTTGCTAATCGACTAAAATATGTTATTGATATTGTGAATAATTATAAAGCATCGTGCAATAACAATAATATGATAACGGTGTACTGTACTTATATAGGAAGCGACGATTATTTTAATATTATTATGTATATGTATTAATAAATGTTTGTCGGTACGATTTTATTTTGTTATTTATGTAAAATTATTTAACTGTCTATATATTTTACGTGTAGGTATACGATAAAGTATTTCTCAGCGGTACCCATCACGCGATTCATTTATACATTTTATGTGGCCCACATTAAAATTAATTAAGTTGTTCTAAAGTTTGATAAAATACTTATTTATTTTTGTGTGATAAAAATTTGTTTGTAAAACTATGTAATTAAATTAAATTGATTATTATCATAATGAGCTTATAATTATATTAATTCGTATCTCAGTCGCGGATCCAGAAAATTTTAACAGGGAGTGCTAAGATAATAAAAATTAATAGAAGAAATATACTTTTTTAATTTTTTAAAATTTATGTATGTCAACATTAACATTTTTAATAAATATTACTTTTAATTAACATTGCAATAATAATTATAAAAAAAAAAAATTAAAAAATTAATTTAATAACTAAATACTTGTTATTGGTGATCAAACGACAGAGGGTGCTTGAGCCCCATAGCTACCCTCTAAATCCGCGCCTGTCGTAACTTTAATAAAATAATGTATGCGGCTCGCTAAGAATTTTCAAAATTCATTTTTGGCCCTTTAAGTATTATAATAATAATAAAAATAATAATAATAATAATTGGCGGAATTTTATTATTATTATTTCATTTTATTTTTATTTTTTAACTATATATAATATAATATATAATATTATTATATAATATATAAGTACGGAGTCAAACGTACATATTGTAGATAATATTCTGTGTAATAACGTGAGTTATATTGTTTTTCAAGTCTGCGTTTTTTCGCGGTAGGTACCTACTCGCGTTTTATTAAATTCGTCGATATTTTTTTACGTCCCATTAAACGTTCGTATATATTATATTATTTGCTCGTATAATTCTTCGGCCGCGTACGCATAATAATAATAATAATAATAATAATAATAATAATAATAATAATAAT
>JAIUCT010000009.1:14824143-14835749 GCA_021307375.1 Tetraneura akinire
ATAATAATAATAATAATAATAATAATAATAATAATAATAATAATAATAATATTATTATTATTATATTATAGCATGAACGCGAATATATAATGTATATATGAATATTATAATAATAATATAATATATTGGTACGTGTGCGTATAAAAAATATAATAATAATATTAATATTATATTATTACATCGGTAGGCAACTGTATATCATATAATAATAATATATTATATCGTGCAATGGGTACACGCGAGGCGACGACGACTATACTCAGAATATTATAATATATTATATTATTATTATTATGCAAAATATTATAATATTGTATTGTTTAATATGTACGTTGTAGAGGTTTCCGATTGTAAGTTGCAATACGATAATAATTCGTGTGTTTTCGTATTATCTAACCCAGTGGCGTAGCCAGTAACGTGTGAAGGGGGAATTATTAATTAAATATTCATATTATACGAAATTAAATTCCGTTTAAATAATGATGGATTATATTTTGTAGACACTTACGACCGGGTAATTACGGTATACGACTTTTAGGATAGATCGATAATCGATTGGTTTTATATTCGAGAGCCGAGACGGAATATGACGAACGCGTTTATCTCATTCGACGAGAAATATCGGAAACTCGATGACTTCAAACGCAATATTATTATTATGTAATATTATTGTAATACATTAATGTTTTAAATGAAATGAATCACTTACCGAAGAAATTTGTGCGATAAGGTAATACTTAAAGGTTACTTACCGATCAATAGAAAATTCAAAACGTTCTATTCTAAAAAAGATCGATTTTTTGGTTAATCTCCATCGTTTCCAATAGTCACAAAATACGTACCTATAAAAATTATTTTTTTTTTTTTATCGACTGCGGATGCTGTTGAAAAGACAGAACGGTATATTATGTTATAATAAATAATTTTGTAAATTAAATATCGTTCGAAATACATTATTTAACTTTCTTAAAAACGTTTATGACATATGTTATTTATCTTTTTTTTCTTCAAAATCTGGTGTTCGCCCACGGATTATTGTAATCTACGATATATATTATTATATTATATAGACACAAACGGGAAAACGATCTCGGGACATCCTGTAAATACGCGTGCGACGACGTCCGTGACACGTGCACACGCCATAATAATAATATTATAACTCTTCGGGATTCGAGAAAACAAATTGTTCGAAAATTTAACGACGACATCGCGTAATACACATCATTACAAAAAAAAATTACAATAATACAACGTATATAAACCGTATTATAACGTATAACGTAATTTTTATATCCCAGACCTATTCATTTTCGTATCACGCAAGTGGTAACGAATGTTAGATGCGCGGTTTCAACCGCGGTTAAATATTATTTTTATCTATATTATACGCACTCACCGCGGGTACGATAACCGCGACGTTTGTGAGTTATTTATTATTATTATACACGTCGTTGTTGAAATTGCGTCTAATATATATTATACCTGTATATAATACACGGGTAAAACGAAATAATAGCGTTCGTTATTCGTATAAATTCGTATAACAGCTATTACCTATACCATCATTATTGTTATTATAACCACTATTGCGATGTGGTCACTCCGCGTCATTCTATGGTTAGCATTTGTGGTTAATGGTAACGCCAAGTCACACATTATGCAAACTGAACCGTAATCTTTCGAGTCCGAAAGGATCGAAAATTATTTTGTATTTCGCTGTTTAGCAATCGCTGCAACGATCAAAACGATTACACGTATGTGGTTTCCATTTTTTCTACATTTTCGCAATGTTCGTTTTTTTTAATTAACAATGTTTATTTTTACTTTTTATACTTATATCATTATTATAATATACCTGAAATTAATTATTTTAACAAAATACCTGTAATAACATTATTGTGTAGACATTGGGATGAATTGACTGATATTAGTTATTTAGTACTTACCACGGTTAGGTATATTGATTATTAGAAAATATTATGCAATATTGAAAATCGATGTGATCAACAGTAATAAGGCTTCAAATTTTAAATATTTTATGTGTGGTGTTTGACAATCGTCTTTACAAATTATACGTTTCAAATTTTAAATAAAATTTATTTCAGACGTAGACTGATTTACGTATAAATATATATTAATAACTTTTTAGTTTTTTACGATGGTGTATTGGTGTCTATATACGAGTACATGCGAAAAAAAATATATAAGTACGTAAAATAATATTATTATATAGTCTTGGTTAATTCGGTTAATTGGCCATGTATCTAAGTAAAAAATTAAGGCAAAATAATACAAATAATAATAAAAAAAAATTAGGCATTTTAATTATACCTATATATACGAATGGATGGAATATTTTTTATGACTTGGGAATACAAAATTTATAACAAATTCACACGCGGTCAATTGACCGTGCGAGTAAAAATACTTACTATATTGGTAATACATTAATTATAGTTATTTTTGATAACAAGCAACCGAGAGAAAATCACCAAAATTAATAATCATTAAGTTTTCATTTAATATACCTAATATATATCGTAAAAAAATAACGAAAACCCGGTTAAACGTCTAGAGTTTATTGTCATACATTTTTAATCAACCGGACGTTACATTATTATTAGATGCATACCTGAAAACCGTATCTTATTATACTCTTAGTATACAGGTGGACGGACGAGGTTCCTTATCAATGTAATATAGTACGCGTCAGGGCCTAAAATTGTGTGTACTACGACACTCTTAGTGCAGTACGAATAATAAAATGTGTAGTACGAAATTTTAAATTGTGTGGTTGATTATTGTCTAATTTTTTTCATTTTTGCATTATAAATAGATGGTATTATTTGAAAACCATATAATACATGAAATTTCAAAATTCAAAGTATCTATTTGAAGAAGCCAAGTTAGATAATCGAAATAAATATTTTTTTCAGAAATTAAAGTATATGTTTTATAAACACTTCGCTCAGAATCTGAAATATATAATATATTATACTATTTTACTATAAATTTAATGAGTTGAGTGTAGTACGAAAATTTTTAAATTTTATGCCCTGGTACGCGTTCTTTCGGTCCTCGTTTTATTGGTAAGGACATTTCAAATGTTTGGCAAAGACCTTCGAAAGGTTTGCGATTAATATATATTATGTCAAGTACAACTATTTAATATCTTATATACACTTGGTAACAGTGGCGGATTTGTGGGGGGGGGGGGGACGAGGTGACGTATATAAATATACATACAAGGATATTAGATTTATTTATGTTTTGTAATATTATTATTGTTCTTTGAAGCCGTTCACGTTTTTTTCTTTTACTTCATCTTCGTCTTAATTAAAATATGGCTTCACTATTATTACGAGTATACACCACAACAAATATATCACCTGCAGTATGTGTATCGATAACTATATGTTTTTCTAGTAAAAATATGATTTTTATTTCTTTTTCTAAACTTTACGTTTACACTAACTGTACGGTCGGGGGGCGGCGGCGGCGCCGGTTCATGTGGCGCGTTCAAATAAAATATCATACGTTATTATTATTACACTTTCGTTTGGTCGTAAAAATCGTTTCTCGTATAACATAATAATAATAATAATAATAATAATAATAATATATTATATGCGTACAATAACTTATAAACGTATAATATTATATTATATACATGCGTCGATTTATTATCCCGAACACGCGGGCGCGCGACAGAAAGGTTATAATAACGCACGCGATAACCGAGAATTTCGTTTTCGCGACGGCCGGCGGCAGTAAAACGCGACAATATTGCGTGGTACGACGCGGGTCTTCGAACACCAAAAAAAAATATGTATAATATGGACGCGGATTTTTCTAATTTTCTTTTTTTTTTTTTTTTTTTTCTATACTATATTACACACCTATTTCACCTTTATTATTAAATAATTAATTATAATAGTTGGGTAAAACGTTTATACGCCTATGTACTATCATAGGTGTATAAAAATTCAAGTGCTGCCGATCAAATTTTGTAACGACTAAAGCTAATAATATATAAATATATAATAATTAGGTAAACTGCGAATTCCCGACCATTTAACGTCGAAGATCAATAATATAATAATATTACAGGTTAGGTTTAATATTACCAGTATTTGAATAATTTCGAATAATACGAAACGACTGGACTCGAAAATCGATTAAACGGCGTAATTCGTTCTGTATGTTCCTGTGAATAATGTATACGTAACCGCGAGTAAAAAATAAGTCAAATAACTATTTCTAAATTTATAATATTGTCAGAAATTAAATCGAGAAGTATTACCGTCAATTTTTTTTTTTTAATTTTATCCCAACTCCACCGTACGCAGATACAACGTATTTTTTAACCTTTTTTTTTTTTTTTTTTTTTTTTATTCCAAACTCGTGTTTCTGTAAAAATAATAATATATAATTAACATTTTGCACGCAGTATAGCGGTTTAATTGAGTAATATTCTACTAATGACACAGTATATATTATCGTACATAGTATAATATAAATACACGTAGACGCAATAATAGGGTGGTAGTTTCTGGGCGCATTGTTCACAAATTAGCAACCCTAATTTTTTTCAATTAAATCGCGCTCCTAATATTACCGCAATCAAACGTTGTTGTATATTTAATGTGATTGCGGGGCATATTATGTATACCGACCTTGATACGTCCCTCCCTGAACATCTTCCTCTAGAGATAAACGAAAAAAAAGAAGAACTGATAATCTTGCCGAAGGGATACATGTGTGCAAATCATAGTGTTTCATTTTAATTAGAATTTGAATGCAATGATAAACCATTTGAAAAAACGATTCTGAGCGTAGTTCAGTCAGAAAATGATGATTAAAATTTTGACAGTTTTTATTTTATTAATTATTTAAAACACAAAGTTTTTTCACACGTATAGTGCACAAATGAACACGGAACACCCTATACAATTTTCAAGTCTCTAAGTTCAATATATAAATGCTCATAAAATCCCTTGTCGCCTAAATGCCCATATCTGACAGAACTTCGCTCAAAATTATTTTTTCGAAAGCAATGGTTTATCATTGCAATCAAATTCTAATTAAAATTAAACACTATGATTTGCACACCTGTATCCCTGCGACAGGATTATCGGCTCTTCTTTTTCGTCACTTTTTTCGTAGTTGTCCTAGAAAAAAGCTCAAACGAATACATATACAATATAATAAACCGCAATCTATAATGTAGGTATATATAATAAATATACTCATACAGATTTATGGTATTTTCAATAAAAATTAATAATTCCATTATTCCAACTTACGTAATCGCGTTATTATTATTATTGATAACAAAATGTGTTCACCTTCTCGTAATATAATACTTACTTATATTATATTCGACATTTGTACCAAGGACGTTCGTATTATAATAACAACACAACATGACGTTTGGTATATATATTTCGAGTTTATTTTTTTTAAATTTATTTACAATAACTAAAAAATATCATAAATTTACTATATATAGCATTTTTATTACCATTGTTATTATTATATATATATATATTAATATTAAATTATTACAATAAAAAAAAAAAATAATAATTAGGAACTGGTAGATTTTCTTTGTTGTTTGTTTTTGTAAAAACTTTCATTCAACATGATTTCTTTTTCTTATTTTTTATACAACAGTTACAATAATATATTGCAAAAAAATTTAAAAAAATTTAAATATAGTTAAGCGTATATACCTATCTAAATTCATATAATATAACGGTTTTGCGTTTATTTTAAAATACAATTACACACAGACTTGATGGGAAGGGGAGGGAATGTGAGACGCGAAGGTATAAGAAGCAAATTGTTTATTTCATATAACAATATATTTTTGGCGGTGCGCGTTCCAAGAAACAATTAATACAAATCTACTTTTTTTTCTTTTTTTTTTTCTTTTTTTAACAGACAGAATATAACAGCAATAATTTACAATTAAAAAAAAATAGATATAATAATAAATAAATAACTATAATAATATAAAATATAAAAACTCATAAATTTCAAAAAAAATTTACCATACTATACACGATTTTTCTTTCGCAAAGTTAGAGACGGTCGTTTTTCGTTTTTCCGACGATTTCGAGGTTATATTTATTGAACATCAAAAGATTACGGGTACGTTATTATTATTATTTTAAACGCGTACGCGATTGGATAATATTATAATAAATTTAATGAGAACGACGTATATTATATGCATTAAAAAAAAAAAAACAAATAAATAATAAAAAAGAAACAAAACGGATTAAAACAACGAATTCAAAAATGATAAAATGATAATATAGTATTACATATTATTATTATAATTATTAGCGGGGCGATGATTACGTGAATTCGATAATTCTTCTTCTTTTTTTTTTTTTTTTTTTTTTTTTTTTTTTCCTTTATATAAATTTTCTTGTTAAAAACTTTATTAAAATCGCTATATATATATAATATAATATAAAACATACGTACCGGCATGATAATATAATATTATTATATATTTATTGATTTCGATTTCAGAACGATTTCATATCATATATAGTCGTTAATATCGTAATAATATAATATAAATAAAATACGCGAGTTTTGAGGTATTGAAAAATGTCACGAAAATTATACGACGGAAGTGTGTGATAATAAATAATATACGTGTAATTAAATAATTGATTATAAATCACAGTATTATTATTATTAATCCGTTCCGCGTGCGTTTTTTAGCGGTGATTTTTTTTTTTTATTATTATTCTTTTTATATTATTGTTAATGTCTTTCCTTTTCCTTTTTCTTTTTTTTCTTTGTTTTTTACTATTATTATATTCGCTTAACGTCACACGAGTTATTGCCGGATCGACATGTATACAATAATAATAATTTTATTAAATTATCATTATTATTATGTAGACTATACCGCAGAGTTTTTTTTATTCTGACGACGGCGGAAATAATATTATTATAAAAATACATTTTTAAGCGAGACGATCGCGAACAATAATATATTCATGTATCGAAAAAAAAAGAAAACGAGTCGCGTCATTCACGCTATTCTTATAATATTATTATTACGACGATACGACGGGGCGGCCGTCGGATTTATGGCCGCGAGAATCCGCGATTAAAAACAATATTTATATATATATATAGATACATAATATGTAAATCATTATTATTACTTTTAATATTTGGTATATACGTTTAAATTTGTTTTGGACTTAAAAAATTTTTTTCGTCTGCAATTTGTGAAATTCTCGGCTTGTCGTCTTTTGCGCGTGCGCAATGTATGTGTGTATATATAGATATTGAATTTTTTGTTTCTATAATATATTATATATACGACGTGAATCGCTATATATATAATATAAATAAATTTGGATCTCTAAAATTTGTCATCATCCGGTTAGATCGACGTGGAATACATATATTGGAATAATATTGTTATCAGTAGTCTTCTCATACGATCAAATGTTCTTGTTTCGAACATTCCTCTGGACGACGGCTGTCGCCGGCTGAACGCGTCGACTGTTCCTGCAAAAACGAAAACGAAAAAAAATTAAAAATAATCATACGCGATTAAAATGATATGCCATTTTTTCATTATTTTATACCTATACTATATCTACCCAAGTAGCCAAAGCTTAACCCAAGAGGGATTTTGGATCCGGTCCCCCCATTTAATTAAATTTAATATAAATTATACGTATATATATATTTTTTTGTTTCATAAGTAATAGGTATTTAATTTAATAATATATTTAACATGATTTTTTAATCCTCCCCTTAGAAAATTCCTGGCAATACCCTGATATCTACTATATACTAGGCGTAGTTCAAAAGTTAATTGTTATCAATTCGACTGGTACGAATTGGTCGTTCAATGAAATTGGTTGTATAGTTATTATTATAACGTATAGGAAAAGAACGATTCACAAACGATGACACGCGCGTTATATATAATAGTCGACTTCGTTCTTCGCTCATAAAGTTATTCGATATTTCTATATTTTATTATTATTTAACTAAATGATTTCTTATGGTATACATATCATAATATACAGTTTTAAAGAGTGAAATAAAAGGATATGCGGCGTTAAACGGACATATTTTTTTTATATTTATTTTGACATTAAACGGTAAGCTATGCAATAATATTATTATTATGTATTATCGTATGACTATTAACTTTTTATAGGGCACACGAATTGATTTTGTTTTCGTCAACTAGCGCAACACTACGCGCCACGCGTGTGTAATACAGAGCGATAACAATAACAATATATATTATATTTTATAGGTTACAGGTAAATGTTTTCGTTTTTATTCGTGTCATTATAATATATAACCTTTGCAGATAATATATCATTCGCGGCGTTCTAAACATTTTTCTATAGTTTTAGTTTTCCGACTGTTAACGTTTAAAATTATTAGGAATTTCATAAATATATATTATATTATATTTTCATTATTTTAATATAAATAATATCGCGATCACTCCGTATACACGTAATAGTGAATAGATGTACGACTGCATAATAATATATAATATTATTATATAGTAAAAATTCCGTTTGACCGTATACTGTCGTCGTCTTGATATATTCTAAGAGTTATATACTTATATACATTATTATTGTATAATATTATGGTAAACGCGCGTCTATTTTTCGTTTTCTATATAAACTCGGACATCGGGACATTAACATAATATATTATTATAACCTTACGTCTCAATTACAATGATTTCGCCCACGATTTGTACTTAAATTACCGAGCGGTATAAGAGGATAATACACACATATATATAAAATATTATATTATACGGGTACTTATAATATAACAATGATAATAATAACGTGTGTGTACGTATGCCCATCTCGATTATAATAATAATAATAATAATAATAATATATAGTATACATTATATTATAATAAAATATATAAATATTAAAAAAAAAAAGTTCTCAATGAGTTTTTATACTGCCGCCGCCGCATAGTAAATAATATAATTTTTCTTTCTTCGTATATACGCACAGAATAGAACGTAGTCGACGACGAGTATACATAAAAAGATCGTAAAAAAACAATATAACGTATAGATCAAATTCGCATCAGACTCCGAGACGATATATACAGGGGCGATCAGAACTTCACTTTACCAAGACGTTATACACAAATAATCACGAGCATTTTCATTGTGTATAGTTTTGGTATATTCCGATCACCTTGTACCCCATCGTCTTCCGAGTGTGCTGCTTAGCATACCCGCCTGCGCCATATTTGGACAAACTAAATACGCGGTGGTGTGTGTGTGTGTGTTGGCTTTAAGGAGCCCAGTGTATTATTATTAGCGTTTCCTTTACGTTTTTTTTTCTCTAATTAAACGAGATTCTCTGCGGCATTTATATATATATTATTATAAATTCACGTGTTCGGCAACAACAATAATAATCGACGACAACGACCTGTGAGCGATTAAAACGGAAGAATAAAATAAAATTAAAACGTCGCGTGGGTTTTAAATTTTATGTATATACGAAAAAGAAAGAGTTTTTTATTTTTTATTTTTTCATAACAATACGTCGTGTATTTAATATTATTATAATTATTATTATTTAAAAAATATATATATACTACTCACTGTGATTATTGTTTTCAGAGGAATCGTGACGATCGTGTGCTTGGGACGATAAGAAAACGGTCGCCTTTCCGCGTCTGCAGTCCAGTTGCCGTCCATCATCCTGTATACACGGGAAAAATACAAATACGAGCTCGGTTAATAAATAATTATCGAATAAAATATAATAATTTGAAATTGAAAATTTTGCCGCGATTTAAAATAATACGTATAATACTTACGATACGCCGGCGGCGTCCGATTCGAATTTCCGCTGTCTTTTGGACCGGACGTAAAACGTTGTGCAGATTATGAACACTAACAGCACCGCGACGGTGACTCCCGATGCTATACTGGCAGATTCCAACATCACTTGTCGTCGGGCAGCTAAAGAAAAATATAAATTCAAAATAATATAATAATTATAATATTATTGTATACTTAGGTATAACATAAGATTTATATTATTTACTACATTGTAAATATGAATATATATTTATATATAATTCGCTCATTACTCATACATTAAAATATTACGATCTTTGACCGCACATTATTATCAAAACACATGTACAAATGTATAATTATTAATTATTATGGACTATATACGATGTGCGCGTGTCTGATTAATCGTATCAGTTTTGTTATTAATAAAAAATACTCTTATTTTTTATTTTTTTTTATCAATTTTTACCTAATAATTATCATATTTTATCGCGTGTGATCTAATGCATGTGTGTGATCTAATAATATTAATAATAATATAATATGATATTATAATGATAATAATAAGAAAAAAAGCGAATTATCACGCATATATTATAGTATTTTTTATAGATATAATATAAGCACAGAGTAGTTTAGTGCTATAGGAAAATTCGGTAATAGAAGCCCGATTGAATATTATTTTATACCATTTTTCGTATAACTCGAAATGCCGATCGTCCTCTTTCCTCTATATATACTCTATTAATGTATTTATCGTGGATTTATTTATTTTATTGTTATATAGTTAACCGCCGCCGCCGACCCTGCAGGGCTCAGCGTAAAATGTCCGATAATAATATTATTATTGTATGTTTAAGGTGATGTGTACGCCTTTGTATATATTATTTATATTATATTTTATTATTATATATAATATACGTATACAAAACGTGAGAATGTTTAGGTATTATATTATTTATAACGTATATTATATACGTATGATATAAATGCACCTACCTGCGTATATATACGTTTAAATAATGGAAAAATCGTCGTGGACACGAGTCTACGAGCGGTGTCGTTTATGTATTATTTTAATAACGCGGCGCGCGGGGACCGAGCGATATACACTCAGCGTAAGGATAATACGCGGCGCATACCTAGTAAATCATTAGTATGCCGGACGGAGCGCGGGTTTCTGGTATGCGGTCTCGTTTCTTCTTCGCCTCCCCCTACACCTGTGCGAGTTTCTCAACAAACGACTTGTACGTTACAGGGTGACCGTTATCACATTTGACTACTGTGTTAGCGATATATTTTTTTTTTTTTTGCGTGTTATCGTAGTATTTATAGTTTAGATTATATTAAGTTCGGTTTTAACTTATCGTTATGTTAGATTATAGGTTCGTCCATAAATAATTGCAGGGTTTTCACAACGCCGTATATTATAATATTTTTCGGCGAGATACAATCACCCTGTATGTATATAAGTATTATAAGTACGTATATATAAAAATAAAGAAAAACTCTCCGCATGTCGTTCGTGCGGTGCCCCGACGGTGTCCCCGCATGCGACAATCCATTCATGTGTTTTGTCCGCGAGGACCTCCTTCTTATATATTATATGTATTATTATATTTGTTCGGTGGTCGGTCGGTCAAGTCTCTTTCGACTCGACTTGCGTTTTGTGTTTGCGCACGTAATGATCATATTAATATTATTATTATTATTATTATTATTATTATTATTATTATTATTATTA
>JAIUCT010000009.1:14844024-14860100 GCA_021307375.1 Tetraneura akinire
TATTATTATTATTATTATTATTATTATTATTATTATTATTATTATTAGTTGTATGTACGTACAATGGAGATACACGAAAATTAAGATTATTGTGCGTTTCGTGTACTTGGTTATTATTATTTTTTTTTTTTTTACGAGGTCTCGCGCGTGTGTTTGATTGCAGTAAAACGATGAGAATATTATTATACCACGGTGGCGGTCGATGAAACGAGCGGTATGCAGTATTATAGTATATGTTTTTATATAATACCTATGTATATAATATGTCATGCAATAGTAATTTTCATAAAGAAATGTCGTTAAGTGTTTATCCACTTTTTCGTTTATATATATTATATATCAATTGCTTATTATTTGATATTATTAAAATACGGTAATTTATTTAAAACAGGATTCGTTATTTTACCACGGTTAATGGCGTTTACGGCGTTGTTTTGTGTATAAATAATAATATATCCATGGGAAATATCATATTATACGTTATAAACTCCTTGCTGTAAACGCACGTCGTATATATTATATTGTATATCTGTGTAGAAACCGCCAATTAACCGAGTTTTGGTATTTTTCGAGTTACGGCACCTGTTTTATTAGGCATTATTATTATCATCGTGGTCGCGGTGGTCGTCGTCGTTATATATACCCATGTTACGGACAAGGAAGGGAATTATAATAATTCTCTGTGGAGTATTCGTTTTAGGAATATAAAAAAAAAAAAAATCGAAATTCCAAAGAGCGTCGAGGGAGACTAATATAGGAATTATAGGTGTATGATAAAATAGATCGTAACACTATATATATTATATATAATAGAAATCGTTTAATGTGACGTCGTCGCGTGTTTATTAGAAACGCGGTGGGAGGAACGTCCTTTAAATTAATAATACTAGTGTATAAATATTACATAAATTTTACAATAATGAAACGAGATACGTATACGGACGAGCATAATAATAAGAACAGAGCATGATGATGCGAGTGCTCCGATTCGACCGTTTGGACAAATCGCGGTTATAACCGAAAAATTAAATGTGTACCTATAAGTTATAACGTGGTAAACACAAACGAGAATCATCACGATATTTTGTAATGTACACAGTATACCGCGCGAAATAACATCGATCGAAACGTATAAATTATTTTATATATACGAGTATACTGTATACGAAAAACTGTGGGGATGCTGCGTACGTCGCGGCGACAAAGAGATATTATATTACGTGCTGCCGACAAACGCGAAAAATTGCCGCGTGGTGGTCCGCCTTTTCGGTGTGTACGTATATACCTATATATTATATTTATTTATTGTATTTATTATAAATTATATTTTTATAAAAATACGCACGGCAGGGTACTACGACGACTATATATATATATATATTATATCGTATAATTGTGTTGTCACGACACACGGGGGAGACGACGGCCGGTGGTCGTTAAAGTCGTCGGCGGCGACTGTCGTACCCATATATTAAGCAGATCTTCTAGTTATATAAATGAAGACCTTCTATTTGTCGGTTCGTTTAGAAGATGAAAAAAAAACATTCGGTTTTATCTATATATATATAAATTATATTGTTACGCGTGTAATATTATGTGTACATAGGTACGATATTTTGCTAAAAAAATAATTCGCGTATAAAAAAAAAAAAAAATAAAGTAATAATAAAACGTAAAAGTGGCGAAAAAAAAACAAATACGAAAAAATCGGACCGCCCAGAGCGGCGTATACACACCCCGACACCGGTGCAGGGCGTGCGAAAACGTATATTTATATATACGTCTGTGAAGCGATGCACTCTGTATATATACAAGCACAGACGTTACAAGTCCGTCCGTCGTACAAACCGAATGATAATAATAATGATAATAATTATGATAATAATAATAATAATATATTATATTATATTATAAATACGTTTGCGGCGTATGGCGTGCGTTTCGAATGTAATTAGTGGGCGGTGCGCGGCGGCGGTTCGCAGAGAGGTAAGCGCGCATCGACGGCAGCACGAAAACGCCGCCGCCGCCGATGCCGCCCGTCCGAGGATTTATAATATATATATATATACCGAGGACGAATAACGATAACGATATAATAATAATTATACGGGACTTGCGCGCATACGTAATAATATTATTGTACGCTGTGTAGTTGTTGTTATTATTATATTATATATCGTCTCGTTTTGCCACTCGACCTACCCCACACGAACTATATAGAGAGAGATTGCAGCGGTGGCGGTTTTTTTTTTTTTATCTTTATTTATTTTTATATACATAATACGCGTCTTTCACCGCCACCGCGGTTGCGGTTTATAATAATTTTCCGAAGGGGGCGCGTCGTGATTAGCGTGGAAAAAAGACCGCGCCGCCAAAAGTACCTATATACGTATATATAAACACACACGCGGGGCTCAATCTCGCAATAATATATGGGATTTTTATAACATAAGGTACGACCGATATTATCATTATTTAAGTCTTTATATATAATATCACGTTATTTAATATACATCACGAACGTATATATAATATGATTATTGTCGTCGCCGCCGCCGATAAAGACAAATAAAAAAACTCAAAGCCCAAGCCGATTCTATAATTATATAATATTGTTCTATATTAGTCGTGTTTAATGTTATGCTATTATATACAATATAGGTATATAATTTTATCATTATATTTTATACGCATCAGACAAATCGAAAATTGTTTTTCGTTTCATCCCGCACGATCGTTAACAATCTGGGAAAACGCGTCGCGTATTACGTACGATTCTATATTATACGAACGTCACGACACGACTCGCGGCGTATACGTTTTTTACGATGATAATATTATATAATACGTATACGGTGTGTGTATTTTTATTTCTATAATTATATCGTTATTATCGTTATACACTTGTAAATCATATTTTAACACGGAAGCCACCAGCCGGACATGTGTTTGACTCGTGTACTACCGCGATTAAACGTGAATTCGAAATATATACAAATAATTATATTATATTATATAATATAAAGATT
Organism: Tetraneura akinire; assembly: GCA_021307375.1. Taxonomy (NCBI): domain Eukaryota; kingdom Metazoa; phylum Arthropoda; class Insecta; order Hemiptera; family Aphididae; genus Tetraneura; species Tetraneura akinire. The sequence goes on from JAIUCT010000009.1 coordinate 14,847,054, forward strand.
AGTGGGTCATACGTATACATTAATAATTTATGGTCTAAAAAATTGTTGTAGGTATAATATCAGGTACGAAATGAGAAAATATAATATTATTATAATAAAAAAACGTTATTGAAATAAAATCACAAATTATAAATCATTTCGTAAAGAGATATTATTGTGATGGTATATTCTTTCAATTCAAACTTAACTCGTAGTAAAAACTATTTCAAATACCTATATCAGTTTCGTATATACAGAGAAAAATATTTTTATGACATAACAATATTTCGAGAAACCGCTTAAAACAGTAACGGATTTTTATTTTTCACTTGCGATTTTACGCACGCAAAGTAACAGTATACCTAATTGTTTATCGCATATGATATCGCGTATGATAATAATCGAACGGTAAAATTATAATACACGTATAACTGTTGTTATATTACTATTAATTGGTTTAAAAAAATCTCTGGGGAGATATAACGTTTTTATATACGTATATTCTAGGTATATCACACTCGTAGCCAATCTGGCATTGCACGTATATCGATGAATTTATAATTCTATTTTTGTGTTTTGTTATCATTTGTGTTTTTTTTTAATGTTTTAATTATGTCATTAGGCTAATATAATAAGAGTACGGATCTATATTTAAATATAATATTAATATCGTAATAAAACGATAACGTTTGTTACAGAACGCGTATACTTTAACATGGTATTTTTCACGTTATTTATTAGATTTTTATAAAAAAAAAAATATTGTATTTATTGTATATTTATATGCTATTTATTCGTAACGATTTAATAACATGTATAATAACTTTCGCTACGATCGTAAACTGTCTTTGTATACGACTTATATATAATATATATAAGTAATAAAGTAGATTATAAAATATGTATTACAAAAGCTTTTATAAATTTATTTACATACAAATACACACTTATTATGTATATAAGTACGCTTTTTTCTTCTAAGTTTACTTTTTTATATGGTAAAAATGTTTTATGCGCGTTGAATTTATATTAGAGTTTCTTCGTTCAATATAAAATTGTCGTCTCCGAGAACTCAAATGTATACGGTTTTAAATGCAAGAGCATTTTTTTATTATATCGTATACGCACGTTAAATGTATAATAATTTTATTTTACGTCATTTGTAAAAGTATATTGCGTAAGACTTTTCTTCGGTCGCCCCAAAGAAAAACTATAGGTACTTCGATACGAAATATATTATAATATATGTTAATAACTCGATGTGCTCTTGTAAATGTACGAGTATTCTTTTTATTTACTCTTATATACATGTAATAATACGAGTAATATAATATAAAAATAATAATGCCGTGACAAATAATGCGAATACAATGAGAAAAACTATATAACTTTGTAAATATTTACACAGTAGAAAAGATTTGTTTTTTTCTATACGGTCTATACCAATTTAATTATGAACCTTGACGCGTATTAATAATCTTACAAAGTAAGTAGCGATTATTATATACATAATAATAATAATAAACAATGTAACTCGGTTAATAACCATAGTTACTCTAAGAATTTCGACGTTTTCCTAAAATAACGCGTTTATAGAAAAATGAAATTGTACGCCTATTTTAATATAAAACGATTTTTCCACAAAAAAAAAAATCAACAGGTAAATATAAGTATCCCACATTCTCATGCGAACTTTTATCATGAAAATTATATATTATAATTTAAAAGTATATACCTAGTATTGTAACGTTAAAGTAGAGCAGCGAATGTAAATTTTAAAAACGTTAAAATTCACATGTTTAAAATTTGTTGGAAATTATTAAAAGTAAAAAAAAAGCTTGACCTAGAAATCTGTTTATTACTCGGCACGCATCGCGCGCGACGGCTATAGCTGTGTATACTGTGCCAGTCGTTCTTTTAACTCAATTACCTATTAAAATATACGATTAATTATTGCTACGAGATTTACTTGTACCAATGCGTATTATAATCGTCGTTATTTCGTTCAACTCCGTCGGTTAAATGTTTGAGTTAATTTTAAGGTCGAGTTTAAAAAATTTTCACTCGTGTTGCCGTCCGTTTACATTTTTGCATTTTTTACGAAAACGCGTATTATATACAGTGTACAATAAAGTAATAAACATATTTTTATTTGTGAAATGAATACATCTCTACACAATGGTATCAATTTTAATTAACTATATACTCTGGCGTATATAATATTATTATGAATATATATATATATATATATATCTTCTTATCGTTGAAAACTCCAAATTAAATATAATGATTTAATTGGATTTTCATAATATTGATAATATGGACACGCTATAGGGCGAAACATCAGAAAAAATGACGTTTAATTATTACGAGCACATTACATTTTAAATATAATTATATTTGAATACCTGCTGTGTGTTGAATTACAAATCGAATTCCGACGAAAAAAATAACACTGTTAATAATACGTGTATTATCATTAAACCAATTATCGCCTTATTATACCTATAAATGATATAATAAATTAATAAATTAAATAGGTAATATTTACCGTTTAAGAATAATTAAATATTTAAAAATGCGATAATAATTAAATAATTATTCTTCGTGAAGATACCATATTGTATATTCGTATTTTATACTTATACCACAAAATACGAGTATATAGAGTAAATCAGACGGAAAAAACAATAATATGACCATTTAACATAATTTGTCCTAATGCTATTCATACGACATAATATCATGCCTTTTAACAAAATTAAAGATTAAATTTAAAATGTGGTCTCTGATTATATTATATGATATTTTCGTCTAAATTTCTACAAATTTTAAATCTGTTAAATTAAAAAAAAAAATTGAAATATTTATATCATATTATTTTGAAAATCCGAAAAGTATCATGTCAAAAATATTGTATAATATTATAAATTATAATGCGTGTTTGAAGGTGTGATGTGAAGAATACGATTCGTTCTATCCGACCCGCTGACAACTGACTGCGACACAATATTACAAAAAAATAATACGAAATATTGTAAACGCGCGGCGCACAGCATCACGTCGCGTCGCCCGTGACGAACATTCGAATGTGTATAACCATTACCGCGTTTAGGGGCGGCAGCTATGATTAGGCGTGTACAAACGATAAGCGTTTCATCGAAACACAATAAAAAGTAAATAAATAAATACATAATGCGTATGTGTTTTGTGCGTTATAATATATTGTATTGCTTTCGTATATACGCAGAAAACGGCGGTGACGGGATCGTTTTTGAAGACCGCGGACGAGTTTTGAATAAACAAAACGTCACATTACCGGGGAAAAAGTAAGAATTTTTATATCATAATAACATTATGGCGAACAACAAGATTCGGGAAAATTGTTTACGACGGTAAAAAAAACACGCGTTTTGTATGATACACGTATGTAACGTGTGCGAGACGTGTTCACGTAGGAATTCGGTCGAATTTACACAATACGCGTCGTCGGCGGCGACCTCGATGACGACTACGGTCCCATTGATATGGCTAACAGTTTAATTTCTGTTTTACCTATTGGCTAAATTATTATTATTATTATTATTAGTTATTACACAACAAAGTGTGCCGTTCGCAGGGTATAAGAGACCACGCGACGTCCAGGCGAGGTCTTGTCGAATCCAATCGTCGACAGGTTTCGGACGGGTCGCGTAAATCGGTCTAAATAGTAATATTGTATTATTACAGTAATACTGCATAATAAAAATGTAATACCGTATACAATAAAAATAATAATAATATATCGTATACCGCGGTACGAAACGTGCCGAAAATAACGTAAACGACATAAATTACAATAATAATAGTACTTCAGTAGTATATAATATGCGTATATGTATAGTATATATTATTATTGGTTCGGTAAAATGCGAGACGCGGAAAGAGAGATCGATGTAATATTATATGTGAGACGCGCGAGCGGTGCGGAGGACGTCGGAATAAAAAGAGAGCAATAAAAAATAAAATATATAGAATACGATCATATATATATATACCTATACGGTATTATATATATTAAACGATATTGTCGGGAGAAAAGAACACGGCGAGACTGTCGCGTCCAGCTGTGATTCGTCGTATATATATATACAAAACATATAATATATATATATAGATAATATAAGCCGTCGGCGGGTGTGGTGTATATATAATAAATATATATATATTCGTATATTATAAGGATTCAAATTGTGTGGCCCAACGCATATATGATATATTTGGTAGACCGGTGACAAATGACTAATGTCTCTGTCGTATATATATATATATTATATTATGTATATAATATGTGTGTGTGTTCCCAACGAAGACGACGAAATAATAATAATAATAAAAAAAAAACAGTCTCCTCACTCGCACTCTCGTTTGTTCCCTTCAATTCTCGCGTGTTCTTTCTCTCCGCACACAACCGCGGTATATATACAGGTATATATATAAGTATCATAATATTATATAATATGGTACCTATAAATATTATATCAATGCTTGTCCGAGGATAGGTACGTATAAAACCTCCCCGTTATATATTATATTTCTATTACTGCGCGAGATCTGTCCAACATTGCGTGTGTGTGTGTGGGAACTCCTGCTGATTATTATATTGTTATTTACCTATATATAGGTACATATTATAACCGAAAGACGGTGAAGAGTTCGTCGGAAAAAGACCCAAATATTATTATTATTATTATACAATGTATATAGTGACTAACTGCTGCCGCAGTGTGCGGTCACGCGGGATAGAACAGACGATGATAATGCGGCGGCGTAGGACAGTATATTTTCTTAGAGCGACGGCGAAAGAACTCCTCCGTCACCGCCAGGAGCCGGGGGGGTCAGCACCCCGCGCGCGCGTGTGTGTGTGTGTGTACGTACAAACAAGCCGCCTCTTTTTGCCGGCTTTTTCGGCCCTATTAATCACGACCATTAATCGGTTGACATCTGAAATTATTATATGTCTTTTATACAATATTATATATAGGTATACCTACCTATATTAAATATTATAAAAGTAAAATAATAATAAAGAAGCCCACGCTACGCGCGTACCGTGTGAAAATCGTCGTTATATTGTCGATTATTTATTATACGTGTATATTATATATTTTTTTCTTTTCCATTTTATGATTCCATAAAAAACATCCGATCCGTCATTAATATATATATATAGTCAGTCATTCGTAATTCAGTAATAGACAAGAGTATTATTAATAATAATAGTAGTAGTAGTAGTAATAGTAGTAGTAGTAGTAGTAGTAGTAGTAGTACTCGTAGTAGTAGTACTCGTAGTAGTAGTACTCGTAGTAGTAGTACTCGTAGTAGTAGTAGTAGTAGTAGTAGTAGTAGTAGTAAGAGTAGTAGTAGTAGTAGTAGTAGTAGTAGTAGTAGTAGTAGTAGTAGTAACAGTTATAACAGCGAATAATGTATAAACGTAAAACGAGGAATTACGAGCCGAGCACGTTTCTGTATATTGTAATAATAATATCGTATTTTAGACGACCGCGCGATCTCACATACAGCATATAATATTATTATAATAATTAGAAGAGTATATTATAGAATATTATTTTCATTTTTGTCTTCAGTGCACACAAAACTATTATACAAATACAATATTATATACTCGTTACTCGTATATAATGTATATTTTTTTTCTCTATATAACTATAATTATTATTCCCTTCGGACGATATACGAGTATATTTGTATATCGCCCGTCGGCACAGGTATAAATCACTACGAGTATTATACACAAAAAAAATATATTAATAATGAAAATTACCACTGGACTTATGTGAGTGTAATTGTCGAGAAAAAGAAGGAACAGCACACGATTTGAATAAAAAGATTGAAAAAAAAAACGTATATAATAATATGTTCTCCCCGTGCCTAGCGAGTGTCAGCCTGCGTACACCCAGTTCGGTAATAAATATCACCTGGGCCTCGTTTATTTCACTTTCTTTCTCTCTTTATCATTTATGCGTATATGAATGTGTTATAACGTTAGCACTACGTATAAAATATTATGTAAACGGTTGATACCTCGTTTTGTGTGTGCACATAGAATATAATACCAGAGCGACACACGGAGCGTTTGAAACGCCGACATAGTCATGCGACGAGCAACCGCTTATAATAATACTCCCCTTGACAGTATATACTCGTAGCATATAGTCAGTCATCTTATACAGAGTGATTCACCAAACATACTCATTCTACGTTTAAGTCTAAACTAAATATGTCTAAATATGAATATTTCATACGGTTGTCTATTATTTTCATTTGAAATTACTTTTATAATATTATATACATACACGTATAAAAATAATTATGTTAATTCTTTTGTAATTGATTATGTACAGTATATTAGTATTATTATATATTATATAATTTACGTATATATAATATAGGTACAATTGTCAAAAATTCAGGTTATTGTAATCTGTATGCTCGATTTTGTTACTTTGATGTTCAATATTAACTAGTGATACATATTTTCAGTTGAATACCGTATAACTATCTATTACCCTTATAATAATATGATTTTTAAGTAACATATTATCATATATAAAATGTAATCAGTGGAATATCGATAATTCAAAACTTTAAGAAATATAATATACGAGTAATATTATATATGTATATATATATATAATATATGTATATATATATAATATATAGGTATAAATAATAAATGGGGTAGTGCGCACCAGGTGAATCACCCTGTATAATGTAGATATGAGGAGAAATTGAAATATTATTATCATATATTATACAATATAATTATAAGATCGACGAACTCGCGAAGAGAGGAAATCCTGTCCTATTTAAACAAAGTCTCACCGTAAACACCAGATAACCACTGCGGATATAGTTTAAATAATAATAATAATAAATATATTATATACTATACATTTATAGTATGTCGCGTCACCTGTAAACAGTCTTTCGGGGTTCGGCACGTTCTCGACACTTGTACAACAAGCCATCATATTATACTTATACACACACACATTTATATAAGAAGAAAGTCAAACATAGTAATAATAATATTATAATACGTTGCACTCGTGTGTCTTATCTTAATAATCGTTGGCTTAAAATAAAAAATAAAAAAAACGTTCCGTCTCGGTAGACGACTGCATAATATTAATATTTCGAAATATTATACTATTCAAGAACGCGAATTTATTACAAAATCCGTTTTAAATTTAAAGTAATAAAATATTTGGTACGTTTAAAAAAAAATCATCGTTAAATAGATTACCTATTACAATATATGCGTTTATAAATATATAATATATGTATAGTATATAATTATCCTATATAAAGTGGATTTTGAAGAAGAAGATTTTGATTTCAAATACAATTACACGTATTTTATCCTAAAACGATGAATTAAAATACTACAGTACTCATAAACGCAATAGAATAACATGCGTGCGTGTATACGTATTATACCATGTGAAAAATATACGCGTTGAATATTATACACTCAAATCGTTAAATGTAATAAAACATCATCAGCGTGAAGTTATAATGAGCTTTTCTAAACTAAACGCGCGTCTTTAATTGCGTGTAATATAATTAATTTCGTATTGGGCAGTCGAAACGCGCGCGCCTATTAAAACGTAATAGGTACTGTTATAATAATAATTAACTCTTAACCTAAAACTCTTGAAAAACATTAATTAATTGACACTTAAACGTCCCGACGACGGTTTCTGACTATTACGTGTTATCTCGCATTGATATTATATCGTTATACGATAATACAAGAAAGTGTTGGGGTATCGTATATGGTATATAATATTATTCGTATATGAACAATATAAATTTCTGTTGTTTTATTGCACTCTACAGTACTCGACACGAACGGATATAAATATTAAAATATTTTTTAGTTTAACTCTTTTTCATTTTCATTTTACATAAAATGTCAAATTTTTGTTGCACGCCATCGACCATGAAATGAATTTAATATACTCGTATACATATATAGAAGACGCATAATATTGTAATGCGGTTTGCGGTATTATTCGCGTTTGCGTTTTCGCATAATATAATGTGTACAATATAAATGAAATTCGTATCGAAATTTATAAATTCATATATTATATATTTATAAAATACAACATATAATATGACGTTGGAAAGTTTTTTACGCTCTTTTATATACGAAACGGTTTAAAAGGCGTCTGCCAGTCTCGGACTTTTTTTTTTCTATCATTAAATTTATTATTTATTTTATTTTGTCGATAAAGCCTGCGCGACGACGTAAGAAATAAAGTTTTCCCTTTACCAGGCCGGCGATTTGTAATTTCTCTCTCTCAGAATGAAATGTTCTATACTCAATTTTTGAAATAAATCGTTGGGAGGAAAATAATATATAAAAATCTTAAATAAAATAATATGTGTATTTGGCAAATTTATTTTATAATTTTCTTGTAACAAAACTAGTTTTGGCTAAATTCTAAGTACACGCGTGTATAATATAATAAAGAAATAACACACATGTGAATAATTTTGAAACATTAATTCATATAGTACCTTTGTATTTGTACTATGTGTATTTTAATTCGGCGATAATATAGTCTATATTTTATAATATAATAATATATACTTTATATGTATGAAAACGATCGATCAAGAGTGTTATCGATCAGTGGCGCAACCAGGATTTGTCCAAGGGGGGGGTCCAACCATAGAAATTGTTAATTGCATAGAGCATTTCCTAGTTCCGCAAATGATAAATATTTAGAAAATATGATAAAAAATTCTAATCATGGAAAATAATATATTATTTACTGTTATAGTATCTATAAAAAATATTTATTTAAACCATACATTATACGGCCCATGGGGGGGGTCCGGACCCTAAGTCCACCCCCTTGGTTGCGCCACTGTTATCGATATTCGCAAAAAACGCACACCATTTTGACTTCTTCATTTATTAATATAATGGGTCGTATATATAAATAATAATATATTGTTGAAAACACTTGTGGTACCTATGTGTAATTGTAATTTTCGGAGAAACCGCTTGTTAATTTGTTACATAATAACACGATCGTTAAAACATATTATGACAATATAAAATCAATTATTCATCGATCTCATATTCTCATCGATAATCCGGAAATACTTTATTGACAATAACGTCATAACGATATTATTATATTATAATTAATATTATATAATATTATACAATTTAGACATGCGTGCTGATCGATAATATTAAATTTTGTCGTTTTGATTAATATTAAACGCGATCACGTCCAGCTATAGTTTATAAGCCACATCCAAAATCAATATTAAATTTGTATTTCCTATGCACATTATATTATAATATGTAAAAATATACCGACTCGCGATTGTTTTATGTAAATTATATATTATAAATAATCATACGGGACGTTTCTACAATACTGTTTTCGATCAATTGTCATATAGTTATCGTAGTCGTGGTTTTCTTAGGTCGTGTACTCGTGTGATAATATTTCGGAGAAACAAAATGTGAATACGAATTGCAACTAGTGTTGAAAAAAAAGACAATAATAATATAAATATTATATAACACGACCGTTTAATATAGATATTATAGATTATAATATTAATATATATTATATTGACTATACTGGCGAAGTATCTGCTATAGCTATATTATATTATTCGATTCTCGGACAGGATGTAGTGTTGTATTTTGTATTTTAGGTGCATTCGACAAAAAACGATTTTGAGTTACCAATAACTACTATTAGCATATATGGTTTGTCAGTTAAAATGTAAAATTCTATTGTGTAATATACAAATTATTCTTCGTTATAAATTCGTTTTGTTAATATAATACTCGTAATAATTTGATTTATAAAAAAACGGTATACAAATTTAACCGATTCGTCAAAAAATAAATGCGATATTTTTGTGATTTGAAAACCTCGTATATTACATGAATATAATCGACAACAGTACAATATTTAAACGTTCGAATAATCGTTATAAAATATTACAATAAACGTGGTCATGAAATCGAATGTTGCCGTAAGTTATAGCTTCAGAAGTTCAGTATATTATGTAGAATTTTCGTATAACGTTCAGTGGCGCGAGTAGCACATGTTTTTTCGCGTAATCATTTTATTTACGATATATTATTCTAAATAATATTACTAGTAAACCGCAAAATGACAAACACCACTATTATATTATAATATCACATACTTGGTATTATTATTACTACTGTTATTAACCACACCACGTACACACATAACATATTATTATTATACGACTATTGTTGTCGACGGGACAATAGTGTGTACGAACGACCCCCGTCGCGAACCCAAGTTCTTACGTTACACGAGGACTCCGAAAACCGTACACCGAGCCACTTTCGCATACGTATGGCTTCGGGATTTTCGGACGCGTATACGACAGCAAGTTGCGTTTTGAATTGTTACGCGCGCGCTATCTCCCGCCGACTGAATTGTGTGAATATATATACCATTCGACAACGTGATAATAACGTGGTAATAAACTAATAACAAATCGTACGTTGTGTTTAAAATCGTATTTTCGACCAACAAGATAGTCAAATGCAGAATGGTCAGTAAAAAGCGGAAGTAAAAAAAAAAATAATAATAATTATTACAGACTTTGGACGCGTTCGTTAACGAAATTAACACATTATTAACATAATTATAATATTATTATAATTTATAATACAAGATATTATTATTATTATTATTATCGCGTATTAACGACGACCGCGCAAACCTGGGCGCATCCATCTCGAAGACACGTCCTCGTGCGGCGGCGGACAATCAACACGTCTTTAGTTCTTTACACACTCGTACACACACACGTGCACGCGATCACACGTATACATTTTTAATAGAAGAGCGCCGTTGTATTGTCAAATATATTACACACGCGCGCGCGCGCTCGCGGTAGTAAAGCACTCGGTCACGCGTGATGTTAGGTTGGCATACATGGAACTCCGGGCGACCGCCAAACGTGCCGCTTCCTGTGCGCTTCGTCGCCGTCTTCGACGACGACCGCGCGACGATACCGGAAACGGCGCATATGACGTATAATATTATAATAAAATAGTCGCGTCGTCTTTTATATTATTATCATTATTATTATTATTAACACTTTGAGATCTTTCCGGACGTCTTCTGACTACGCGTCGACGTTCTCGCGGTTATCAAGGAACGAGGACGTACTATACGTATATAATATTATAATATGTACACGCTGCAGTGGCGTAATTTGGACCAAATTTCTGGGATAGCAATTCGAAATTTAATCGTGTACTCCACGATATAATATAGGTACACGAACGATTCTAAAAAGCATAATAATATACAATTTAATATTAAAATTCTGCAGATTATGAGTATTGTGTGTCTAACAGTTAGACTCTAACTTCATATTTTATTTCACCGGATATTGTAATATTCACAAGTTTAATAATTTAAATATTTCTGCGTTGGAGTCTTGGAGTCGTAAAATTATGTGGTTGTAAGGTTGTGACTAAAAAATTACACTATCGAGCTAACGTGTTTTACAATAAATTGTTAACACCGCTGCAGGTGCACGAACTTTGCAAAACCCATATGGAATTCTTATAGAATATCTCGTCATTTTCTTCGCTACTCGCGATTATACGAATAAATATTCAAAACCGCGACTACACAGTGTGTTTTCATAACAATGTACACACATTACAATTTATATACATTTTAATAATAATACCAATATAATATTATATATATACCCTCTTCTCTTTGGCGCTCCGCTGCTGTTGCGTACAATATGTAATAGATATAATAATATTATGTTATACTGTTATTTGTGTGCAGGGAAATCGCGTATGAGTCACGTATTATATTCCAATTATTACAAGGGTCTTCTGGTCTTCGATATCTTTATAATATATTGTATATTATTATACGTAAAAAATTATCGCGGCGATTATTACTGTTTCACACACCGCACTGCTCATTACGAAAGAAGAAACAATACCACGCACTTGTTTTGTATACTCGTATATTATTTTCTTATTATATATTGTTTTGATGCGAGAAATAATGCCCAATATAATAATAATTATTATAATAATAATATAATAGGAACGGTATAACAATAATTTTTAATAACTGTTGTCTCGGATCTCGCGTGATCGACAAAGTCCGCGAGAAATTCGAGTGTTTGCGAAAATTAATTATACGTAATTTGGATAAACGTTTCAAACCCGGTGCTACAAGAATCGTTTTCGAAGTGTTGGTAAAAATAACACCAGATAAAAGTTAAAAAAAAAAGAAAAAAAAGACGAATGGCAGCTGTACAATACATAATATAGTTATTATTCTTCCCGGCGCTGCACATGTGGCAGTCGCTACTACTTTGTAAATAATTTTGGTCTTCCTCTGTTATTAGGCGGAAGCATGCCGCGGAGTCGCCGTTTCTTTACGGATCTCGCGAGAAGAACGGTCGACGTTTTTATAGACTTCGCGACGTGAATTTATCGCGTGTATAAAATAAATCCGTTAATATAACCGGGCCGATATAACTACGTAAATTATAATAATGGTATAATAAATAATAATTATAATATAAGTAATAGTATACGAGTAATGTACATGATGAAAAAAAGAAATCTCGAATAAAAATTTTGCGACAATGCTTGACGACCTACGTGTGAAAACGAACAAATTAGTAAAGACTCGAACGGGTTGTTTTTCATTTTTATCTTTCTTTCTTGTCTTTTTATCCGACGTTATACGTCAAACGAACCTACACGAAAATACGACGGCGACCTCGAATCCATCTCTTTGACATCACTGCAATGTACACACAATTTAAAGTTTTCACAAATCACAATGATAATTAAATAACAATATTATTATTATGCGTATTGCGGATAAGGCCACGGTAGAAAAAATAATCGTGTATAACGTCGCCGTGGATATACTATAATATAATAATAAAATAATAATAATAATAATAATAATAATAATAATAATA
>JAIUCT010000009.1:14860110-14871179 GCA_021307375.1 Tetraneura akinire
AATAATAATAATAATAATAATAATAATAATAATAATAATAATAATAATTTAATAATATAAATCGGTATACGCGCATTACCATGGCGGCGGACAATAAAAATACGACGTTCCTTATTATGTGTACGGTCGCCACTTGAGCGCCGGGGCGTTCGCACGGGTATTTATACTATTATTATTATTATTCGTTTTTATTTGATTGAACGGTCGTCTTACGTATTTTCTTCTTTTGTGACTGTGGCAGCGGCGACCGGACCGACGAACAACAATAATGATAATAATATAATATTATAATAAAATAAAACACGACCACCGACTACATATTAGGAGGTACTCGTACTCTATCTACGGCGATCTCTGTATATAACGACGACGGATTGTTTTCACGATTCGGTTGGTCGGCAGTAATGCGGTGTGGTGTGCAAATTGCAAAACGCCGCCGCCATCGTACACATATAAGTATTATATATATATAATATATATGATGTATACGCGGTGTGTAACATAATGAAAATAATAATGATAATAATAAAAATAATAATAATAATATTATATGTTATAGTCACCGTTGTCGGTCGCGGCGTTTCCGTAACATTGCGTTCTCGATTGCGGTTCGCCATTTTTCGGTCCTTTTTTCACGGACCGAATAATACGCGCGTCGATGAGAACTGACACGGTCTCCGTACGCCGTCGTAATCGATTTGTCAGTCGTCACTCGTCGCGTTTTACTGGGGGATTCGGGGGTTGGGGGAGAGGACCGATTATCCATCGCGTTATAAATGCATGACGTTTATTACCTTTACGTACGAGTTATATATTTTTAAATTATAACTACAATATTTTATTATACGATTCCATTTTAACCGATATATATGTAACGTTTTACTATACGCGTCATAGTCTAACCTAACAGTATATTACGTATATATACGTGTTTGTATAAGTACCTATATATTATAATACTATATAAAAACTCGGACACAAAACCGACGGACGCGCGCGTACACCCATTATTATAATACAATATTTAAAATGTCGAACCGCATTCCTAATTATTCTACAATGGTATAATATATTTTGTATAATCATAATAGTCGATGATACCCGGATCGCGGTATATATTATATTATATTATATGATACACGTATATCGTGTATATTATGGTGGTTAGTATATAATACATAATATCCTATATATAGTGATGGCACGGTCGTGGTGTTTGGGGGTCAAACGGGTTATGATTCCGTGTGAGGTCTCGCAGACCCCCGACTTCCCCCGGCCAGACCGTTAACCGATCGTCGCTCGAGAACGGACCGCGCACAATCGTCCCGAAAAGCCCCGTGTGTGCGTCGATCGGTGGGAACGTTGCTGCGGCGGCGTCGGTGGCGTTTGACAGGTTACAACCAGCTTTGGTGGTTAATGATGATGTTATATAGCGCCACAAGGACGTCGCGCGATGGGATTCGTCGGCGGGCGGCATCGTGATTTTATATTTATAATATTATACAATAATAATAATAATAATAATAATAATAATAATAATAATAATAATATACGACATACGAATATATATGTAGGTATACCTATATGTACCTACCTAGGTAACAACAGAACCGACGACGACGTCGTGCGGGCGAGGAAGTCATCGTAGTCGTCGTCGTCATCGTCATCTCCGTCTGTAATTTTTTTTTATTAATTTCTTCAGCTAGAGTGACAGCGGCAGCAATATGGCAGCACACAGGTGATGGCGGCGTGTTTATAATGACGATTTAATAACGCCCGTTTATAATACCGTCGACCCTCGATCGTGAGAAATGAGAATGCCTCTCTTCTGTGATGCCGTCACATCATATTGGCCACCGCAACGTATATTTATATTATATACACATTAATATAGTAATACGCTGACCAGACATAACACATAGGTACGGTCTCCACGAAAATAATACGCCAAAACGTGTTTTTGCAACGGGCCGATGGATTTTTCCTGAATCCTTTCGTCCTCTGCGGCAATACCGCACTGTTATAATATATAGCAGAGGCAGCTGTGTTGACAATGACATACTCGAAATATTCCGAAATCCGTTTAATCCCATTTACGATGTGTGCAGTACTCGTAAATACTACACGTAGGTATACTATTTATCTGCTAGTGTGTGTATGTGGCCGCGTAATCCTGTTGGTCCGTTTAAACGACCACCCGATAATCCTATTTACGCGAAACGTGTCGACGAAAGGATTAAAAATTTCTTACGGATAAACGACGCGAAACGCCATGTGTCAACAGAAGATTTTAATTGGATTTATATTGTCATATTTAAGCCTTTAAACGTTTGTTAAATATTAGGTATTTACTATGTATACTCGTATATATACCTACATTTAATACGACAATAAGAATAAGAGCCATTTACCGACAACTATATATTCGTATTAAAATAAAATTCGCACATAAATGTGGGTTCATACACGAGTATTATATTATGTTTAATGTCCATATTATGTTATAATATAAAATAATTATATATATTCTCTATAGTGATTTAATAAACACATAATCGAAAAAATAATATTATCCATTAAAAAAATTCGCGAAATCCCGATTCATTCATGATTATTTAATATATACCTACCTACGTTATTTCTCTAGTGAATATAATTAAATTTTTTTTAACGCAAATTTATTTTTAAAAATCTTTAATAAATTACGAGCTATATTTATGCACGTTGTGTTTTATTATGCCACGACCCACAAGAAAAAGTATTTTATTACGAAGAAACGTAACGATACATCACGCATCTGATTTATATATTATGTATACGTACATTATATAGGTAGGTACTCCTCATATATTATAATTATATTATGTGAATTGGATTAAGAAAAAAATCTGTATAAAAATTTAAGATTTAAAAATGTTTTCATTTATCTGGAAGTTCACTGGAGCAAGTAAATATATATAATAACATGATAAACAGATAGAGGAATTTCATTTATATAATATTATATAGGTACTTTTACTCTTTTATATGCGCTCTTCTGCAGGTCTTTGTTATAGATTTATAGCTATTTATATAACGTTTGAAGATTTACAAAAAAATGGATATAGGTAAGTAACTTAAAAAAATGTCCATTCAAAAGATATTTTACAGTCATAGGTCATATAGGTATATAATATATCATTATAAGTATCTCATTGTGTGTTTATTTTTCAAAAGGTGGCCTTCATTAAAAATCAATATAAATAATATATATATACGGTATATACCTGCTACTGCGGTTTTTGCATGAAGAGTATTTTATTTCTAGGAATATCGACAGTAGGTATATAGAAATAAAGTGCATAATAGTATATTATCCTTATAATCCCTATTCGACACGCTTGACGTTAAATAGCACTACTTAAGAAGGTAATTTTATTAAATACGGTAACTTATGTTCAGGTAAACGTTATTCACGTTTTTTTCCTGTTGCAAAATGCGGCTTATATTATATTATACATAATGTAATAATAACATACAATAGATTGCCTATACAATCTCTTTTGGCTTTTTAATCTTACGGTTTATGTTACATTAACAGATCATATAAGAAATACGTGTCTATTATATAATACTATAAACACGCCAAATACCGAGATACCTATAAAATACCAGTTATAAATTTATAACACACAATATACGTTGTACCTACATTATTATTATTATGGTCCATTGATTATCGATTATTGAATGATCGCACAACGAGAATGTATGATGCGTTTCTTTATATATACAAATGTTATATTGTTACATATTATATTTTTCAACATTTTTATCTTATATATATAATAATATAACGAAACGTATATATAAAACATATTAATGTGATATACTTAAATAGTCGTATAAACGGATACGTGCGCTCCCGTGCTTTATGGTGGCGCCTAAGTCTGCAAAAGGTACCTCCTATATTATCTCTTATGCGTTTATTAGATTATTACCGCGCGGCCCAATATAGGAGAGAGTCGATGAGTAGGCGCACGTAGGACGAAACACGCGTTGGCGAAACTGGTCTCCTCAGGATATAATATAATATAAATGTATAAATCCAATAATACATACGTGATATGTGTGTGAGCGACTCGCGTATACCAAATATAGTAAACGCATTATACATTATATATATATATATATATCGATAAGTCTCGCGTGTATATATTATAAATTTATAATAATACGTAACCGAATAAATTATAATATAACTGCGTCGTGTGCACCGTCGTCCATCGTGTCGATTTAAATAAAACAAATTATAACAATAATAAAAGGGTCGCACGCACGGCGCATATCGTACGTTACATTGTATTTACTATACATGCCTACGTATAGTTTATCCTACCCTCGTATATATAATAATAAATAATAATAATAATAATAATAATAATATTATTATTATTATTTTACGACTCGTTTACCGCACACACGCACACGCACAGAAGCAAATCAATCAAAATGCGCGTCGCGTTGGATCGATTTGTCAGGGGTGGTTTCGGTCGCCGATGCGCGATTGCAGTCAGAGGTGGTACCTATATAATATAATATATTATTATTATAACGGGCCTAAAGATAATGCGTGATGCTGTAAACTCGTATATAGCGTCGGCGATCAGGGATTTTTTGAAATGGATATATAGAGAAAATAGAGACCGAGAGAGGGTACCTATATATAAGCAATATTTATATATTATAAATAATATAAGACCGTTCGAACGATTATTATATAACTACCTATATAAATATACTCGTATATTCGACGGCTGGATTTTGACATATTATAGTCCGTACCGGCCATAGATCGGTATCTCGTCCAGACCGCTAATGACGCCATACGCGCGCGTTTAGATAATCTTATATTATATTCTTATATATCTTATATATATTATTGTTATATTATATTACACGCGGAGGTAACCCGAAAAATCTTTATTAGCGCCGCCGTCGAGACCACCTACAACACCGCGGAGTGTTTATATACGTATATATATACGGTATAAGAATGACCGCGTGTCACCTCCGAGATGGGCAATTAATAATCCGATTTCGATTAATACGCCCGCGCGTCGTCGGCGCTGCCTGCGACCACGTATACGATATATACCTATAGGGGTGGATGATGGTCGTCTTCATCGTACGTTTATATAATTTAATATTATAATATAACGATATATACGTATACGCGCGTTTGTATAATATAATACCGTGTATTGTTTTTATAACCCGTTAAAATCGAACCCAGTCATATAATATTATTATAATAACAACATCGTCGATAAAATTTTCACGACGTGATTTCGATAGAAAAAAAACGTAAAATTATATCGTATACGAAAATTATTATTAATATGATATGGGCAAGTATATTATAAAATCAATCAGAAATTCGGATATAATATATTATAATAGATATATGTAATATTAATTATACGATAATATTATATTATAATAATGTACTCGTAATTCATAACGATAGTGCGTACAATCGATTATCAGACGATTTTCCGCGGCAGGGCGAGGGGAAGTGGGACGAACGAATTTCAGAAAAATGTTTTCAGGGTTTCGCAACGGCCGCGTGCGTCGGCTATACAGTCGTCTCGCGCGCGCGGCTCCGTTTCGCCGCCGCCAACCGGAAACATGCCCAGACGCCGGCACTCTGGCAGCGTGTCAACATACCGCGACGTCTAGTGCATACAATATAGCCTTCTAGCCGCGTCTAGCCCACGCGGCCGCCAACTTTAGCCCACATCGTCCTCGTCGCGTACGTAATTCGCGCGACGAACAAAGTTTCTGATTTCTCCTCCTCCTCTTTCTCCGAACAATCTGCGTCACCTCTAGGCCTCGCGAGTGTCATACTACCACAACCAATAGCCACGTAACCATCACGGTACGTAAAGTTTTTTTTTTTTTTTTTTTGTGTCTACACCGACGATTATACGGCGGCGGTTGTCGTATTCATTGGCGACAATATATAAATAGTCATTCATACCTTATCCATCGAATAAATATTGATATATAATATACCTATTTAAGCGTTGTTTCGTTGATATATTATTATTATTATTATTATATAAATAATTTTTAAAATAAATTGTATAAGCCGGGAGCTGTTTAGATATACATATACGATACACCCATAATATACTTATCCGCGAATAAAATAAGTTTATTATAGAAAAAAAAAATTGTTTAGTATCGCGTGATAACACTATATACTGTAATAAATAATAAATAAATATAACATGTACTCACGCGTGGTCGATGAAAGGCATACGGAGACTAGCAGGAGAAAATTGAACATGGTAAACGTGGCGGCGCGATGCAGGCTTTGTGACGACCCGCCGCCGCCGCCTTGCCGCCTCACTGCTTCTTCGGATTCCGCAGCGCGTCTCCGACCTAAAACCAACGATAAAAAAAAAATTAATTCATTCCTCTATAATTCTATATAGAAAAAAAACCGAAATACTGTTCATGTATAATTTATGCGCGTATACACGCGCGGATTCGACGGAAAAGCGTCGCGAAATGACGCGCGCGCACAAACGTAACCGGGACGCTCACGAGCGATGGTCGCCATCGGCGACGTTTTATTATTATTATTATTTTTCTCAATAGGTGTATACTTTGAAAATTAACCGAGTGAAGATAATTGAGGTGCACCGGCCACCGTCGCCGTTGGATTACACCACACTTCCTTTTTGTGCTCATTGTCAGTGAAAGTATAATATGATATTATACACACAATATATTATATTTATATACACGTATTTTAAACGTCGGGTATATTTTTATCGGACACGTCACGCTCGTATAAATGATTATCACAGTTTGTAAATTATAAGTATATTAAATTATAATATTTATATATTACCATCGCCGACGCGTTATTGATACCCGTTTTCCCTTGTATATTATAATATACTCGTATTATATAATATACTTAATCACTATTATAATGATACGCGTACCTATATATTTTGTGTTCTCTGTATTATACTATATCGTTATTGGTTTCCGCGTTTCGGACGAGAAAACTCGGTGAAATAAAAATAATAACGTACCTATATAATATTATCATAAAAAAATATTAATATAAATTATACATCACGTTGTTTTTATAATATTTTACGCCTCCCGTGTCATTTTCACGCGTTTTCTGGGTCGGTAACGCGCGATGACAAAAACACGCGTCGTCGTACGCTATACCTATATTGTAATATAGGTTATGAGCGCGCCGCGGAATCCGGCATGAAATTCGCGCGCGCGTTCCGGTCGGCCCTCCCGTTTTCTTCCCGATATGACGATGATAATACGTATATAATATTGTGTTATTGCGTTCGACCGAGTGTGCGCGCGAGGCGCTCCAGCGTGCAGTACACCGACCGACAGACGAACACGGGCACGCGATCACAATCGGGTCACCAGAAGTCTGCTTCGCCTACCGCGCATAATATACGAGTATATAGGTACCATCGCGCACAATAAAATATAATATAATAATATTATACCTAGGTATATAGTACTAATACGACGCGTGTAATGTGTTCGCGATGGTTGGTTTCTCACTCTCGCTCTCTCTTTTACACACGGGATCGAACGATTTTTTTTTTTACAAATTCCCGAGGACGAAAAAAAATTTTAACGAAAACATCTCCCTTTACGTATAATATACACGTATGCATTATAATACACACTCGTTTAGGAAAGAAACGAACGTGCGAAAACAAAAATAATATCATCTTTTTTATTATAAGAATATTAACTTGCGCAATGTGTCAACGGAATGGACGGAGGGACGCGCACCGGTGATATATTATGATATATATACAATATACATGTATAATACACCACGGTGGTGAAAAAACAGAAGTCTACTTCCTTTTGTTTCTTCATTTTTTTTTTTTTTTTTTTTAACCCCACAGCGGCTGTTGGCCGGTTCGTTTTATACGGATTCTTTAAATATATATATTATATAAAATATATAAATATATAGGTAGATCGTAGATGCGGTTATAATATACATTAAACACAATATCGAAGATGAAAAATGGTGACCGACGACAGCTGTCTTGCGTGGGAAATTAAGTAGGAAAGGAAGGTTAATTGACCCTGGCCAAAGGTGCAACGAACCCCCACCTCCGCCGCCCGAGCGTTTGCGCTACTATATAATATTAAACACGCGCGTATCTCGGCTAAATACACTAAAAAATACCATAGGAAAATAATATAATGCGATATACCTATACCCTGTATATAATATATTATACGATTTTATTTTGCCGAATTATTTAGACCCGACCGTCGGTTTGATAGCAGACATCGTACGATAGATTTGAATACATATTATATATAGCAAGTAATATAAATTATTATATAGTAATATTTTATATCTATATTGTTCCTTATCGTTCGGACCAAGATAATCGTGACGAAGACGACACGGTTCGGTCGTTGACAATTTCAGTACACGCAGTATAATATACAATAAATTGTGTATACTGTATAATATTATTATAACGTATAGGTAGATAGAGTAATGGTGCACTGCAGAGTTCATCTTTCGCCCGGTGTTTCGTTGCAATTGTACTTTTTATTATTATTATTATTTTTTTTTTTTTACCAAATAATAATAATAATACAGATGTATTTACGAATTAGTATATATATATAGGTACCTATAATTTTTTTTTTATTATTATTATTTATTTATTTTTGGTTCTCCATCCGTGACGCTGATGCCGCCACACCGATGGACCCGCAGCCAGCCGCGGTGGCGGCAACAGTTCCCCGCGCGGTTACCGCCGCGGTCGGCATTCGTAATTTGGTTTAAAACACAGAAACGGCGAGAAACGGAATAAAATATAATATATATATATACATATAACGCGCTGTATACTCGTGAAAGACAAGGACGGAAAACAGAAGTCACACAATCCAACGACAATGATGAAACAAAAAGGACCGTTTTTTTTTCTGTATTCTCCCGCCGAAAAATAGACGAGGTCAATAGTCTTTTGTGTACTAACGTTTAAAAATCCTATAGTATAATTATTTAATTTGTAAACGCTGGCGTTTACATATTATAATATTCGTCGTTTATAGCACACACGTATATTATGTACGTATATATATTATTATATATATGTGTACGTAAACATACTATTATTATTATTATTGTAATATGCGCGCCAAGTACATATTATACCTACACACACACGGTGGAAACATGTCATAAATGAGAATTAATAATAATATTCTCTCGGTTGCACCATTGATTGGCTGCGTTGGAGGTCCGTTGACCTTGAACCCGTTCCGCCGAGGAGTCTTCCTTTAATAGAATTTCCTATTTAATCGCCGTGTCCGTTGTAAAGCTGTTTTAACGTTGCCATTTTTTTTTTCCAAATCGAAAATATATCGCTCTCTCCGTCGTATATACGACTAACTTTATAAATCAACAAGTCGTTACGACATTATTATATTATACATGTTCGTAAAATACCTATAATATATAGTACGAAAAATCAATAAAAATTGAAACCAGTTGCAAAAAAAAAAAAATCGTATTTTCTTTCGTCTAGCAAATTATATTGTAACATGTTTTTTTCCAGATTTACAGATTTCAAACATTACGCGATTGCATTATTAGAATTTTCGTAGTTTGTTCGTATTTATTTTTCTTCAATTGACAATATTATAAAAACTAAATGAAAAAACGTTTACAAATAAGCTACAACATAAAACCTATTGTCGAAAATATTATATTCCGAATAGAGATGATGTCGCGTCGTTATAGCATAGTCGGAAATCGCGAGAATACGTGCTTAGCTGTTGATTAAAGCTCTTTCATTGTCAAAACATATCGTATACCGGATGCTCCGCTTCGCATAAAACCCAAGTACGACAATGACGATGAATCATACACGACAAAAAAAATCAAATAAAAATGTATTAATTTTCACCATTATATATTACTTAATATACTGTATATTAAATTGTTTACTTTTCTGACGTATTATTACTACATAGACGTATGTCGTGTAGTATAATATAGTATATGACGCATAAACGTGGATATACCCATATGTTTTTTTATTGAAATATTGAATAACAACAAATTTATATTTAAAAATTTAAAACCCTTTTTTTTATTAGTACCTATATATTAAATTGAATTGACAAAAGTTTGTTATCGTTTATTTGCATTAATAATAATATTCACATATAATATTATAACAAACAGTGTTCTTTTATGAAATTTTGTTAATAAATACGACCGTTACAAATTAAAATTTTACAATAGCCACAAATTAATTGAACGATTCGATGAGAGTAAACAAAGCGTTTATAATACAAGTCGTTTAAACGCACGAAGTTTTGTAAAACTAATTACCATGTTCGGTTTTAATTTTATACGTATATTAAATTAAAAAGTGAAAACCGTTTATGACCATAAAAAAAATACCATATGGCTATCATATTTATTGTTATTATACGTACTGAATCATCGTGAGATTCTAACCGTGATTAAGACGCGTAAAATCAAATACGATTTTCCTGAATAAAAAAAAAAAATATAGGATTTTTCGTGTTTATATCTCAGAAAATATACGACGAAAATCTTGCATTTAATGTACTTAGATGTTAGTATGTTACCTAATGTAAACGAAATGTAACTGTACGAAAAAGATAATTCGGCTAAACATAATATGTGTCCGTACTTCCGTAGGTACTATCATATTCATATATCATATAATAAACAATACGCGTTTTAAACGTGCCGAATTTGTTCATCATTATTATAACGCGTTCATATTATGAAGTTCATAATCATGTCAGATATCAATAGATCTAATTACGAGAGTAATATGTGAGTGTGTGTGTTATACTTATAAGTAATAAGTACTTTCTCTATAAGAATAATAAAACGTCTAGCAATGCGGAAACCAGTCAGTGAATCGTATATGCACATGGGTACATAGGTATTATTATTAATAATAATAATAATAATAATAATAATAATAATAATAATAATAATA
>JAIUCT010000009.1:14871189-14998040 GCA_021307375.1 Tetraneura akinire
ATAATAATAATAATAATAATAATAATAATAATAATAATAATAATAATCGTGTGTGTGCCAACGAGAATTTTGAAGGAAAAAAAACGTACGTCTGAATATTTTATGTATACGAATGGCTATTGTTTTATGGCCCTCCAAAAAAACGAAATAAAAACCAACCACGGTATTACAACCCTTTTGGACGTACTATAAAAATTTCCGGTCAAATTAGCCCCGTTCGCATTGTGAAATCGTTATTCGATTTTTGGCGGTTCGTTTATATTATTATTTTCGGTTGACATTATATTGTTTCGCCCCTCGACACAGCATCGCCCCATTATTTCATTATAATAATAATATGTATAGATATTACATTAACCAACCGCAGAGACGGCTGGCGTCTTGCTGACATGCCTTCGTATTATAAAAATATTTCATTGAACAAATTATTATCCTAATATGACGCTACACGCGCGTAATGCACAAACGTTTTACACGGAAAATATTATAATGAAGAATAATAATAATAACGAACAGATTTATTTTAGATTTTATCCGTGTTACATTATATTATGATATATTTTTATTGTGCATTAATGAAATATTATTGCGATTTAAGAGATAAAAAATATAATTTCGAGTGTCGCGTGTAATACCTACCATATTTTTTTTTATAACACGCGTATTATTATAATAAATATAATAATATTACGATGCTCGATAAAAACGACTAATCCGCTTCGCACACCGCGATTTTCAACGGTTTTTTTTTTTTAACAATATATAGAAATAAATTGATAAGAATACAAGCAAAAATAATAGAAATTATTATTTTTTCTTTTTACATTCGTAAATGTCATTTTTTCAAACGGAAAATTTTAATTTTTACCTACGCGTTTTTACCTTCCTCTTACGCATAATCACAAAATTAAATTTTCTCGCGATAAAAGTTTATCAGCTTATCAAAATAACTTCCTACGGTGCTATTTACCTGAATGCCTGGCGAGAAATAAATAAAAGCCAGAAAACGCCGTAGATCGGCGAGAGCCCTGTGCAGGCATATTACAATCCGTCTCGTTCTCGATTCGTTCTACCATCGTTCTTCGAGATTACACGTGGTCCTCTCGACTTTCAATGCAGCCTCCTCGGTGTCCTTTTTGGAATTCAGGATTCGAGTCCCGTAATCGTAACAACGTGTGTTGACATTGTTTAGACGTAGATTACATTGTTGCAGACAAACGCACACATCACCTTTCATACGCACTACATCACTTATCAATGTGTGAAGTGTGTCGCCGAGGACGATATTATGGATAAGCGTTTTGGGCGGATAATGTAAATCCGTGATAAAAAGAAAAATTAATAATTTTTAAAAACAGAAAATAACTCGCGGGCAACGATGATTATTTGGTTAAAACGAAACGAAAAAAATTCCACTCGCGCGTATTTGGATAAAAACGAAGAGAGTAAATGTCGAAGAACGATATTTTTGATAATAAAATTAAAAATTAATAATAATCATTGCTATTAAAAAAAAAAAATCACGTTTCACTGTATTCATTAAAAACGCACAACGTTCCGCGTGCGTGCTACTTTTGCGAAAACGTACGTTTTCAAAAATAACTCGATTCGTCCGCACGACGAACTTATCGGATCGGGGTTTTCACTAGGATTAGTGATAACAACGGCACAAAACCCAAATCAACGTGACGATAATCATATTTTACGTATATACGAATATACGATACCGGTCGCACGTGTATATGTATATAAAAATCAGAGTAAACGAACGTGTGAGTGATAATAAATTTCTTAATACAATTATAATTATTATTTCGTTGGTAAGTGTAAAATAATTATAATATACACGACACCTGAACCAGATAAGATACGCGGACAGAAAAAAATACGAGAGAGACCGACACACCGACGACCGAGCAACGAACCTTCGACTGACGTGCGTGCGCGTGTGTGTATATTCGTGTCGTGTGTACGGGAGGGACAGTGCCGCCGCCGCGTAACGACGGGCCAACCGGCTCACGACCGCAGACGACCGTACCCGAACCGGATACGCGCCGCCGGGCCGTGCCTCGATTTTACTACTCGTGAGTACACGCGTACCTAATATAATAAAATATTTTAATATTACGTGATTGCAGGAATCAACCCCCCTTGTCGAAATGTGCTTTCGCAAATTGTCCGCGAACAATAATTATTTTTATATTACATTATATTTATTAATATGTAGCAATATGTGTGTTTTAATGTATATGTATAACATAATATTATATTATAATTATATATCCCGTTGATAACGAAAACGCCACAGGACAGTTTTCTCTTAAAAAAAAATTCGTGTGGTATATACGAAATCATATCGTTTTTGATGAATAATAAAATAATAAATATATAATTATTTATAATATACCTACATATTATAATATAGTACCTATATAGGTACTATTGATATTATTAATATGTTATTGATTCGTTTTTATAATTTTTACCTATTTCACTGCGTGAGATGATAATAATAATCAATAACAATATTGAATAATATGAATGTATACAAATACCCGTCTTCTGAAGTTTAATATCTTCAGAATATTCTACAATTTCTACGTAATATACATTATTATAACATACTACATATTACAATACGTGCGACGTGCGAGAAAGCCCGAAATTATGATACGACTACAATTTATATAATTTAACGTGTGTTAATTTGACCTATTAAATGAATAATTCGATAACATTGTCGTTTGGTAAACACCATATTTTATAAGAATGTTCGTATAGTATTTACTATTTTATAATCAAAGTTAAACGACGACGATGTTACGCGGTTGTAAAAATAAATGTTATTATAAATAATTAATATCCGCTGTCACTGGTACACCTATATTTTATATACATTATTATACATAATATAAAAAGACCGTATTGAATGAGTTTTTTTTTTTTTTTTATTAATCATCGTGTGTGTGTACAGCAATTAACACGGGTAAAAATGAGAGAGACGAAACACGAAACGATGAACTAGAGAAAACGCGTACCTCCTATATGTAGAAATTATATAAAGACGGTATTCGATCGGAATCGTCTGTCGACGATTAACTTGTTTGGACCGCAGTAATGATGAGATAATCCACTATAAACGTTATTATAATATTATTATATAATTGTATAATATAGTTACTATATAGGATAAATGACCGACCGTATATTATGAAGAATTTTTCTCCAGACAAAGTATACGCCTTTCGCTATCGTGTAAAATGTATAAAGGTATATTATATATTATTGTATTTTGTATGTATATAAAATAGTGGTTACGAATTTGGAGAGATACTGCGTGAGAAATAAAATATAAATAACGGTATATAAACTAAAAACGAATAAATAAACGAATGATATTCACGAATCATATACAATACGATCGTTACAAAGAACTGTTTATACGATTATTTTAAATAGCTCCACGTTATACCTATACGGCTACATATAGTATATTATACGAGTACACAGAAAATTATTGGCTGTACAAAGAGTCAAAGAATAAAATAAAATTATAAACACAAAGTGTTAGGTAATCATAATTATTTCATTTGGCATAGGTATATATTGTTGTATAAAATGATAAAAAAAAAATTCCAAAATATTAATCACTCAAAACTTTCACTATAAAAGTGAAATTAGTAGGTACATTATTTTAATGACAGGTAATTTTATAGGACACTTATATCTTAGAGTGTAAAATGGTAATATTACATAGGAATATACGTATATTATATTGTATTTTATAATTTATAATATTCTAAATTCTAAAACTTAAAAACCAATAACCGATCATTTTTTACCACGTTACAAAATATTTTTAAAAATATATATATTCAATAATAACAGCACTAAAATAATAAACAACATAATAAAAAAGTATATATTATTTCCTATATATATATTAGTATATTTTACTTCAATAATAATTAAAAAAAAAAAAAAAATAGATCACCTTTATCAATATCCGTGTGAAAATTGATGTGCATTTCAATCGTTAAAACTTTACTGTTGCACATAATATATTTAATTTTAGGAACGTTAAAATGTTAGGTCTTAAAAGACCACGAGATTAAAACATACGTATCACTGAGAGCAACATTCGTAACTGTTGTTAATCGAAAACTGATCTGATTCCTTTTTTTTAAGAATTTTCGCTATAACGTCCTGCGCATTTTGACATCCCACCACACACACAGTTTACATGATTCAATACATAAATAATAATAATAATAAAAAAATCCCGAACAAATATGCGACCCAAGACCTCAGACCATAGTTTGCGGATTCTGTAAAAAATCTTCCTTCACAGCTTGACCACCACATTCATCCCTAATGACGCGAGGTATCTATATAGTATTATTATATATGGATTTATGTATGTATTATGTATGTAATATACTACCTATACATTATATTATGTACTCGATGGGAAGTATATATTGGACTGTTTACAAAAAAATCACTACAAGGTAAGTTCATATTTGTGTGTGTGTATAATAGCAAATATACAAATTATATATTATATATAATTTATATATTGTCTATATAATGATTCCAGAATAATATAAAAACAAATTAAAATATATTCTACAAGGTAATAATTTGATGATCAAATAATGTTGACAAAAATAATTCGAATATAATTTTAATATAACAAGTCAACACAGGTAACAATAACAATAATAATATGCTGACCATTATAATATTTGTATTATAGTATTACATTGTATGTACAAATTGTAGCACACAATAGGAGGGAAAAAATGTGGAAAAAAACAGAGATATATGACTTATTTCACAATAAAATGTCAACATTTTTATTCTGCTAAGCCACAAAAATTGCCCACGAAGATATTTATAAGTTATGAGATATAGCCTTAAAAAAAATCTTCAGAAAATATTTAAAAGCCATAAACATTATAATATCGGAAATATTTCACACCTATGGCGGAATTAAATATAATCCGTATTATTGATAATAATATACCTATATAAAAAGTGGAAATATTTCTTTGAATTATTGTTATTATTCGTTTTGTGCTCAAGCCCCATGTCAATAATAATACCGTTTTGCGTCGACGATCTAATGATCCGAACGCAGCATCTGCTTTTTTTTCTACATCGTCTGGACACGCATCGTCTGAAATTATTAGACTGTTATATACAAATTTCGTCCGCGCGGCAATATTATTGAACACTACTACACTAGTGTGTTCACTCTAGTGAGTAGTTTTATTGATTATTGTGCCTGAAATCTCTGTATAATATTATAATATTATGGTAGAAATTTTATAATTATAATAAGGTACCATGTGTGATTATTGAAACATAACGAAATTTCATGTATGAGCGAACTCGTGGTTAAGGCAAAGCAAATTAATATTACTGGATAATATTATTTTGACTGATAGAATCGTAAAATATTTGATTAAATTGAATATCGTGTAAGTATAATATTATCATGACCTAACAGTCTAACACAAATGATTGATATATATATATATTAATTTCCTTGCATTATATCCTTAGATTACTAAAAATAATTAAAATAAGAATAAACATTCGTATATTACAAATGCATAGGTATATTTGTATTTAATTATTATGAATACAAAACCACAATGAAAAATAATTGTTTATTATAATCATTCTTCTTCTCTTCTTCTTCTTGATAATTATTAAATAATATAATTATCAATATTGTAACTATGTTTTAAAGGCTATTAGCATATACAAGCATAATATATACACATAGAAAGATTATACTGGATAAATTATAAGAATATTTAGGTAATTATACCTAGTTATTTATAATACAGGGACAACTTATGATGTTTAACTAGGATATACTAGGAATAACTCATACACGTATTATACAAATTGATATGATAAAAATATTATAAGAATAGTACTTTCATTATATATAAGATAAAATTGGTTAATTTCCCACTGAATAAATTTGAACAATAACTTTCATCCTTTAACATTTATTGTTAACCGCGCGTAAATTTATAACAAAAGCACATAATTTTATTAATATTAAACACCTATATTATGGGCTAAACGTCTATTATAGTGGATATGTTTTTATAAATCATCAAATAATTTAATAATTTTTTCAGTCTTAAATATTAGATTTATTGAAAAAATAAAATTTACTGACACTTTCGTAATAAAATATATAAAGTTGAATATTAAGTATTATGGGTGCCGCTTATATAATATATATTTACGTACTTGTATGAAGTGTTTTTAATTTTATCGCATTGATAATATCGAATAGTATAATGTTTTAGAATAGTTTGTGTAATTTATACTTTTAATCACTTTTTTTTTCAAATAAAATTATATGTATAGATATATAACTTATCGTTTATTCGGTAAATATTTTACATCGTTAAATGGGCGTATAAACCAATATAATATATAATTATGCAATAAGCGTATATTACATTATTACAATTGTTTTACCTAATAATACATTAATATGGTTATATAAATTACAGATATTAATATAAATAATAATATTACGATGTTATATTTTACGCAGTTACAATTTACGACGATATCGTTATTTTTCTTATACTCGTTTATAAATAAACATAATATTATATTATGTATGGACATAAATGACTTATGATTGCATATTATGATGTACGACTTAAATTTCAGAATTAGGTAACAGTGTAACACTATACATGTGCACAATGATGATCGAAATACGAAATATATTATGATACTCGTATATCTATATTATATTATGATATACGCATCATGTCGTTTAATTCTACAAGTCCCACGTTAAAAACGCGCATATATATTCGTATATATATATATATTAAAATATTATAATATATTATAATATAGAGAATGCACGTGTTGTCGAATTGCGACACTCAGCGTAATATACCGATGTGTCATATAGACTCGAATACTCGATTAAAGTGATAATTTCCGGATGGTGAGGGACAGTTTATGCGCCACTTGTGTCATCGTCTACGGGTAATTTTTCGGAGAGTACTCAATAAACATCGGTTATTGCACATAAGTAGATGTCAACGCAGTTAGTTTATAATATTTTATATATATACATAATACATATGTCATATATACGCTAATATCAATAATTCTATTATAGAGTTCTGACAAGTCGGCGGCGCATTACGTATACGTTTATTATTATTCTCAAACAAGATTATAAATATAATATATTGCGGCGTTAGAGGTTACACAATATGTATGCAATATAAATGCAGTATTATATATATATATATTATTATCGACTCAGCGTGATAAAAATTAAAAATACCGCGAGTAACAGCCCCAGTGGTCTTTTTTTTATATACGCGCGGCGGCCGATTTACAATTATTATTATTATTAATTTCTTTTTTATGGCTGCCGTCCGATTGACGCTTCCGGTAAGTTGCGAATAAAAAGGGTCGATTTCGTTATAGGTATATATTATTATTATATAAAATACTAATACGACTACGCGCGTTATATAGAATACAATCTATATACAAATTAAAATTTTTAAATTCAATTCTTAATGACTTTAAGAAAAATTATGCAGATTAGATAAGGAAATTTGTTGGACAAATTTTTGAAAACGCGCGTACGCATGATAATATTATATATACAAATACTATATGATGACTTTATATATTTTATAAAGTGCACACTGCATCACATATTATATAGTATAATTTATTATAAATCATATAAAATATAATATTCGCCAAAAATTCTAGACGTTTTCGTTCGCGCGTCCTAATAGTCTAGACTCTTGACGGTTTGACACCGTTCCAAATAATTCGTCTGCATTATCAAACGCCGAATTGTTTATGGGCTGGTCGTGCATCTTATACGCGATATTTCATGCGTGGGGTCTCGCCGAAAGGACTAACCTTACACAACGGAAAACGTCTCATGTGACTATAGGGATGCGTTGGCGCCACCGGAACGACAGTAGACTTACATTTATGCGCGTGTAACGAGGGAAAAACTTTAACGGACTGGGCGAGTGGCGTCCGCGATGAGAGGAGAGGAAGCCGGGCTGAGAGAAAAAAGAAAAAGAAATTTTCTCTGAAAATCTATACGGTTTTATAGCTTTTAACAAAATAATATATTATATACGTATATATACACACGTATTATTATACTCGTATATAATACATACGCATCGGCACGACTCACATTCTTATATTCGTGTGTATATACATACATATAAGTAAACGATTTCAGACCGGAGCTTTATTAGGAATCGCGTATCGAGGACACGGGGGAAAGACGAGGGTATCTGCAAATAGTGTACTTATTCCGTGATATATTATTATACTGCAAAAGTGCAGAAAAAAATTGCTATAATAATTTATATAATAAAGTGTATTATATATTGATAAAAGTATCGAAATATCTCCGAATTTAATTGGACGATACATATACAACAGCATAATATTATTATAACGGCGGCGACGTGCCGACGTCGAATAACGTTATTATTCGATACGAAAATGTATCTCATAATCAGAATCCGAACGAATAATATTGACCGTATATTTTAACTCCGAACAATTATGGTCATTGGCCGTAGACCGCATGTGGCGCAGATCTTCAATTTAAACTTTTTAATGTAATTTCCAATAAGACTGCAACTATATAATAATAAGTAATTGCAACATTTAAGATGTTTTACAAAGACAGTAAAGAAACTTTATTTTTGAAAAAAGAAATTCTTAAAGAAACTTGAACGCCGAATTATTATCAAATGCGTATAATATACGAGTATTATATACGTACGTATGTGGACGGAGCGACACGCCATTAAACTTGTATTCATAATACTCTGTAAAGGCGTACTGGATAGGCAATATTAGTGTTTCGCTGTACGTTTTTGGATACAGGATACCATAATAATAGTATAATGGTTATCGACTAGATATTAAATAGAACACACATCACATATAAATACAATGTACACACTTTCATATTATAAATGATGAAAATGCATAAAATGAAATGAACTTGTGTTAAATATTGTGAAAAAATATTAACCATAATGACATTCGAAAACTATTGTATTTTAGTTAAAATACAAAATTTTAGATAATATAATATAGTACATAATATAATTTATCAGCTATATATTATTATTATACAGGAATTAGGGGTACTTGGTTTGATTAATACCGAGTATAATATTATATAATATTCAAATAATGTTTTCAAAGTTATAAAACAATTATAGAAAAAAAAATATGATTTATTTAAACTGCGTATTAATTTAATAAAGAAGATATTTTTTTTTTTTTTTATACTCGTAATATAGTTAAGTTGTTAAGTTATATAATGTGAAATGTATTTAAAATTGTGTTGATGCATATATTTGCGTTAAATAAAAATTATTTATTTAAAATAATATGTATAGTGTATGTACCTAATAATAATAACTATTATATTGTATATTAGACGAAACTGTAATGATTTCATATAAATATTTTTTCAGCGAATATAAAACTCGATAATCGTACGTCGAGAAAGAAAGATATTTTTTCCAGAACATTAACATACGGCGTGTGTACATTATAAATTATAATAAATTATAATACACATAATATTTTATTTTAAACCATTAATAAACAAATAAAATGCGATTCAATTGTTATAGCATCCCACTCCGTTGCCAATGGTTAGTCATGACTCGCGAACATTAAAAAGCGTTCAGACGTCTGGGGAACAATATCGTACATAAGGATATATAAACTATAATGTAGATTACACACATAATATTACTGTGAACCTCATTTGGGAAAATAGCGATTTTCGTATATATGACAATTTCGTTTCCATCGATGATATATTATAGAGAACAGAACGGAGGATTTTATAATATATATAGTTTAACATGCAATCATACGACCGTAATATAAATATTTTATATTTATTATCGTTATATGAAGAACGCAATAATCTCCATGCGAGTACGTCAATATACAAATACATATACAATATTACGAGTATATAATATAATAGTATGATCCTATAATATATCGTTCATTTTATTTCACTTTCGAGTTATATGCGTTTTCGACATGCACAAATTAAATATACGCATTTATATACAGGGTATACTCGTAGTTAAAATTTCATGTTATGAAAATAGTATGTATAGGGTTCACGTTTAACATTTAAGTACGTTTTCAACATAATTTTCATTGTTTTTGTAACACTACGTTCTGATATTCTGAGTATAATATATTAATATATATATACGCAATGCGTATTTACATATTATAAAACATTATATTATTGTAACTTGTATAATAATATTGGACTCGCACTATGCAAACGTCTAAAGACGAAAAAGAGAAAGAAAAAAGAAGAAATAAGAAAGATACATATGCTCTATCGCGTATAAATAAATACGAACACATAAACAACGACGTTTGTTCCATTGAACCGGTTTCTACCTAGAGGGATGAGGATTTATACATGTCGTGTATAAATAACGAGGCGTTTAACCCCATTTTCCGTCCCTTACGTGAACGTATACGTAATATGTTTCCAGAAATAAATCGTTCAATTTATATACATATAAGTCCCGTGGGTAAAAACGCTTTTTTTCGGTATACGTCGTGTCTCCCCATTAAAAAGTCCGTTCTTTTTCGCACCGTAATTTATTGCGAGCGTCACGATAACTAATTCCGTTTCCCCGCGCGAACGAGAAATGACACCCTTTTTTATGAGATAATGAATATACTGTACGAGTATTTGGGGAAATAGCGAGCACGGAGGCGTTACAAATTCGATTCTTTATATTTCATTAGAAATATAATTTCACAGTTTCTATTATAATATAAACGGGTATTATTTACTTACTTATATATACATTAATAAATTGATATTTGACATTCAGTATTGTATGATAATATGTATTTAGTATTACGTATAGTACATATATACGTATTTTACTATTATATGTACATTATATTATATAGTACCTATTATATACTATATGTATGCATATGGGACACATGAAGGATATTAGAGGATTGTATATATTATGGTTTCCGAATACAAATTATAATTAAGATATTATAATGAGATGAAAAATGGATTTTTTCTTTTTAGGTTATTTGGGAAATTTATACACTTAATTCGTATACATATAATATTTACGCGTTTGGTACAAACAAAATATGACGGTTAATCACGCACTTTTTGCATAATTTGACTAAATTTTTACTTGCAATTGTAATGGGAATGTGGTAAAGCGATGCTAATGAGAAAAATAATATATTTCATCGATTTTACGATTCAAGTGAACTAGACAATAGCCGTAGAAAGACAAATGCGTGGAATTCGCGACTCCCGACCGGAATAAGTCGTTGACAACTACAATACATAATATTATTATTATTAGGTATATAATGTACCCCATAACCGCCCTGTTTATTATCCGTATATATAGAGTTCATTACCGTCTTGGCGCATAATATATAATAACGAAGCCTATTACTTTCATAATATTATAATATACGTATAGAATTATAACGTTGCCCATAAATATATTTACGTAAATATACCTATACAACGCGTGTTATATAGTGTTCGGCTGTGCCATGTGGCTATCGGAGAACGGGGCTGCCAGGATAAGGCAATAGACATTATGTATATAGGTATACGTAATATTATAATAATATATACAGGGCGAGGACACATAATATATTACGCGTAATATTATATATATATATATAGGTATAAATATTGTAGAAGAACGCGAGGGGGTTGTCGTCGTAGTCGAGTAGAGCGAGTTCGCGCGCCCCCGCGGTACACACGCGCGAATCTGCACGCGTCGAAGACCTGCTCCACATCTGTCGCGCGGAATCGACGGTATACAGCGGAGCGACAAGAGAACGCATCTGCCCCCTCCCCCCGACCGCGTGCGTATATATATGCACGCAGCGTGCATTTCTATATTTAAAGAATATTACATGTACGATATTGTATTATACGGCGCGCACGTGCGCACGTGGCCCAGCATCCTGTTATTATATAGGTACCGCGGGCCCAACCCTGCTGCAGACACCTCAGCTTGCGTACACGCACCTATTTGTCCGTGCAACGACGACGGCGGCGCACCCTACCCCACCCGTACCCCGCGGCCATCAGTAGCGTCGCCGTCGCGAGTGCACGACGTTCAATTAGTGAAACGGTAAAAAACAAAAATAAAAAAACGAATACCTCTCGCGTTAATATGTTATATCCTTTTAACACGCGCGTTGACCTTTCAAATTTTTTTTTTCTCTCGTATTTTTTACCGCCCTTCCACCCTTTCCATCGGCCCTCGTTCCGACAATAAGACGGCAAATTAAAATATGTATAGGTATACGCGACC
The DNA here is from genome assembly GCA_021307375.1 of Tetraneura akinire. Taxonomy (NCBI): domain Eukaryota; kingdom Metazoa; phylum Arthropoda; class Insecta; order Hemiptera; family Aphididae; genus Tetraneura; species Tetraneura akinire. The sequence goes on from JAIUCT010000009.1 coordinate 14,883,630, forward strand.
CGATAATATAATATAGTAATTAAGTCCGTCAAAAATAAAAACGAAATCTCGGCCTATATATATATATTATAATAAACACGTATATATTATATAGGTTTTTTTTTTTTTATCTTCTTATTTCTGTACCGCTGCCGGGCACAGATATATTGTTATACATTTGTACGTATATAATATGAGTATTTACGTACCATCGAACTCGAGATAACTTCGAATGTTACATCGAAGGACGAATAGAGATCCGTGTTTATACAATATTTAACCTCGAAAATATACGTCTATACATTTTAAACTTTACAAATACCTATTATATATTATGCGATATTATACTCGTATATTATTATTATATTCGAAAAGAGCGTAAATTACGTACCTATAGGTGTTTTAAAAACGATTAGATAACATATTGATATTTTTACACACACACATATTATATTATAGTATATATACGAGTATAATATTTTATTATGTTGACGGTAAATACGGCATATTATATATTATAAGTATTTCGATGATATTTTTTACCACGTTCAAAAATCGAAATATTTTAAAAATATAACATGACTTTAAATACATATTATAGTTTAAAACGACAAATGGCAAACAATGATACCGCGCTTCGATAAAAAAAATAATTGTAAATTGCAGGTGTCGTACTACGTATAACTACGAGTAGTTAGAATAGACTTTTGCATATTATATAGTCGAAAATCTAGAATTTTTATCGTACCTACTTGTTTACATAAAGAAATAACGTGTGTACTACATTAAATATTATAATACATTGTACGTATTAGTTATTAGTTATATTTATATTATATATAATATAATTCCATAATGCGTTTATTATATTTAATCATATCGCACACGACTGAACGCGCATGAAGTGGACTGTGCGACCAATGTAACATAATAATCTCTCGGCGTCACGTTGGCGGGCAATTTAATAATAATAATAAATAATATATATTATTATTATTATTATTATTATTATTATGAATATATAAATTATATAATAATAAATAATAATATAATATAAGGCGCAGGTATATACACGACGGCGGATCTAGACCTTTAAAAACGTACGGTCGCGCGCGCGAAGAACGGGTGTTTTGGGTGCGTATATACGTATATATATATATATATATATATATAAAAGGAAAATACATCGAAAGCAAAAGCACCCGGTGCTGGCGGTATCAGGTTGCAGCGGTCGTGTGCCATTTGGTGTCTCGGCATCTCTCTTGTCTCACATCTGTCCGCCGTTATTGTACCGCGTTATGTGTAGGTATATACACATATTATAATATGTACCTTAACGGTACGGTTCAACCCTTCGGGACTGTATACCATATAAACACGCTCGCGAACCCTCTCCCGCGCACGTACACATACAATACCGCGGAAATTTACAGTGTATAATATATGTATACGTTCATTATCCACAATTATTATTATTATTATTTTTTAGTAGACGAACGTATTTATATTTTTTTTTTTAAGTCATTTACATAATAATATTGTTTACGGTGATATATAATATATTCGTTATAACTCTACGTTTTATTGTTAATTTTTTTAATGTGATATTGGATTTGAAATATTGAATTTATACTATATTACACGCAGAGGTTACTATATATTATGGCATTAAACAGACACGTACGGCACAGAATCGCGCGATATTATGTAATAATTTATACCTATACTTATATATAATACGCATAATATACGTGTATAACGGTATACACATCACGTATTATATTTATATACGATTCTAATATTTTATATATATATATATATAAAAAATAATCGCGCGCCGGGGGTTGTTTGGTATATATAATATAATATGTACATAGCAACACGTGGCTTACGGTGGCGGCGGCCTGTTTAGCCATCACCATCTGCCCGTCAGATTGTTGCAAACTCCCTTTTAACAAGTTTTAATTTAATTCCTCCCACAACGTTCTTTTACCGGTATATAATATATAGGTACTCGTGTATTTATATATATAATATACAAACGCTCGCGCGGAGTACTTAGCAAGGTCTGCGGTGTCGGCGACGGTAGCGGGGTGCGCGAGCCGTCTGCTCTCTTCCGATGGTTGATGGCTGCTGCAACTACTGTGACGGACGTGGGCGCGCGCGCGCGAGCGAGCGAGTTTGCCAAATGTTATTCGTCGCGAGATCGGGTTCTATCCATGCAGCAGTGTTTATTCGCGGCCACCCTGCTGCCGTTTTGGGACGGTGGATTTTCTCTATTTCTCTCTCTCTATAGAGATGTATATACATCATTCGTCTTATTTTCGTAAACAACTACTGAAAATCGCAAAATCATTACGGGTACCTACCTATACGAGTATATACGTCGCGGCATGTGCGGACACGTCTAATTGGACAGCCTCCGCCACCCACAATACAAAAACACACGCACAATGGGCAAACGCACCGTACACAAAATTATGATGACGGGTTTTCATTCTTTATCTCGCCATTATCGCGTTCTGTGTCACGCGCACGAATATGATTGATTTTATTCGCTATATAATACATAATATACTTAATACTTTGCTATATTATATTACTATATATACAAAACATATATATATAGGTAGTGAAAAAGGTATATTATATTATTATATACGTTAACGATGTGTTATAATAGTTACATAACACTATAATAATTTAATATGGGTATAGCAATTCAAACATTTCTTTTCTTATATTTTATAATTTTTACGTTACTTAATAATATTATATTATTATATTGTACATAATTTAATGTTGCCAACGTTATAAAATAAATTATAAACACGTAAGACAAAAAGATAAACTAAAGAAATAAATCTAACCTATATAAGTTACAATCGAATGAGATGAGTATATTTGTAGTGCGTATAGTGGCGTATTCAGATTTTTTTTTTGGAAGGGGGTTAAAAAAAAATTCCTGGTATAAAATTTATTATCTGAAAATGATTTTCTTTGACAACAAAAGTCAATTATAATCAACAATACACACTATAGTTTAACCATTATATTTGTAGTCATATTAAATTATTCTATTTTATCTGTACATATTATGTGTGATGTTAATAATAATCTTTAAATATTTAGTAACAATTTTCTGGCGGGGGGGATTTACATGTTACAACCTTCTCACCCCCTAGATACGCCACTGATAGAACATAAGTTATAGAGTAGGTTAACGTAATTTCATTTCTTTTTAAATATTATATTATCCTATAATCTTCCTCAAATTAAATAATTATACATGTCAATATGTTATGTTATAAATATTAATATAACATGAACGAAAAAAAAATATACTAATTACTAATACATTATTATTTATTATTTCATTATGAATTACGATTATGAAATAAAATAATTAACAATATAATATTAATTCATATTGTGTGTTATTGTTTAAATTTATAGAAATTAATAAACATTTATATTGATCTAATGAGATTTAATTATTTCCATAATACTATATTTTGTAATGTGAATGTATAATTAACTACCTACGTATAATGTAAATCTACGTTTAACTATTACACATTTCAAAAATATTGCCAAGAGCGGTGATTTCATATTATTGATTGTAAACAATATTATATAGAATAATTTAATGAGATAAAATCATATTCGTAAATGATGGAAATACCTAAAAACAATATACCTATATACTGTTAAACCATTTGGAAACATTGAACTCGTTAAAACTGTTTTAAATTTCATATTATGTATTGTATAGTCATATGGATATAATATGGGTTCAAAGTGGCACGGGCCAAATCGAGTGGCGGCGGTTTTTTTCCAGCTGCAGGTTCTTAATATGAAGGGTAATAGCACACACATCGACTCCTAAGAAATGTGAACCATCACTACATACTATCACAACCCCTCGGACGTGTTCTCGGGTAATTCTAGACGAGCGCCTACTGCAGTTTGTTTAACCGGTTGTTTTAAAGATGACGAACATATAAAATACTTATTTCTTCATTGACTTTAATAATATTAATTTTAAAACACATATAGTTGATATAAATATTATTATATAATATATACAATATATTTTTAGTGATAGGTATATCAAAATCCAACAGAAAAATAAGTATCTAAAAAAATGTATTCCAATTAATTTTTGTCTTAATAATTTCCCTAATTAATTATTTTACTCGTAAAAATAAATGTTTTAAACATTTTAAATAATTTTAATGCATTTTTGTGTCTTTCGTCTATTATATCAAATTTGTTTATTTATCTATACTTACTTATACCATTAAGTTAATTTAATTATAATTAAATTTTATTATCACATCGTATGTGTATAAAATATAAATATAACTTACAAAAATATTTTAAGAATATTATAATTGAAAAAATTAATTATTTACAAAATATATATACGTAAATATTATAAAATGGAATATTAATAATAGAACGTTCGTAATTTCGTGTTACAGAAAAAATGGAAACGAAGTTGACATCGTATAACTTTGTAATTTCCAATTATTCTAATCATTAATATTAATTATTTTATATAATATAATATTATATATGATTAAATTTGTGTTTTGCTTTTTATTATAAAATTATTACATTTTAATATCGTGCTTATCTACCTATTATATAGGTATAGTTAAAAATATAATATACTCGTAGGTATTATAATATATTATTAAATGAATAATTTATGAATTCCAAACATAATTATTATAATTATATCAAATATCAATATAATTACGTTAAAAAGAAATCATATATTATATTGCGTATTATAACATAGGTACTCCCAGTGACAGTCCCATCCGTATTGTTGTGACAACAATTTATAAAGCACAAATACTTCGAAGTTTTTTGAATTACCAATTATATTATATCGAAAACTATACATTTATATTTTATATTATAGGTATAGGTAATAATATATAATAAAATATTGTTCGAATATTAAATTACTACAGCATTTTAGAGGAAAAAAACTATCTAGTACGTGACTGAGAGCATGCGTGACCTACACAATTAGTTATGTAAATGCAGTAAGCACGCGCTGTATCGCATATCACGCGCTTGTCGTACTGTTATTCATTTGAAATCTAAAATTTAAATATATAAAAGAATACGATATCATATGTGATACGGGTCGAAAATGCTGAAATTAAAATGCATTACCAATAGATTAATATAAATAATATAGATTATAGGCAATAATAGGCTTGTACCTATAGTCTATACACACATTAATACATTATGAAGTAGAAGTATACCCGAAATGATGGAAATTTAACTACTCTGTAATGGTTATAAATTATAATGAACAATATAGGAATCGATAAAAAATGTACCTATAGTCAAATATACCTTAAAATCGCGAACAAAATGTATAAAAATGATCGGCGTATTTAAAAGCATAATTTTTTTATACTTCCATGGTGTTCTCAGATTTGGTTTTCAGAAATTGCTGAAAATGTAAAGAAACCTGTGAAGGAAAACCCAATTTACTTCGTATCCTTAATCCGAACTAGTAAACTGTGAGCACGCGCGTGACAAATTCCAAATACGCTGAAATCGGTTTTACAATATCGATGAATAATGTATATTGATAATGAAAAAAAAACACACAACTGGCGCCGAAAACCGGTTCAGCCGAAACGTTGGATAATAATAATTCCACAGCTATTTAAACAAGGCACGCGATATTTTTTAAAAAAGAAAAATCCCTTGTTGGAATTTAGAATAATACATAAATATAAGCACCTGGTAAAACTGTGCACGCCCAAAATCCAACATACGACATCGCGATGTCGATAATAGGGTCTTTTTTACTTTCAGAGGTCTTCAGCTTCCTTGTTTTTGTGCACCAGGAAACTGAGGAACCCGAGTACTTTACAAACAAAACACAAGCGCAACGATTATTATTCTCTTTATATGTATAATATTATAGTTTATAGTTTATATAGACTACAAATCGTACGATAAATAAAAACTTCCAGTACCTACCGATATAATATTATATTACTGAAACCACGCCTACAGATGGATGCATCCATAAATGGTTTACATTATTATAATGTGAAAGACACGTAGTTTATTTGACATAAATATGTACGCGGCGCAAAGAGTCGAAAGAATTAATACGTGACCTCACATAAAATGTACAACAAACTTATGACACATTATGTTTTTTCATCCAATATCTCATTTTAATTTAATATATATTGTAATATTTCATTATAACAGAACTAACGTTACGGGTGGTTTTCATTTTCAATAGATGGATTTCTTAGAATATCAAAAATCATAAAGCGTTTAATAAGATAACATGAATACAATTTATATATTTCATACATAAAAGTATAATATACTCGTATACTCGTATATGATTTATATAACAACAAATATGACAACCCTGTACGAGGTTAAAAGTACCAATGGCAATGATATAATACCTATCCTTTATACAAAGAACTATTAAAAAACAATCATTTTACGATTCTTTTGATATGAAAAGTCTTCTCTACATTATCTTATATAATATATAGCAATATATTATATTTAGTATACATCTATTTTCTCTAATAAAACTATCAATTTATTTTTCCATATAATATTATATACCTACCTATGGTATATACCTTAAACTTAATGATTTGTAATAAGCAATAAGGTTACATGAGTATTAAAAAAATATAAAATAATTTTTTAAACTTATTTAGAAACATACTAATTAACTATAAGAAATAATATATTTTGGTAATCAATACTACCTAAGCATACAGTTTAAAATATGTATATAAATTATTAATTGTAAACATAATTATTAAATCATATTTGTTATTAATTTATTATATAATTTTATTATATTAGATATACAATATAAAAATACATACCTGCATATATAAATTGTTTGTGCGGTAATGTTTGTTTTCAGTTTAAAAAAACATTGTTATATATACACACTGTGTACTTTATACGTATACGTAAAGATAAAGGAACCCTTCGTTCAGTTTAGAGGGTGTTTTTTTTTTTTTTTAGTAAATTATGTGTAACGATAGTAAGGTGAATATTATACGAGTATATATTTTAAAACATATTACGTTAAACGAATAAAAAAGTAACAAGACTTTGGAGAATAATTGATAATAAAATACTATAATAATATTAATTATTAGTTATTATAATACACCCATATAATAATAATTGATAAAATGATAAATAATCACTTTTTATAATAGTAAAGTGGTATTATAAATTAAATCAAAAATTTTATTTTATGTACTATCTTATTATTTTTCATGAATTTAAAATGGCTGTATATTAATAAAAAATTGATATTTTTTAAAACGGATATGTCACGACCTAGAAAATATTCTTCTTATTATTTTTCATAATAGGTAATTCAACGCTAAATACAATAATTTCGGAGTAAAACAGATTTTAAAAATCTGTGTTTCCATTTATTAAAATAGTCGCGCTGACATCCTCTTAAATAAATAACATATTTAATAATATGAATATTAATTACAAAAAGAGCTGATACTCCTGCCGCACAGGATACAGGTGTGCGGATCATAGCGTTTAATTTTACTTAGAATTTAAATGCAATGATAAACCATTGCATTCGAAAAAACGATTCTGAGCGAAGTTCAGTCAGATTATAATTTTCGTTTGAACTAAAAATATCAACTTCAAACAGCTATAAGTTTTAGTAAAAAAATTTAAAAACGGTTCCAAAATTTTACCACATATATATAATAGCTATGTGAACACCCAAAAAAATTTTCAAGTCTCTAACTTAAAAATTGCCCGAGTTATCGTGAAATATATAAATTGAATTCGTCAAAATTTCGTTTTTTCTACCGCCTATAGTCAATTTTGAGAAATTCAAAAAATGACTCAAATAAACAAGCACGTATTCAGGATCAATTTTCGGGGGGGGGGGGTTAAAATTTTTTAATATATGAAGTAAAAATAAATGATTATATTATACGTAGTTATATATGTAGTTAGTCTGTTATATTATAAATATAAAACTACTTTAAAAATTTCGGGGGGGGGGGGGGGGGTTGAACCCCTAAACCCCCCCTGGATACGGGCTTGCAAATAAAGTACTATCTACATCCACTTTTACATCTGAAACTAGCTATTGGTGAAAATGGAAGGGTTATTTCGGGTAGTGAAAGTGTTTTCAGAATATTTATACGTATGGATTCTAAGATTTTCGTTTTCCTAAAAATATCAACTTAAAACGGCTATAAAAAAAAATTTTGACAATGGATTTTTCTAATATTTTAGTATGATGTTAAGTAATATGTAAGTATACTTCAGTAAAATTTTCAGACTAAAATACCCAAAATTGACAATTTTATCACACATTATATACGTAAAAACGTGAATTTTACGAAATATTCAAAGTCCTATATTTTGGAAAAAAATTAATGTAACGGTTCCAAAATTATACCACATATATATAGTAGCTATGTGAACATCCAAAAAAAATTTCAGGTCTCTATCTTAAAAATTGCCTGAGTTATCGTGAAATATAGAAATCGAATTCGTTGAAATTTCATTTTTCGCGAAAAATGCAGTTTTTTCGTCATTTTTTCGCCGTTTTTTCTACCGCATAGCGTCAATTTTGAGAAATTCAAAAAATGACCTAAGTAAAGTACCAACTACGTCCACTTTGCTACCGGAAACATACCCTATTCGTGAAAATCGGAGCATTATTTCGGGTAGTATTTTTGTACACAGACATAAAAAAAAAAAAACAAAAAAAAAAACAAAAAATAATCACACATCATTGTAAAACCAATACATTCTTCGCTTCGCTCAGAATCTAAAATAATAACTAATTTTTAAATTGAGTATTTATCTCTGGCTTGACGTGAACAATAACGACTTTATAGTTTATTTTAATATTTTCTAATAAAAAAAACACTAAAACACCCTTGAAATTTCTGAGATATTGTATACTTAACGGATCTTGATTTATTTTGAAGAAAAAGAATAACAATTTTTATTATAATACATAATGACTAATTTCTCGATTTTCCTATTTTTTTCTCAATCCTACGTAAATATGTATAAATTAATTTTTAAAAAATGTGTACATTAAAATTTAATTTTTCTTTGTAAAAAAATGTAAATTAAAAATTGGGCTATTGCCCACCTAAATAATTTTCCCCTTCGACTAATAAAATAAAAATTGATTGAATGATTTTTTTTTTAAATTAAATTCTACGAAATAATTTAACATGAAAGATTTTTAACTATACTACAAGATATAATGGTACTTTAAATAAATAACAAAATGCATAATAAATAATATTCATAAACTATTGTATTTTTGATATTATAATCATTCTCAGGCGTTATGCATAGGCAATATTAAACTCTTATAATATGTTTAATAAACTATAATGTTATTTTAATATATTAATCATATTATTATTTTAAATTTTCAAATAATCAACCTTTTCTTGTAAGTTGAAAATTGCTTAGTATTATTAGTTCATATCATTTCTACTTATTTTTTCATAATATTCATTTATTTAAGTAATCAATTAAAATTACGAATATGATAAAAGAAGCATTTGCAGGTTATAAAATAAAATAAAATTGATACTAGTAATAAAATAAAATAAAAGACTATTAGATATTAAAGTTTAACTATAAATCTCATATTTATTTAATAATAATAACGGGCTGAACCCAATGAATACAGAGGCATAATTTTGAATAGATACATAACAATAATTATTTAAAGTCACATAATACTATAAAGATAAAAGAAAAATGTAAATAAATCGGACAATATTGTATAAATCAATTTGAATTTCCAATATTTCTTTATAAAAACGATTTTTAGTACTCATACCTGCAGATATTGTGACTTACTACACCTACTGTTATTATTATTTATTATTAAGTTCTAGAGTACAGATAGAGAAATTAAAATTTTACTATTACGTGCGAAATATAAATTGTATAAATTCAATAGTTAATAGAAATACGAAAATAGAGTCGTTTGAATTTTAGTTTGTATTCCATATAAGTAAACTGTATAGTTAAACTATATATTGCCACATTGGTATAATTAAAAAAAATAAGTTCTATTTTTGTATATAGGTTACCTTATCTCCAACTCCAACTTAAACGACTAACTATAAAAGGCACATCGTTTACAAAAATGGTAGGAATTATAAACATATTTTTATTGTTATTTTTATAATATTTTATTTCTAATACAATATTCTAATCACTTTGTATAAACCAATAAATTTAACCCAGCTATTTTATACTCAATAATATATTTTCATAATTATTTACCATGAAAAGGGTCCATTACAATTTCATTTATAATACATGCTAAATTATTTGCATATAGGTACTATATAGATACTGATTTATAGTTGATTAATAATTAGTTAAATTAATAATTTATTATTTCTTTTCTTCTTGTATGTTTATTATCATAATAGATTTAATTCTATACATTTTTACCCTTTGCCATTTTCATATACTGTTAATAAATTATTGTTCTAGTGTTATAAAGATAAACTATAAAGTCGTGTTGCATGCGTGATAAATGATAATCGTACATACAGGTATATTATTATATATAGATAGATAATCATATATAGATAATAGATATAATCATTTTAATAAAAATTTAGTAACAAATAATTTTTTATTTATTAAATATATGATTTATAAAGTTATAAAATTATACACATTTAAAAAAAAAAATTAAATTAAAAAAATTTATTTATTATCCAAATACGAATATAAATAGGAATACTCGATAAATATTGAAATAATATGTATTATTAAACTTATCGTTAAATATGATTTATATTAAATAATATAAACAGAAAAAACGATTTTTACGTTTCCAATATTATTACCCGTGAAAAACTAATAAAAATAATGCACGTGCAGTTATATTTTAACGGGTCAATAGTTCGTGACAACAGTTGAACGTTAGATTTAAAACGTACTTTTGACCCACTTTTTTTTATTAAGTGAGCAATATATACATATGTATATATTAACGCCGGAAATTAAAACGTACATTAAGTTATTAAACTTGAGTCTTGGAATCATGTTTTAAATTGAATAATTGATAAACCCATTAACCAAGTGTGATTCATATACAGAGTATAAAATGAGATGAGACACGATGAGTTTATGAGATAATAATAAATTTAAAAATGTATTTAAAATTCAATCAATTCTATTCGTATAAGTAAAAACTGAAAAGTATTTGTCAAAATAAAATGATTATAATAAACGATTATTATAAAACACAATCAATTTATTATTATAAAAGATATTCAACGTAATAAAAAAAATAAAATAAAATAAAATTTTCTTCAAAAGTATTATTGAATTGTGTAATGTATAAAATAAAATAATTTAATTATTACTAATGTATTGAAAGCTCCTACAGTTTTACTATACTTATGAATAATAAAATATTATTAAATAATATGTTTTTTAACTATATGTACCTATATTTGATTTTATGAATTATAATAATAGACACAATTAAGTTAAATAGGTATATGTAATCATATTGTAAAAATTATTATTATCTACTACTAAAATAATAATAAAACATAACTACACTTAAATTCACCTTATAATGTGATAATATATAAGTACGTACTTAATAAAAACTATAAAAATATATGTCTAATAACTGTTCATGTTTTGAATAGTCCAAGATAAACGACGAATACTACAATATATTTTATAACATACATATTAGTATATTACATATTATAAATTCAAATTTAAAATAAACTTGAGGACTTGTGTCTATTTTATAATCAATATAAATTACTTATTTTATTTTATTTTTAGAGCTTTCGTATACTTCTGAACATTTAGCTACACAGTACACGTATATATACATTAATCTGCAATAATATACTTTAAATACTTATAAAAAATAGAACCTTTATTTTACTATTATCTATTACAATATCATGCATTTAAAGAGTTCGAAATGTTGAGTAGTAAATAGTCTGAAAGCCTCCATTGGTTGAATTACATTTATATTATATTTATGTGTACAGATTGAAATATTTTTAAAGTGTGAATAAGAGAAGTAGGAGATCGTACATTATTATAATACAATATATTATGTGTACGAGTGTACGTATATATAGATTGTAGATATATATAAATAATTATTTTTCTTTTATTAATAATATTTGACTTTTCTTCGACTCCTCCTTACCCCTTAAGGAAGGTGCGGTCCTTCGTGCGCCACTGAATCATTGTATGCGCAAGGTGCAGTATATTATTTATTATTATTATTATTATTATTATTATTATTATTATTATTATTATTATTATTATTATTATCAACAGTATAATATACGCACGTTGTTATATCTTAATGACTTGACCGTTTGTGACGGTCATGCTCGTATAGAAAGTTCAAGTTACCGGTGGAACAATATATTATTCACGTGACGGTATGTTTATAATCATATAATATATGTGTGCTCGTAAATACGATTGTGTGTGTGTGTGTGTGTACTGGCCTGTATTATTGTGTAACGGACGAATAGGTCCAGAGGTTTTACGGGTGAGTTACCGGAGAAGACTGGAAAAAGAACGCGCGATGCTCTCCGAGGAAAAACAGAAGCCAGGTGGTATGGACAGCGCCAGTGTATATGGTGTGCTCTGCACCTGGCAAGACATTTCACGTAAATATATTATGTAATATACAAACCAAGCGTTATGTATAACTTATTACAAATGGGAAAATGACGCGCTTCCACTCATCCTGTATAATATATAATATATGTATAAAGTATAAATAAGGTCCTTGATACGTCTTCCAGGCTCCAATGATTTTGGACATTTCACGCACTACTACCAAGGTCACCAAACTCGATTTCGGATCTCTACGAAGAGATCAGTTACAAAATAAAACAAAAAAATTATTCACTGCGACTATTTCTGTTTTTGCCATTCATTATAATATAAATATATTTATAGTGTAGGTTATTACGACATTTATGACGTACATATTATATATAAGGGAGATGGATCATGGATCGAACCTCGGGGTCAATGCAGACTATTGACGATATTGTCTAACCTCTAACGTTATATGTATTTGAAGTATAAATTATAATGTCATTTGAGAGATTAGATAAATTACTTTATAATTTTGTTCATATTTTGCAAATCATTTATTTTCAAGGATAAAAAATATTTATTTTTTTTTGTATTTTTAGTTTTATTATATGGTGGAATTTAAATTAAAAATAATTAATCAATGTACAAATAATAGTTGTTTTATGGTAAAATGATCATTTTTAATATTATACGTACCTACTTGTGTATAAAATTATGAAATTAAAACCACAGGATATAGCTGTAAAATGATAATGACGTAGGAAGTATACGTAGAGTGTATTGTATTATAATTAAGATTAGAAATTTGTGAAAAATATAATAATATAAGTTTAATACACTGATAATGAATAAAGTGATTAAAATATTGATAAAATATAACCATATTTAGATTAAAAAAATAAAGTAACAATTTCAAAATTTTAGAATGCATGTAAAATATCTATGTAAATATTAAATAAAATATTATCTAAATAATGTTCAATAATTCTATACTGTATCCTTACTTCCTTAGTCATTATAAAATAAGTAAAATCAAATTTATCAAAATTTTAGTCTCTGTGAATTTTACCAGTTTTACCAGTTTTTTCTTTTTTTTTTAACAGCTTTTGTTTTCCCATAAGAAAACTATAGGAAAATTTAAAAAAAATTACTTAAATAAAAAACCAATTTGATCCAATTTCTCTATCAAAAATATATTCTATTGTGGTAATTGGGTCATTATTTCTTTCCAAAAAAGTGTTTTCAATTTTTCATACATAGAAAAAAAAGTAAAATAAATATAAAAATTCTTACGTCGTTGTAAAACCAATCATATATTTTTCGCTTCGCTCAGAATTTAAAATTATAGGTAATTATAGTTTTGTCAATTAAATTATTATATCATTAACGATATTTTAATCAAATGAAATTTAAATTCAGGATGTAGAAATAATATTGTGTGAGGAACTGATGAACATTTTGAATATTTGAACGTTTAATATTATTGAAGTTAACCTATAAATTTAAACGAAACAACATTGTCCAATAGGTAATCAATAATCAACTAGACAGTCATTTATTATAAAGTGTTGAAATTAAATAGGTATCATTGATTAAATTTTATGTATTCACGGATAAAACGATGAAGATCAATTTTTAATGTACGTAGATACCTACATTTAAGTTAATGCGTGATAAAATTTAAAGTCTTATTGAAATTGTTTGAATAATTTAAAATAATCAATTCTTTACTCCAATGTTTTAAATAATTATCCAATATTCACGAAACGTGAGGTTTTTACATAAGTTAATGTAATACAATTTATTATTAATATAAATAATAAACAACACAACTCACAACTATAACTATATTGTTCGCGACTAGCCGAATGCAAAACTGCATAAGTTGATATAAATATACATAACTGTTATTTGTTATTAAATATAATAAAATAAAACCACTATTCGTAGCTGAGTCGCGGAAATATTATCGAGTATTGTGAAAATAGAATATTATGCCAAATATTGCATGTACCACGCTAATGATAATATAATTGTAATATAGACAACGGGTATAACCTTGAATTGTCTCTCTTGTAAACACTAACGAACCAATTCTATGGACTATGGCAATCTTTTCTGCGTTGTATTGCCAAAATGTAAGTAACATTGGTTAAGGTCTTGAATGTCTCGAATTAATGATACGCATTGTATAATAACAACGAAAGCAATCAATCTCTAAAGCCCCGCTGGGAAATGACATTATTTATTATTATTATTAAATATTAAGACATATAATGTTACATTCGACGTTTCGGGTGCAATGACATTTTTTGTCGAATTTACGTATCTTCGACTTTTAATATAAATAGGTATTAATATCCATAATGAAGTATTAGATTCAACGTAATACCTGGAACCTAGGTATATCGCACGAGTATATGCATGTATAACACAAATAATTGATTTGAGTTAATATACTACGATGTAGGTACACACATACAATAATCGCACTATGTGAGTATAAACTATATTATACGTATAATTATAATTATTTATTATGATGTATAATAATATTTGAATGCTATTCTGAAGTTTTCAATTTAGTTATATTAACAGTCAACGTACCTACCTATACATAGTGAATTAGTGACTAAAATCGTCATTATTGACATTACTCATTAGAAATATTAACTTAAAATATTTAAGTAGGTAATCAATAATTCAATACCATTACCATATTATATTATCAATACTTCGAAGCGAATAAGCAGTAGGTAGATAAACTAATTTTATTACTAAAATTTCAATATAATTATTATAATATCTTACCTTGGCATGCTAAGATAATTTTCGAGGTAACATTTTTCTTAAAAACTCTCTTCTGGAACGGTATCCATATTGATATCTGACTGGAAAAAATACAGAAATTTCTAAATGGCGGGATAATTTTTATACGCGCTGTGTTTGCATTAATTGGAATAGACATGCGGTTTAAATACGAATGCATAAAACATTGTTTAATATATAGTACTAAATTTGTGAGTTGCGGAAATTTGTTGAAGAATATAAAATTATAAATAATTTTTCATTTTAAAAATAATGGAATAACTATTTGTAAAAATTTGTAATGATAAGAAATCAATAATGATAAAAATTGCGTTTAAAAAAATGGTAACTGATATCAACCGAATTTTGATCGACCGTCTATCGTATTCTTTGCCGATAATAAAATCAATTAACGTCATAAACACATAGATAGATGATTAATAGGTACCTGTATAGTAAATGCCTATGCATTTGCATGAATTAATATAATATCTAAATTTGATAAATCTGTATTAATTCATGGTCATATAGGCATTGTACATTTTCATATAATTAAGTACCCAATTATACGTAACATTAATTTATGATTCATTCATTCATGATTAATATTATAATATAATACATTAATACCTATACCTGCAGTATAAAGGTTTTGAATGGATATGATTTGGCTCTTTTTCATCTTGATATTTGAATCTTTAAAAAAATATTGTGCAACGAATACAGAGAAATTTATACTTCGCGCATAAAGACCTAAGTAACTTTACTTACTATTTTAACTACTAATTTCTTTCTATGCTAACTACAAACTACATTCAAATTAAATGGTCTGTCTGTGATTCAATACACGGATTATATATCATATATATCAACCGCCATAGATGTGCGGTGTATAAACCGTGGTATAAACTATAAACATCAATATTTTTAATCACTTTGGTATAATTCTTTTATGGAATTTAATTAATTGATAAAATATCCATAGATCGTCTATGAAAAATGAAAATACAATAATAAACACGGTGTATTATTTTTTTTTATTTATCCTGCACCATGATAATAAATGTATAATATTATAATTACGTACCTACATTATTTAATTATTTCTATTTTGTATTATTTTTTAACAACCATAATGAAAAACGAAAAACACGCAAAACTCCGTCTGCTCTTTCCAAAGGTACACGTATACAATAAAATCTTAATTATCATAATATAGTGTTCGTGGCTGCAGGCAATTTAATACGTTGTAGGAAATTTGGAACCAATAATTCATTCCATCAATTTCATAATTTTCACATTTAAAACTATTTTTTAGTTTTACTTTTTTAGTCGTAGAAAAAAAAACATTAACTGTTAAAATTCAGAATTAAATAAGAAGTATTAGTGTATTATACAAAGTCATTCAACATTCAAGTTAAACCACTATTACCTATACGAAATACCTACAGTTAAATTACTATTTTTATTTATTAGAATAATAAAAATGAAAAATTGAGTTTCTATAACTTTTAAAATTCTTTAAATTAAAAAATAAAAATCACAAAATTTTAAATTTATGTATATATTTTTACTTTAAAATAAAAAAATAAAAAATATTTACAATATAAACGTAATTTCATATATTAATACTTATTATTTATTAAAATAACCAAATTATGCATTTTTCTGAATGTTTTCCTATAGATGACGAAAACGTGGTTTTTCATAACAAATCGATGGGATATTTTTGATTTACGAAGTGAAGCTATGGCGCCAACCATCACGGGCAAACTTCTCGTCCAAAAATTCAAAAAAACAATAAAATAAAATAAATTAAAAATTAGGTAGTCTAGGAAAAACATGATAATACCTCAAATCAAACTTTTTACCTGTAACTTTTAAAATACTGAACTTTTATTAATAAAACAAAAACAGTAAAGTAAATATAACGACCTTTATTTTCATATTATTATTTTATTGAACACAATTATCTTCTAGGTCAATATATTTCTGCCAACGTTTTACCAGTTGTGTAGTTCCGTCCAAATAAAATTCGTTAGTTTGAGCGGCGAACAATTGTTAAACTTTAACTGTTGCGTTAGAATCAAATCTTATACCTTTGATAGATGTCCTTTAAACTATAAGTTTCGGAAACAAAAAAAAAAAAAAAACTACCAAGTGTTAAATCCGGACTGTAGGGTGGATGAGAAATATCTTTGAACTGTCCGATGGAAAAATCATGTTCATTGTTTTTCTTTTTTTGTGCTCAAAAGTTGTGGTCCACGCTGAATATTTGGAAAAAGAAACGACAAGAGACCAATTTCTGGTGCATTACGAACAATGCGTGATCTCCAATGTGTGGAAACAATTTTTGAATCATTGCAATTCGAAATTATTTGCCATATCAGTTGCTATTCATCAGCTAGCCCTCGTATGTTAAATACAAAATATTTATAGACATATTACATTTTATCAGAAATTAAAAATGCGCGGTATATAACAGGATACTGTCTTCACGATGTTATCATAATTAACATCTCAACCTAAGCTGTAATTCTGTAACAATGTACTTAAAAATAACAATATTAGTATTTAATATTGTTAAGTATTAAAATGGAATCTAAGAAAAAATAACTTTACAAATTTTTTCTTTTAAAATATAGGTATACATTTTAAACACAAAAAAATTAATAAAATTATCCATATCATTAATGATCGGAAACCAGAAAGGAGCATTAAGTATATTAATATTATGTTGGCAACAATAGTTAAAAAATCATTATCATTTTTAAGTTTGATAAGATTATGTTTATATTTTGGAAATTGGAATGTTTGGCTTTGGATCACAGAGTAAGAAAGAGGATGAAATTTGTAATAATTATTAATTAATAATTACTATAATCATTGATTATAAATACTTATTTATAATCAATGCTATAATTTTTAATTTTTAATAGTGTATTTTAAATTTCAATATTTGTTATGTTTTTAAATATTTAATTTGAATAAATTTACATTTTTAAAAGACAGAGTTCAAAGGTTGCAATTTATTTGTATTGTAAAATTTGTTTTTATTTTTAGCATAACTTAATTATCATCGATTATCATTCATCACCATTCATACTTACAGAATGTATTTGTCCGTTAACCAGCTCAGTACTCTTATGAGGTATTAATTAAACTTAATTTATTAAAAATTTATTTTTATATAATAATTTATTTTTCAGTATTCTCAGTGAAGATACCGTTGAAAATCAAACACTTGAATATCTTGTTTCACAACTACATCAATATTTTAAACGAGAAGATAATTTTAAAGGTACCTAAATTATGTATTGTTATTCACAATATTCATATTAATTCTAACAGAATTTTTTTTTAATATTTTCTTGAATTATAATTATTATTTATAATTAATAAATTTATATAATAATAAAATATTTTTAATTTTAAATAACAGTTATTCTAGTATTTGAATATGTTATTATAAACAATGCATTTATTAAATAATTTAAAAATAAAATAAATCTAAATAGTAAAACTTTTAGTTGTGAATTTTAAGAATAAATAATCTCATAATCTCTACCTACTCTCCATAATAACGTATTATAAAAATTAGTTTTGTTGTTTTTATATTGGATAATTTATTAACATAATGTATAATAGCAGTGGCGGTCAAATGATTTTGTTATGGAGGGGGATGTGGCTGATTTTTTAACACGCACTATTTAATCATTAAAATCAAATTTATGTAATTAATATTAATATATTTTATTTATTAATTTACAAAATTAAGGTAAATGAATAATTTATTCCAATATTTATAAAAAAATTGAGAATAGGGATATTTCTAATATTATTCAGTTTTCGTGAAAAATGCCTTTTTTCGTCATTTTGCCCTCTAGCTAAATTTGTTAGCATTAATGCAGATTCTTAATATCTTTTTGTCTCATGATTTCGGTCAACTCATAAAATTTAAACGTTTCCTAAATATTTTTTATTAATATCATTTCTATATCATTAGGATATTTTGACAACATTGAAATTTTGAAATTATCGTATAAAACGGTGTAGACAATACAGGTGATAATTGGAAAAAATCACCTAACAATATTATGTATATATTACCGAATGGTTCGTTAATTCTCATTATAGACCTTAGTCTTTGATCTGTGATGGGCCAACCCCCGGGAGGTGCTTAAATATGTATTATGAGATTTACGATAGAAATTTTTGTTTATAGATGGTTGCTATTAGTTTCAATAATATTTATATTATCGCTATGGTTACTAATTTACTATTATAATCAACAATTATTATTATAAACAAATTTAGCTCATTTTTTCGTCCTTTTTTTGTGTCGCATGTGGTCAATTTTGAGAAATTTGAAAAACGACTAAAATAAAGTACAAACTACATCCAATTTTCAATCGAAAACATATAACATTCGTGAAAATCGGAGCATTATTTCGGGTAGTAAAAGTGTCTTCGGACATAAAAACAAAAAAAAAAGACACATATTGTAAAACCAATAAGTACATTCTTCAAACTTCATGGGAGGGGATCTATCCCCCTCATCCACCCCGTTTGACCGCCACTGTATAATAGTAATTAATAAGAAATCTAAATACTATTTTAAACATTAATTGCCTAATCATTGCTATTTTAGTAGGATAAATTAATGTACATTTTAATATTGTATTAAATTATTTAATTATAATTAATTACTTTTTTCATAAATTGCAGTTGGATGTTCTTTACTTATGCTAATTCAACATTCTGATTTTTTGCTCAATCAAACACAAAAATTTGCTGCAATAATATTATGTTATGAATTATACCGAAATGAACCGATTGCTACTAATCCTTTAGCACCAGTTTTTATGCATCTTTTGGTAAGATACATATTTAATTACAAATTTTATTACCAATACTTTTATTAATTAATCGTATAAAAAAAAAAACAGCACAAAAAAGTTGGAAAAAATGAATATGTTGGTGATTTGCCAGTTTTAACGATGCCTGTAAAAATATTTCTTTCCAACTTAATTATGTCACAAAATTCTAAAGAGTTATTACGCAAATCAGCTAAACAAGTATTAACTGCACGAAGTGATCCTAGTAAACCTGTTATTAATACAGCAACCATTCTGAATTCAATCAAAGAGCGTCGAAAAAATCTCCCTCGAACAGCCAAAAGTTCTCTTCCAGTTATTATACCTGATCCTCAAAAAACAGAGTATGATAATAATATTAGAAATATATATATATTTTTTTTAATTACAAATTATATTTATTTGTTTCTGTGTTATAGAACAAAGGAAGGGGCCAAACAAGTTTTGGAAATGCTTATTAGTGGACCTAAATCGTATGTATCACACAATTTTAAACCAGAAATGATGAGACTTGTACCACCATTGTATGTTTGTAAAGAAGAAGTAAGAATTAAGTAATAAATAGCAATTTTTTATTGTATTTTAATTAATTATCTTTATTAGATGGCTTGGTTAATTATGAGTAGCCGATCAAATCATCAGATTATGTATGATAAAACAATGTGTGTTTCAACTAGTGCTGCTACTGAAGCACGTGAACTAATGACTAAAGCACTCAAAACACCATTAACCTTACAACAACAACAGCATCTCTTAGCTGAACTTGGGAATGATCCAAAATTAGTATATCATATAGGTCTCACACCTTGTAAAGTAAGCTGATTTATTTACAAATTTATTAATCAATACTAATGTTTAATTTTTAAGTTACCAGACTTAGTTGAAAATAATCCTTTAATAGCTATTGAAGTATTACTCAAACTAATGCAATCCCATTACATAACTGATTATTTCTCAGTATTAGTTAATATGGAAATGTCTTTACACTCAATGGAAGTAGTAAATCGGTATGATAGAATATCTAAATATTTTTCAATCGACTAAAAATAATTAAATTTATTTTATCTTTTCTTTTAGATTAACTACTACTGTTGAACTGCCTACTGAATTTGTACATTTATATATATCTAATTGTATTGTAGCATGTGAAACTATTAAGGATCAATATATGCAAAATCGGCTTGTTCGTCTAGTTTGTGTTTTTTTACAATCTCTCATTAGAAATAAAATAATCAATGTACAGGTATACAATTTTTTACTTAAATAAATATATAATTTTTAACTGTTTAAACTTTTAATGATATTAATAATGAATTTTGTATATTATAAATTTGTTATACTAGAAAATTATGTTTTAACATATTTTAAAATATACTAAACATTCAGAAACCAATAAATATTTTTCTTTTAATAATAATTTATTATTTGATTACTATTCAAGTTATTCATAGTATAATTAGTATAGTAAGTTATAGGATAACCTTGTAATATGTTTTATAGAGCACCTTCAATCTTAATATTACTATTAAATGTTACATAGTGAAATTGCTAGAAAGACACTACATTTGCAATATTTTTATCAAAAGATCAAAATTTATAGCATACTTACTATTTTCTTTATATACAAAATTTTAAAGACATTTTAATAAAATATATTCATCAAATACTTAATATTATAATAAGTACTAAAAATATTATTTCTGTATGAATTGCAATTTATTATTTTCTTATTAGAATAAAATTTACTTTTTTATTTTCAAATATTAATTATTTTACTGTTTATAGGAATTATTTATTGAAGTTCAAGCCTTTTGCATTGATTTTATTCAAATCCGAGAAGCATCTGCTTTATTCCGTCTCTTAAAACAATTAGAAACTGGAGATACATGTAGCATTGGTAATATAGCTGCTGCTGCTGGTATCACACCTAGTACAATTGCTGCTGCTAAAGATAAAGATAAAGATAAAGAAAAGGAAAAAGAAAAAGAAAAGGAAAAGGAAAAAGAAAAAGAAAAAATTGTAACAAAAGAAAAATAATGATATAGCCTTTCATTTATTAATTAAAAACGAAATGGTAAATTTATTTCATAATTAAATTAAGTTTATTGAAATAGACAAATACTAATACCTAATTTGTACTTTTATAATGAGTAAGACACTAAAGTGAAAGTATCATTGTAGAAAGTAGTTATCAATAATTTATATTTATTTATTTATAAAGTCATATATATATAGATTTATTTATATTTTATAAAAATTGTAATACAGCGTATATTCATTAAATAGATATTTCAAAATTGCGTACTTATTATATTTCACAATTAAAATTCTAAAAAAAAAAAAAAATAAAACTATAAGTAACTTATATCATATTTATTTTTTTTTATAATTTCTTAATTAAGTAAATTTATTAGCTTAGAGTTCGGTTTGACTTTAAAAATATGGGTTTGTGTCATCACTAGTTATAATTATAATTTATTATAATATTTTTCGGAAACATCAATATTTTTTATTGTTACCTGATATTTCAAAACCATTACATATTCCATTATTAGAGTAAATAGTACACGTCTAATAATCGTGATAATAAAAAAACATGGATATTTTCACAAAACATAATATTTTTTCACATATAAAAAGTTTTAATCAAGTTATAATTTACTATTTAAAAATGTAGTTTTAAAAAAAAATTAAGATATAAAATAATTTAATTTTCTATTATTCTTCTATATGATAAAAATTTAAATATTATCTACTTACAATTTACCTATATAAAAGATATAAAATAACTAGGATTAAATCTATTTGATCTTATGAAATAAGTATAATACTATTTACAAGTGTCAACTAACAACCAACAAAACAATAAGAAATGTTTTAATTATTATTTTACACATTTTATTATAATGAAAATTATTTGCTATTTTCATATCTAAATAAAAATAATACTTTAATTTATATAAATACATTGTACATATTAACGGAAGAAAATGAATGTATATTTGACTAAAAAATTTATTTTAATTATGCATTCATTTCATTTTATAAACCTTTTTGTAATGCCTTTTACAATTAAAATATAAGATTTAAGATTGTCAAAATCACCTATATACTCGTATAATATAATACCTAGATTTCTTATGGTATACGATTATTATTATTATTGTTCTTAATTTTTAGCATGATTTTTGGTTAGTTGCAAATTTAAAAAATATTTACTGCATGTTACTAATACAATTTAAAAAATATTCCGAAGTTTCTCTGGAAGGTAAACATTGCCCAAAAGCTTCTAATAATAATGATTGTTTGTTTACTGATGTAGAAAAATCTTCAAAGGAAAGTTTTGTATCATTATCGCAATCCATTTTACGTAGTACAATATCGACAAGTTCCCGTACTCCTTCATCTGGATCCTCATCTTGAGGATGTTTTACTAAACAGTTTCTAATATTCATTTATTATATAATATTTTTAATACTATTCAATAACTATTAGTAAATGTCAAACCTCAGCAAACTAAAGATTTCTTCTTTTGTTATAAATCCATCATTGTTAAGATCATATATGGTAAAAGTATACTTTATACGTTCCTCTTGAGTTCCTTTCAGTAATACTGACAATCCAATTATCCATTCATCTTCGTGTATAACACCATCATTTCGTTGATCAAAAAAGCAATATATACGATCAGTCAAAATCTCTTCAGTTGTAATTCCAAATTCATTTTGTAACAACTCTCTAAACATTAGTCGATCAAAACCCTGTAAAAATAATCAAACATACTAAATGTGTAAAATAAAATTTTCTTCATATTAAAAACCTGTGTTGGTACAGTTATTAATACTGCTGAACTCATAGCCGCTACAGAAGACGTTGACTCAGCACCATAAGTAGCTACAAGTTTTTTAAATAATTTACACAATCCTATAATTTCTTTTCTAAAATAATAAGAAAAGTTGCTATAATACCTTATATTATTAATGAAATTTACAAAGATTTTACTAGTGTCTATTAGTTATTAGTTACCCTATTACCATTGTAATTTGTACCTGATAATCAATATAAATGTTATTAAAAAGTAGTAAAAAAGTAAGCATGGGGTAAAAAGTAAGCAAAATAAAATAAACACATCACACAAATAGACAATTTTTTTTATTATAAGAGTAAAATATAAATGTAATTTTAATAAATTGAAACTCGTAAGTATAAAAATTGAAACACGATTGTAATTTTACTGAGATTGGTGAATTATTAAACAAAATGCAACTATTTTTGTCATTATAAAATATCTATATTATAATACATAGTATATTAAACATAGGTACATTTAGAGAGTTTTTTTGCCCTTCTTCAAATTGCATCTATGGGCGCCTATGAAAGTAAGATAATTTAAAATCATAAACATATATTAGAAGTACACATTCAAAATTTGAAATTTTTGCTATAATAATGAAAATATAACCATAACGTAGAAGTCCTCATGGATTTAAAATTAAGTAATAATCAAATTGGATACATAAATATAGGATTAAAGTTTTTAACCTGTAAACTTTCTTAATGTAGCCACAATAAAATTTCACTAAAATCAATCTAAGCTGTTAATTGACAGTTTATCATGAATAATTATTAAAAAATTACATAAATGACATTATTCACTATCATAAACCCTTCTTATAGCTGTCAATAATTGTCATCAAATACCTACCTAACCTGATTCAACAATCCCATAAAAACAAATTATTAAAAGAAAATGCACAATTAAAAATATTATTTCTAAATTTTTAATTTTAAACATAAATGATTTATGATAAATCATAATATATTGTAATATTAATTTAGTTGTTTATATCATATAATTGTATTATACATTTACATATATTAGGCATGTGACCTTAAAATATATGTGCATGTAAAAAAATAAATGACAAAGAAAACTAATCTAAAGAATTTACTTTACAATTTATATTATTTAAAATCTTAAAACCGGAACCAGATTATTGATAGATAAACTGTCATATTATATCATAAGCCCATAATTAAACTCGTGTTTTAATTACCTACCTCTAAATTTATAACATTTAATTTTTATAGATATTGAAAAATGTATAAATGTATTATATTACTTTTATAAAAATAAAATTTTTAATTTATTAACTACATACTTTGTAAATCTTGTTTGTTTAAACAAATTGTCAACAAAGTTTGGAGAAATTAAAGGTTTAACCTTTGGCATTGATTTGGTCGAATGACGTTGTTCAGATGATTCCTTGATGGGCTTTGTAGTTACTAATTTTGCTAGAGGCCATTGTTTAGATCTTCTCAATGATTTGTCTCCAGATTTTCTATAAATATTTGAATTGTTATGTAATGTAATGTTATGATCGAATAGGTACAAAAATTTGGAAATACTAAATATATTTATTTTAAATTAAATAATTGATGTATATTAATATTTTTATTTATATTGTGTAATATTTATGTCTTGTATCTACCTATGATATGATTAAGTATTATTTATTTTATATATTTTAATAATCATTAATAAGTTTTAAGTATTAAGTTAATGGTAATTAAAAACTAACAAAAGTTTTATAAATTGATAAAATTGTGTTCAATCAAAGTTCAATTATAATAATTATTAATATTGTCAATAAATAGACCATTAAATACTTGCATCTTTAAGATATAATTTTAATAACATGAATATAATATAAATTATGTATATCTGTTTTATTACCCTATAATAAGTAGGTAGTAGGTACCTATTTTAAATTATTCAATTTAAAACATTTTATTATAATTTATAAAATAAAATAAATATTTAAAACTGTGTATTTAATAGGCAATATTGATACATTGGTAGGTAACTGTAAAATGTGAACTAAATTTTAATATTATATTTTTAATTTACTCAATATTATTTATTACAAATTAAAATGATTCGTTAATATGAAAATGTATTATAAATTAATTCTTTTATTTTTCACTACAAATGACTACAACGATTACATTAAGCTTATTATGTACAATTTTCAATTTTATTAAATTTACTTTTTTTATTATTGAAAATTATTACCTAATCAAAAATGAAACACTATAATTATGATCGATAAAATATTAGTGTGGCATAAATAAAATTTGAATCAATATGTACAATTTATTCGTGTAGGTAAATTAAAAATTCACTTCACCAAAAGAATAAGACGCTATAAGACCTCATGGGATGACAACTAACCAGAATAATAAATCCACTATAAATGACTCAAATGTTATATTTAATATTTCAATGTGACTACTGACTGTGGTTCTAAAACGTATGCGAACAAATATTCAATTCTATTTTATTATTTACCATAAACACGCAATTTTTTGACATATATGTTGTATATTATATTGTATTTTGTAAAACATTCGTTTGGGATTTTAGGTAGGTAGGTGGGTACCTATAAAAAATTATGAATCACGCAATTGTGAAAGAATAGTAATAGAAATATATTATTGTTCTTGTGAAACACAATTTTTTTAACTTTTCATACCATTTAAAATATACCTAATATATATATTTATATATACTCGTATATAAGTCAAAAAATATGTACATATAAGCAATAAATACTTACAAACTCGACTTTTTTATCATGACTTTTTGAGTCACGGCGTCCATGACCACAACGTTCCGTGATTTGTATACTAAAAAATTTACATTGTAGAACACCACAGGCATGATTAAATATCATATATATATATATAACTATTATATTATATTTTATATCTACACCTAGCACTCGTATTGATCAAACACTTTATGCTTTGAATAGATATTGTTTAGTGTTTATTCTATAACAGGTATATGTAGCATGTAGGTAATTATAATTAATGTAGGTACAACTAATGAGTTTATTATATATTATAATATTACCTATTATATTTATTTAAATAAAATAATTAATTTTAATTTTAGATTTTGAGCGAGGCGAAAAATGAATTGGTTTTATATAATGATGTAAGTATGAATTTTATTTTTATTTTTATTTATGAAGACACTTTTTCGATCCGAAATAATGCTCCGATTTTCACAATTAGCATATATATACCTATATATTTATGTTTCAGGTTGGAAAGTGGATGTAGTTAGTTGTACTTAAACTTAATTAAGATAATTTTTCGAATTTCTCCAAATTGACACTATGCGATAGGAAAAACGATGAGAAAACGTCATTTTTCACGAAAACTGATTTCAACGAATTCAATTTCAATATTTCACGATAACTCAAGCAATTTTGAACTTGGAGACTTGAACATTTTATTGGGTGTTAACATAGGCATTATATACTCGTATATGTGATAAAATTTTGGAACCGTTAATTTTTTTACAAAATATAAAACTCTGAATATTTCCTAAAATTATCGTTTTTATCTACATAAAGTTCGATACATTTAGCAGTTATGACTTTATGAGTTTTAAAGTCTGGTTGTAAAATATACTCACATATTATTACTATAAATATGATACCAAAATATTACGAAAATCCCAAGTCTCGATTTTTTTTTATAATTGTTTAAAGTTGAACACCTATAAAGTTATAGTAGTTTTAAACAATAGAGAATACTATAGAATAGGTCGACAATCATTATTAATTATAACCATTTAAAATAGCGGTAGTTAAATAATAAATATAAGAATTAATAATTATTACTGCATTCAAAATAATCGGACGGATTTTATGATTTTTTAAAAAAAACATTTAGGTACTCCGTTGTACCTAATTTAAGCAAAATTTAGTATTTTATTTTTATCGCTTTTGGGTCATTTATTATTTTATTCATTTAAAACGAATAATATTGTGTTTCCAACCATATTTGATCAAATAATACAATTTAAACTACACCATTGATAAAATATACAATATATTTTAATATGTACGATATACAATGTATATTTAATCGATGACTAAACACATAATAATAAAACTTGATTAAAAAATAATCTAACAGCAGGGATTGCCGTTAGTCGTTACAATGCATTTAACCCGCATAAATCCAATGAGGGACCTCCAGACCTGCAACAAATAATTCTTACCGTTTTTTAAATGAAAATGATAA
Organism: Tetraneura akinire; assembly: GCA_021307375.1. Taxonomy (NCBI): domain Eukaryota; kingdom Metazoa; phylum Arthropoda; class Insecta; order Hemiptera; family Aphididae; genus Tetraneura; species Tetraneura akinire. The sequence goes on from JAIUCT010000009.1 coordinate 14,912,081, forward strand.
AAAAAGAAATTAGACATGATGTTATGTTTACATCCGGGCATTTTTATATTAACTATTAACTTATTGTTATTTTTTTCATTTGTGTTTTTGATGTCTCATAAAAATGAAAACAATATTATAAATTTATAAAATTATATAGTAATGTATAGATTAAAAATTATAATTAATTCCATTGTTTATTCAACCAATCAATAGTCATCGTTTATATATGTACCTATTACCTATATATATATAATATATATATATATATCTATATATTTCTACGCATAATTCTTATACTTTAAATGATAATAATTATAATCAATTTTACAGTTCATCCATATTAAAATATTATTCATATATTTGTCATAAATGTTTATGGTAAATATATTATATTCGTATAGGTATAAGCGTCAAGTCAAATCCAAAGTGACAGATGACAATTCATAAAGCTATTAACGCATAAGTTGTCTACTTTAATATATATTTGTATTTTTTATGTTAGATATGTTCAAGATAATATTTCTTGTATACTTATAAGTAGGTACCTACGTTTTTACACATTAAAAAAAAATAATAATAAATTGAATTTTACTACAATATAATCTATATATACTTATTATTTATTAATATTATGAAAAATGTAATATTTAAATTTTTTACGCTTTATAATATACCTGCCTAATATCTATAATGTGATAATATTATAGGTAATTAACTAATAACTATATATAATTAAGTCCATATTTTTTTATTCATTTTTTTTTTTTTTTTTTTTTTTTGTTGTAGGAAATTTGAAATTACAGTTTAATATCATATTTAAATAAATATTATAGGTACCTATTAGTCTACTACCTATAGATAACATATATCAATAATACTATTGTTGTAAATTATAATACATATTATATTATACTTACATGGCAGTTGTATATTGTAAATACAGTTACCTATCTTGTATGGTAATTTATAAATAATTATTATAGATTACAATATTTATATTTCTTTTATAATTATAAACTGCCGATATTACGTATAATATATAATAAATTTCAATATCATTAAAATGTGAGTATTTTACATTCCATTTGGTAATTAAAAATAATCATTTTTTTTTTATATATTATATAGGTATGTGTGTCTTTTAATTATCATCACGGATTAAATATTTATTTTTGAATAATTGATCAAACTATATTAAATATGTATCATTAAAAAATATAATAACAAAATGATAAAATTAAACATGCTTGTATTGACAATTTTTATTTTCCAGTAATTAAATTATTTAAATACTCTACGGTCAACAACTAACTACAGATTACTACAATCAAACTACAACTTCATTAGTAAATGGTCACATTAAAAAAAAAAATATAATATATTGAATGAAATAACTTCTATTTTCTAATATATATACAATGTGATATTTAAGATTTTGAGTGAAGCGATTTTGGTTTTACAATGATATGTGTCTTTTTTTATGTATGCGTAGACACTTTTTCTACCAGAAATAATGCTCTGATATTCACGAATAGCATCATATGTTTTCGATTGGGAAGTGGATGTAGTTGGTACTTTAATTAGGTTATTTTTTGAATTTCTCAAAATTGATCCTATGCAATAGGAAAAACGACTAAAAATATTTTTGTGCCTCTAAGCATTTTTTCTATCACAAATAATGATCCGACCTTTACGAATAGCATACTTTTCCGGTATAGCAAATTGGATAGGTATAGTTGGTACTTTATTTAGCTCATTTATCGATTTTCTCAAAATTGAACTTATGCGGCAGGAAGAACTACCAAAAATGACAAAATTAGCATTATTCACGAAAATTTTAATTAATACCTAGATATATTATCCGACTAAACTTCACTCAGAATCGTTTTTCGAATATAACGATTTGCATTCAAATTTTAATCAAAATACAATACTATCCTCTCCACAACTGTATCAGCTCTACTTTTTAAAATTGTATGTACCATGAATCTATACGTTATACATGAAATATTAAACAATTCAGTATTCTATTTAAATATAGTTCGCCGTCATGTGACGTCGAGTGACGTACTGACGTGTATACATCACAAATATAATATAATATCTAAGGTTCTATGGGGGGATCTATCTCCCTCATCGGCTCATTCCCCCCGTAATTACGCCACTGGTAACAGTATATTATAAAAATATAAGAATTTTATCTTTATGGATAAGCAAACTATTTTATATTATATGTTCGTTAGTTTACCATAAATTCATAACATAAAACCATAACTGATAACACAGTAGGTATGTGGTTTTATATTTATAAAAAATGTGATTGAAATAAACTTTTTTTTTTATTTTAAACAAAACTCGCAGTCATAATCGTGTTCTTCTTTAAATTTCTTTAATTATATCTCGTATTTTTAATAATATAATAGTACATTTTTTTTAATTACTCTACGGGGTTTCTGACTTACTGTAACCTATAATCTATAATCCCTGTAGTCTATAATGTAATATTTATAATATATCAGTTTTGTTTTTAAAATATTTCGACTATAAATATTATCTAGGTTTAGGTAAAAGTAAAATATAAAATACATAAAATAAAATAAATAAGTAATTTTAGATTTTTAGTTTTTAGGGTAGTGAAGATTTGTATTACAAATTTAATGATGCACTCGTATGTCTAATTTTTTTTTTATGTGTGTAAACACTTTTTCTACCCAAAATAATGGGTCACGATTCTGAGTGAAGTATTATCAGATTTGGGTATTTAGATTACTAATTTAAGGGTTTTATGTGTGTATATATACATATTGAATGTAGATACTGATAAATGTAAAAAATTTTAATCAATACATATATTATCTAATGAACTTCACTCAAATTCGTTTTTCGGATATAATGAATAAATCATTGTATTCAACTGTTAATCAAAATTAAATACTATCCATTTGACACAATGACACCTGTATCCCTTCCATAACAGTTATCCATTCTCTATTGTTTTTTATACGGTATATTTTCTTGATCAAAAATTGAAATTGAAAATATGAAAATAAAATTTGAAAGTTAATGATAATTTTTAATTTGTACTTGTATAAATATAAACAGATTATGCACATGAAAATATTAATAGTGAAAAAATAATTGTAAATTTCTATTACTATTTAATTATATGAAAAATATAATAATAAAATATTTATATCTTGTATTAGATAATAGGTATTCATAATTTGTTTTTAAATTAAATATTTTTAATATTACCTAAATGTATAACAACAAGTCTATAGTCTATTATTCTAAATAATAAATAAATTAAAAGTAAATAGGATTTATAATCGATTATTATATTACCTATACCTGATATAATTCCTATAGAAATTTATATTTTTTAGAAAAATAATAATTTACAATAATCAGCCACGTCCTATGTATGTTATTGTTTTTAAATTACGTCTTTGTTGGTACCTAACATAATTCGTTGTAGATACGTATATTATAAATGTTAGCATTAAATATTAATGTATATGTAATTCGATATTCTATATTTTAAATAGTTTATAATAACTACTATACCTATTCTATAAATTATCTAAATATTATGCCAGTTCAATATATTATAATATATTATATTACTCGTTATTTTAAAAATACCTGAATGTAGTTAGAATAACTAGGTAGCAGGTAGGTATTTAATATATTATATTATCGGAATTTCATGTATTAACGATAACATATTATATATATTTATATATATCCAATTTAACATATCGATAAGATTTAAATTATTGAAATTCATACGCATGATTTTTGATTAGGACCTATAATATATATTTTAAAAATATAATAAAAATAATTCAATTTATTATTTTATTTGCAAATAATCACAGCTATGAGTGTGTATATATTTATATTATGTGTTATTGCCTTATATTGGCTATACTTTTTATTTAATTTTTGATTATTTATTTTAATGCTAATTAACTGAATGCTGCAGAACAATAGAGTCAAGGCGAGAATAGTTATATAAACTAACAATCAAAGAGAAAATAAGGAATATTTAGGAGTTTAGATCTCGCATCACGGTTCCAGTGACTTTGGATTATAAGTAGATAGATGATAGTTAATAAGGGATTTTCTGCTCGAGCTGCACGGCAAACAGTTCTCCATCCAGTCAATTACACTCAGTTGTCTAACCGCGAAATCGTCATCTAGGCATAAAAATAAATATCCTAAGTTCCTAAGATAAGAAATAAGATAAAAATTAAAAATATAGTACGATCACAAATACACAATGAATTAATTGATAGAAATCGACTAAAAATGTCAGAGAAAAATATTGTTGAAGTGAATATTTACATTTTTCCAGAGACATAATCTGGAAAAATGTATCTTTATTATACAATCTTATTTAAACGTTTATTTAAGGGCATCTATAGACTTTATTATTTATTTTGAAAGAGTTGGAGTATACAGAAATATTGATTTTTTCAATTATATATCTTTAAATATTTTAATATTAAAAAAGCAAGGAAAGGGATACACCTCTAGGTTCAATATTATAAACCCATACAACCCCTAAATTAGTCATCTAAATAACCAAATCTGACAGTACTTAGGCTAGAATCATTTTTCGAATGTAATGATTTATCATTGCATTCAAATTTTAATCAAAATTCAACACTATCCTCTTTAGACCTGTATCCCTCCCTTGCTTGTTATATAAGTTAAACAGCTGCAAAGAAAAAAAAATCGTAAATGTAATATTCACAGTGACGGTCCCAAAATTTTATCACATTTATATAGAATGATATGAATAGAAATTATAATATTATAATAGAATTTATATGAATACTCAAAAAAAATTTCAAGTCTCTAAGTTCAAAATTGCCTGAGTTATCGTGAAATATTGAAATCGAATTCGTTAAAATTTCAGTTTTCTTTAAAAATGCTATTTTTTCATCATTTTTTGGTCGTTTTTCCTATCGCATAGGATCAAATTTGAAAAATCCAAAATATTACCTAAATAAAGTACTAACTACATCCACTTTTCAAACGGAAATATGATATGTTATTCGTGCAATTGGAGCATTATTTCGGGTAGGAATAGGAAAAGTTTCTTTATACGTATACATATAAACGTAAAAAAAAAAAAAAGACACAATAGTAGTAGAAATGACTAAATGAGTAAAATAAGCCTTGTGCCTCGTATATAGGTTGTACGTCATACTATGTGGTTGTGTAGGCGTGAAGCTGTGATATTATATATAACATAATAATAATAAAATTATATAAAAATAAGCTAATCAAAATTTATCAATAATTATCATTGTGCGTTATATTAAATAAACATATATTTTAATTAGTCATTCAAATTGAATAAATGACTAAAAATTAAAATTAGTCATAATTTATATACGTATATACAATATGTATTAATTATATAAAATGTATAATGTGTAGCTGAATCCAGATAAGGCTCAGTATAATAGATCCAATCAGTGCTGCAACTAGAATTCTTGGGGCCCCGGACATAATCAATTAATGGGGCCTTCAAAATTATATGTAATATTTTTTCATATGCCCATAACTCATAAGCAGGGCTCAGTAGTTGTAGAATTTGCATTTTTTTTTGGGGTCGGGGGGAGAAATCCTAGAACATTCTAAGTAAGAAAAATTTGTGTCAAATTTATTTCACATTTCACTGAAGACAATGACGAAATTTTTTTTGCATATTTTTAGTTTTTAGAGCTATTTTGCTTATTTATGACTTTTAGAGACATTTGAAGGCATATTTCCATATATGAAGGCAAATAAATACATTTTTATTATTTTTACTTCGTTCCTCAGTTCATTACGAATATTTAAAAATCTAAATTACGAGTAAGTATGTGGATTATTCAATGTTATAGGACTTGAGAAATTCATATTTTATTTTTCTTATCGGGTATTAATCAGTTATTTCAAATACGTGCCCATCATAACGTCTGTCGACGTTAAACAGTCATTTTCAGCTTACAAGACTTTACTAAATACTTACTAAATTTACTTAATAATCGTAGATCATTCAAATTAGAAAATATAAGAAAACATCATTCAATGCAATTTTCAAAGTAAATAAATAAATATTAAATTATAACATTTTTATTATAAAATATTTCCTTTCCATGTAAAATAATAAATATAATAGACATAATTGTTGATGTTTAATTTAACATGCCGAACCTACTGCGAACGTTTAGGACGATAATAAAATAGTTTTTTTCTAATAATAATATAGAATTACGGACTATATACTTTTTGATTTTTAAATAATTAAATTTTCATTAAATTCTAGTTATTTGTTAACATAAAAAGTCAATATACGTTTTATAGAATCGACAATCGAAATGTTATAGGTATTGTGATGAAATGAAATGAACTCTCCTTTAGTTTTCCATTTCGATTTGATTACGCGTCATTATAATAACAATAATAATAAAGAGATTAATAATGAATTAATGAAACCGATATGTGTCATAAAGACATAATAATTATTATTACTAATTAGGTACATGTATTAGTAGGTATATTAGTATCTACAACTGTGTTTATAATTTTATATCACATCACTCATCATTAAAACCAATTTCAACATCATATTATTTGTCACTCCAGCCTGTCTATCCGTCAGTCAAAAGTCAAAACCACTGCAATATTATGAAATGAATATCGAAACGTCAAAGTGTAGTTTTGTCGCAAAGTTCTACTCGATTACGATCCGGAACAATACGACACGTCATTCTAATTTATCGTTTCTCTCACGACCAAACGGAAAAAAAAACTTTTTTTTTGTAATCATGGATGACTGTTGTATACTAAAATACGTTATTAATTTTTTTTTTTTTCGTATAAGTTATGATACCCTGTAGGTTGTAGAAGTGTAGGTATATAAATGTAATAATAATAATTAATATGGTCACAATTATCATTTATCAACAAACATAATATTACAACAACAAACATAATATTAATTTTTTACAGATTACATATTTACACGTGTAATCTTAAATAAAAATATGAAACACGAATTATTGTCTTTGACGTCAACAATATTATATGCAATAATATTATATAATATGCATTCTTGCATTCCATCACATTTATTATTTGTACACAGGGTGGTCAAGAGGACAAGAGAAATTGTTTTTTTTTTTTTTTTAAATACAGTGAAGTAATAATATTACGTATACGTTTTAAATGCATTATCATCGTTATTTTTATGACGAGATATTTCGATTTGTATTCGTTCTCTGTTAAATAATAAAACCTGTGTAAACATAATATAATATGTATATTATATTGTATATATTAACACTAAAATATTATTTCTCAATATATTCCATTGCGCGCGATTCCCCAAGACCATATCGAAAGAATTTTCTAAAAAAATGGACGAGTGATGACTCGATTTTATAGTTTACGCAATCACGTTAATGTCAAACCTTCAAAATTTCAAAAGTTCATACCATCAATTACCAATCATCGTTTTACGAATATAATAACAAATAAATTAAATTCGTATATAATATATATTTTATATATAACGCGAACTTTTATATTAATAACGTACAAATTCAATATTGTAAAATATGCGCATCTGTACATCTGGTGTCCTATACGTTATACAAGTTACAGGTTATAAAATTAACAGTGGAACATTTAATCTAATAATAGCGTGTGGTTTTCGGTAAATAAAGTAAAGTATGTCCATTTTGAGTGTTGAGTGTTAAGTGTAGGTACGTTCGGAAATACTGAGAACCACTGCGGTCTATAATGTAGGAATACTTATCCCTTTTCGGTTCAGCGAATCGCCGGAATTCCGACACTCGGAGCTCTGCAGACAGTCGGAATTCAACGAGAGATTACAAAGACCATCCTGAGCGAAAGACGTGCGCAATTCAATATTATGTCTACGAGGATTTATTGTAACGCGAGGCCTCTATCCCACGAGGGATTACGAGGAAGAAAAAGATTTTTTTTTTTTTATTATTTTCTCCCCGAATCGTAGACGATTTTTGGGATTTTAAAAACTTCAAAGTTCAAAACATTACGACGTTCAATAGACAATAGCGTTGACAGACTGTTAAAAAAAAAAAAATTCGTTCGACCCCTTCGACCCTCGAAAATTGGTAAAACGAGGTTGAAAAACGAAAATTTAAATTCGAAAATAAACCCTATAATCTTTAAAAGGTAACCTGTAAAACCAATCAAAATACGCCCGTCTAAAAATCAGTTTTCTGATAAATAAAACAATATCCGATATCTAACGAACGTTATTTATCGTTTCGTTTTTATTTTTTGTCAATTCTAATTATTTAAATTATTTACAAATTCCGATAGCAGGAAAGAAACGTAATAATGTTCGTACACGAACAAAAGAAGCTTGTCGTTATGATTTTTATACAAGTGCTAAGTGCACGAGTATAACAAATACCAACAACGTATTCGTAACCTGCTGTTAAACTCAAAGTGCCAAGTGCTTGCCCAAATAATATTGTAAATTAGTAATTACTATAAAAATATTATATTACACGCTTATACCTTATACGACATAATAATTATGCACATTGACGTGTGTGTACTATGTACTATGTAGTGTGTGCAGTGTGCACTGCGCAGTACACACAACGCACGGCTTTGTTAACATGTAATATAACCCTCCCACCCGCCGACCTTGTATCGTGTACTCGGCTGTTTGCTATTATCAACACAAAACACAACATTCAATTTCGTCGCAGTAATAATAAGTTGTTTTTGTTCCGTCGTTCTGTCATCGTCTCCGTTCTGCGGGTCACAGTCCACAGACAATAACATTTTATTGAGTAATAATATTTTATTATTCTACCCGCGTTCCTCGCGTTCGACCTTTGTTATTTATTCCTTAATTCCATATTAATTTAATAATTATTATTTACCCGATCGGTACGTTCAACGTTGGTAGTTCGTTTCTACGTCTCGATTTGTCGAGTTTTCCGCCGGTTGAACGTCTGACGTTACAATATTATTGTTTATTATACACAGAGAATAAAAAAAGAACACTACCTACTACATCACGACTACCATGGCCGTTACCGGTAATGGTGGTGCACGAGTTTCCTGGGCCATGTTTGGGCTCGTCGGATTTGCGTTGTTGTTCGGTAAGTGTCCTCTTACCAAGAGGTAAAAACTTTGCGTCGGATCGTTCGTCGTCCGTTATCGCCTTTGTCTATAAAAGTCTTTAATGTCACGTACAAATTTGTTTTTTTCTGTCCACTTGCAGGCGTTTTGGCAAACGTCGAGACCATCATCATTAAGACCCATGTGCAACCTGTTGGTATTCATGAATGTACCTACGGTCCATCGTACTGGTGCCATAATATAACGTGAGTTAACACTTGACAGTCTAAAATGAAATTATCTTTATTGCGCAATATTTTATCTTATTTGCGTGTAACCTCCTGTAGTGTTTAAAATAACTACACATCTACCTAGGTATAAATAATTATTTTAAACGGTCGAGTGCATTTTTATGAGAACTATAAACCAATACTAGCCGATTATGTTAAATGTAAATTATTTTTTAACATACGTCTGGGATAAATTATAATGCAATATTGTAATTATTATGTAATTTATAGTTTATCTCGATTTAATTGTTTTATAGTAATAATTACCTATGTGTTATTGTTACATATAATATTTTACACATTATCGGTTATTACTTATTAGTATATCAAGCGCTTTTACGATTATGTGACATTAATTAATAATACTAACCACCATCTGTTTTCACTATCATACATTTTACTTAAATGACTTAGTTGGCAAAGAACAAATAAGTGTAAATATAATTATACTTTTTCTTAAGGCTAATTTAATATAAATAATATAAATTTTCAAACACATAGTACCTACAAAAATAAAATTAAAAAAATGGTATGTTATTTTAATATATATATATATATTGTATAAAAGTATAAAACAACTAGTTAACCCTGAAAACATAAAACTACATTTTACGCTTAATATTGATTAGTTATTTATAAAACCAAGATCCGTGATAAGATAATATAAATGATATCTCAACTTTCAATTAAGAATTTCAATTATTTTATTTTATTTTTATTATTTTAATATATTATTACAAATTAAAATATTACACAATATCTAGCTCATAGATATATTCTTTTCAGAAATTTTTCTTTTTATGCTGAAAATATTTATTTATTTATATTAATTTAATTTATATTATAATAGAAATATACATATACATATTTCACAGTACATTATAGAAATTATCTATTTACTAATAATAAATGTTATGTTAATTGATTGAATAGGTAATTAATTATATGTCCATTTTATAAATTATTAATTAGGTATAAGAATTCTTACAATATACATTTAAAATTGAATATAATAACAATTATGAATTTAGATTATAAATGATACATTTTTACTTATTATTAAAATTATAACAATTTATTTTCAATATTGTATTGTACTTTCATTTAAGTTTTTATTTGTACAATTGTTTTATTATCATTAATATGTATTTATATATATATATATATATATATTAATATAGACTTACTGCTATAAATCAATAATAAAATATTAGTATAAAGAATCAGTATTTTATATTTTAGTAGATAAATTATAAATATAATTTATAACATTCAAATAATCAAAACAATTAAGTAAATATGTATTTTTTTACCATGTACACTATAATAATAAAATAGTTTTAAACATTCATTTTTGTTTAAATTACCTAATTTAATAAGTAATAACATTTACTACTTTTCTTTAAGTATAAAGTAAATCAAGTAGGTACTTGTTTTTCGTTCAGAAATATGTATAGAAATTATAATTTTATAATTTATGTTTTCAATGGTTGAATAAAATTCAACACTATCCTCTTTACACCTGTATCCCTTCCCTTGTTTTTTATTATTTTTATAATATTTTAATATCTAAAATATATTTGTAATGGTGTTATAATTAATGTTAGGTAAATAAATATCTAATTAATTTTTACCTTATTTAATTTATAATATAAATTAAATTATATTAATAGTTTATATGGTATAGGTTATAGAATATACATAATATAATATTTTATTTATTTGATCTAGTAATGCTGCTGGTTGTAATGCAGTCAAACATTGCATACAAACAACATGGGAAACTCAAAATTATCCAGAAGATAATGATGATGTTTGTACTATTTGTAAAAACATGGTTAAAGAAGCTCGAGACACACTTGAGAGTAATGCGACATTGGTTAGCTATTGATTTATTATTATCAAATTAAATCAGAACATAAAAAGTAACATTTTTAAATTTTTTATGGTTAAATCATTTAACAACATAAGTAAAATTTTATAAATTTAATAATGTTAAATAAATATATAATTTAAGAAATTATCTAAAATAATAAAATAAATGTGGAATTTTTATTTATAGGATGAATTGAAACAAGTTTTCTATGGCTCTTGTCAATTATTGCCATTAAAAGTAATTAAAACAGAATGTAAAAAATTAGCAGATGATTTTATACCAGAACTTGTTGATACTTTGGCTTCACAAATGGATCCAAATGTTGTTTGCACTGTTTCTGGTTTATGCAATAATGCTCATATTGATAAACTTTTACTGGTAAATAAAAATAAAATAACTTATATATTTAAGGAAAATGGGTTTATTAATCAAAGTAATTTTGTATAGGAGCAATCAAAAATTGATAATGAACATCATGAATGTGAAAAATGTGCTATTGCTATGAACAAAGGTGAAAATTTAGTACAAAATATGTCTAAAGATGATATTTTAAGTAGAATATTAATGGTAAGTTGAATAAATTAAATAAGGAATAATTAATTTATAATATTTTACAGATAAATTTTTTATCTATAGATGTGTGGAGAATTAAGTAGTTATTCTGATGCTTGTATTAGTATTGTAAGAACATATAACAATGAAATTTACAATGCCGTTAAATCTGGTTTTACTAAACGTAATGTGTGTATGTTGAGTGGTATGTGTTCAGAAGCATTCCACCCTCATGCTGATGGCTATGAAGTAATAAAATCAATGGAATGAGACAAAGATTTAATTTATTAATAAAATGTTTATTTTTAGAAATCTAAGAATGCTCTGATGGGAGTTGAAGTTAGCAATGCTGGCGAACGAGGTAGAATTCAAATTCAAAATTCTAATGAAGTAAGTGATGAATTGACATGTGAATTCTGTGAAGCCCTGGTCAAACATTTAAGAGATATTTTGGTTTCTAATACCACCGAAGAACAATTCTTAGAAGTACTTAATGGTCTTTGTAAACAAACTAAAACTTTTTCAGAAGAGGTATTTTTTTTTTATTTTGGTATCATTTAAAAGTTTATATTCAATATAATGTTATGTATTTTTTTTTATTTTTTTATTTATATATTATAATATAGTGTTTGGCAATGGTTAGTAAAGATTATGCTCGTATATATCAGTTCCTTACTAGTGAATTACAAGGAAAGGTACTTTGTTCAATAGTTGGTATATGCCCCAATCCTAGAACCTTTAATGACCTCAACTCTAATTTAGTAAGCTTATTATTTTAGTATCTACAAATAGACATGTATTTTTTGTTATAATTATTTATATTTTATTTCTTTATATTTAGCCAGTGTTTCCACTTATTCCAAATTATATTTTGCAAACATCGAGTGCTATGAATAATGAAGAAGTAGGTTCATCACGGAATAAACAAGATAAACAAAATCCCACTCTTGTGGTAGTTGATGAACAACCTCCGAAAGTTCAGGATATTAAACCAATTCAGAAATCTCCTATTATTGATATATTTTATAAAGATATGCATTTTGTCGGTAAGATACATTTTTATAATTTAAATGCTTCATTAATATATGTTATGTGAATCATTTTATAATATTTTTTATAGTTAATGATGTTGATATGCCTACGGGGAAAAATACTTGTTTTTTGTGTCAATCAATTTTAAATTATATTCAACAAACTGTAACTGATCCAAAATCAGAAGAAAAAATCCGTATTACAATGGAAGAGAGTTGCCTTATTATTCCTAAATCATTTGAAGAACAATGCAAACAGTTTATTGATCAGTATGCTGATGCATTCATTTCACTTTTTGCTCAAGAAGTTGATCCATCAATAGTAAATATTAAAAAAACAATTAATTAAACAATAAATATTAAATATTACTTAATTTTACTTTAGATTTGCCCAAAACTACAATTATGTCCAACTATAGATTTGTCTTTAATTTCAAATAAATATAATGAGAATAAAAATAATTGTCCATTATGTGTCATTTTTATGTCAGCTTTAGAATCTGAAATCACTAATACTGATACAGAAGTAAGTGTTAATTAAGTAATAATTAATGAAAGTTATGATTTTAATTTCATTCAAATTTATAATTTTTTTAATATACAGTGTGTAAACGATAATGGTTAACACTTAATATCCATCTTTGGATGGAACAATAATAATGGAATTTTGTTATTTTAGTTAGACATTATATTGGACAATACACGTTTATTATGCTGTTCGATTATTTTACCGTGATTAGTTTCGGGCATGCGCAATGCAACTTTTTTTTTTAAATGGCAACCCCTAATTTTTACTATTAATTATTTTCCCTCATATTTTTTCATGAATTTTGGTGGTTAAATCACATTCCTAAGTGCAAAATTAGCTGAGTTATAGCAATTTAAAGTTATTAGATATTTTTTGCAAAAATGTGACATTTTTGCTATTACGGGGTTATTTTTAATTTTAAAAGTACGTTATACCACCAAATTGTTTCTTTTGTGTTTTATTATTGTATTTAAACCTTTGTATGGATAGTACAACTTATAACTTGATAAATAATAGGATTTGGAGGATTTTTTTTGGCATTCCTAATATGTAAATAACATGTCAACTTTTTCCGAATGATGCATATTAAATATTAATTTATTTTAATTATTACCTTTGGAATTATTAGTCAAATTATATGTATAAAAAATTTTATTAATAAATTTTCGTACAATGAATAAATGACTAATGTATTTTCACAGTTTGCATCTGTTTGAGTTATTAGTGTCATTGGTTATTACAGATCATTTATCTTAGATATTGTTAATCCAATAGGTGGGTAATATGAAAGTTATTTTAAAACACCAGATAAAATATGATAAGTATTAGAGATAGTAATGAACTAATGAGTAATGACATATTGATAATTAATGTTATTTCGTCAATTGGTACATAAATAAAAAGCATATGGTAAAGGCAAGCCCGTATCCAGGGGGGTTTAGGGGTTCACCCCCCCCCCCCCCCCCCCCCCCCCCCGAAATTTTTAAAGTAGTTTTATATTTATAATATAACAAAGACTAACTACAAAATTTATGTATAAATTGTATTTATACTTTTCCCAATTATTATTTTTAAATAATTTTTAATTATATTTTTAAGAGAGTTAATTATTATTCTAATAAAAAGTTTATATCCTTATATTAATTTTGTATACTCCTAATTCTTAAATGTATTACAATTGAAAATACATGAAATTGATTATTTTTATTTGGTTCCTTTTTTACATTTTATGCATCAATGTACAGGATATCACACTAGGTTTATCCACAGCTAATAACTTTATCTATTAATGTTATTTATTTATTTATGTATATTCAATTTTATATTAGTACATTTTTTGAGTATTAAAACTAAGATAAATAAAATAAAAATTTTGTTTTCATATTTATTAAAATTCTGAGATAATGTTTGTATCAATCTATGTTAATTGTAATTAAATTTAAATTGATAAATGATAATGTAACATTTTAATATAATTTGTTTTTTTTAAATCAACCGATAATATTTTGTTTACAGTGTCTTTTTTTCACGATCTTTAGTAAGCCTTATTAATAATAATAATAATTAATTGAGAGTGGAATTGCCATGAAGTGATCAAAATAAAACATTTGCTAACCATTTGCTGTTACATTATTCTCTATTTCATTAGCTAAAAATTGATTTTTTCATTTAGCCATAAGTTTGGCCCACATTATTTTTTTTTTCAATTAAATTTTATAACTTTAAGAAAAATTACATCAAATTGGTTATCTTAAAATTTTAATTATTATGAAATCATAGATTTTATTTCTTTAAAAAAAAAATATATAGAAAAATAAAAATGTGTCATATATATATATATAAATAAATTACAAAATCATATTTTAACAAACTGGTGAGACACCTGTTGATCAGTGTTTATCAACTTGAGAGGTGTAAATCCATAAAATAAAGGATCACATCGTTTAAAAAAAAAAAATTAAACATCTATATATTATATTATATATATATATATATGTGTGTGTGTGTGTTTTATATTATTAGGTTTTTATTTAATTTTTTTGATTAACACAATTTAACATTCGTTTAATTTATTTTCGTATACTAGTGTTTTTATTGTCATTATGGTTATGATAAAATATTTGTAACTGGAAAAACAGATGATTAGGCTCAAATTAGTAATTAGGATGTTGCAATGTGACTGACTAGTTGCTTTATTATACCTAACCTATGAAATTATACAATTCTTTAATTTATTGTTCAAAATTTAGGAAATGATAAAAACAAAATTAGAAAAATTATGTACTAAAATGCCAACATCATGGAAGGCTGAATGTACACAATTTGTTTCAACTCAGTTAGAAAATATAATGAATATGATGGTTGCTCAAGTTAAACCTGAAGAAATCTGTGTTTTGTTAGACGTCTGTGAACCGAAAACTCTCTCAGAAAATGTTGCAGATGATTTAGGTTTGTATATAAATAATATTTTAAGTTAGAAAAAATTGTATTGCTTTATGATAGTAAATATCATTATTTTACTATTTTAATTTATTAGTCTACAACAGCATTTGAATTATATATATTACTTACTAATTATAAAATTATTTATTTATATATATATATATAGAAACAAATATGATAGCTAGTTCTGATCAAGTTACTGTAGTTTTTCCTGGATACAATATGGGACAATTATTAGCAAATAATTACAAAATGTTGGAGGAACCTAAAGTACCAACACCGTTTTGTCTTGTCTGCACTGTAGTAATGAAATACCTTAATACTGAAATTAAGGACAAGTCTAATGATGTATGTTAATATTATTTACAGTATTTATACTTTAAAATGCCTTAAAATAAATTACTTTTAGGAAGAAATAGAACATGTTTTGGATACTATATGTAGTATATTGCCCAATGTAGAAGAGAATGAATGTCAGTCTTTTGTGAATTCAAATTATGAGCAAATTTTGAAGGCTATTAAAATAGGAACTGAGCCTACTATTGCTTGTATGGCATTAATGGTGTGCGATGAAGTTAAAAGTAAGTGAAAACTATTTTAATTTGGACATTTTTTTAAAAATAAATTGCATTTTTGATTATTAAAATACATTTTAACAGTTGAAAAATCACAAAATAATGGTTTGGTTAAAATGAAGGTGAATATTTCAACAGAACCTGTGGATTTGGATAGATCTGTGGAATGTGCAGCTTGCGAAGCTTTTGCCACAGTTTTTGATGATCATATTAATAATAATTCTTTAAATATTGAGAACATAGATATGACTGAACTGTGCGATGAAGTTGAAATTGTACATAAAGATCAGGTAATAACAATGATTGTTATATTTGCAGGTACCATGACATATTTTATACAATTACACCCAATACTAAGAAATATTGTTTATTTTAATGCTAAACTTGTAATAATGTAAAAGTATCCATTAGAGGTTTGTCAAATAGATATTAATTTTACATTTTGTAAATGTGTGTGCGTTCGTTTTTAAAAATATAAATTTAAGGGTCACTAATAAATTAAATTCACACAAATAACTATTATATGCAGTGTTTGGAGATGATAGGATCATATGCTCAATCTTTCAAAAACCTTTATAATCGAGTGCCCAATTGGATGGTATGTGAAGAAATTGCACTATGCGATAAAAATAAGAGTGTTGCTGCTTACCAATTAAATAACACCAATTGTTTGAAAGGTGTTGAATATTGGTGTGCATCACTGGATAATGCCAAAGAATGCAAGGTAATTAATTTTTACTAAATATTAATTAAAGTTTGATTTTATTAATTTGTTTTATTCAATAGTAATAATGTTTGTACATGTGTATAAAACATTGAAATTATGAAAAACTTTTATTATTTAATAATTACAATTTTTGAAATTGCATTTAATTTTTAATAATCCTATCAGATATAATTAGAATTTAATTTCGATCAACAATATTAAATTTAAAACAATGAGAATTTTAAGAGAACTAATTAACATTCTATCTGTATTTTCACATAATGAATATTTTAAAAATTATGCAAAACGTTTAAAATATTAACTAATGTAAAAATGTTTATCAGCGATCAGTTATTGATGATTAAACATGTAGCGACTTGTTGATTATAGCCTCCAATAACTTGATACTATGATTAGTCAACTACTGCTAGTTAATAGTGGCTAGCAATTTTACTTGTTATGTTAATTAGATAAAGTGGTTTTAGTTAACAGCAGGTAAAATCGCTGGTGAGTAGTGGCCAATTTAAACCTGAATTTTATTTTAGTTGCGTACAATTGTTGAATATTTAACTAGTCGCTGTGTAATTGGGACATTAGTATTCAAAATTTGTTTATTTTTATACATTTTATAAAATTATATTGATCTTTATATATAAAAATACTAATTTTTATTTTATTTTTTCAGGCCGATTCATTGTGCAAAGCATATATTTCTTGGAATGAAGATATAATTGATAATTAAAGTGATATTCTTATAATTAGTTATTTAATTATTTTTACTCCAATTATGTTACATAATTAATAATTTATGACTTATGAATAAAGATGATCTAGATTTTATATTGTTTCTAAGTATCTTGTGATTATTGATTGTATTATTATTAATAAATTTTATGATGAAGTCTTATAATAAAAATATTTTTTGGATAATTAATAAATATTGTTTTATATACAACCTTAAAATATAAAAAAAAAAAAAAATGATTTTTTTGTACTATTATTAATAAAGTAATGGTAAATTTTAATTTTCAGAATATTTTAAAAATTGTCAAAATTAATGAATGTGTTTTAACTGGGTAATATAAATTTACATTAACGATTTGTACATTTTCGACATTCATCATCAAAATTACATTGAATAGCTTTTCTGTACATTCAATTATACTTTTAATTTGTAATAATTAGTTTTAGAATATATATTATTATTATTTATGTTAACAGTATTTATTTTTATTCTTCAAAATATTTAATTAGAAAGTATTTATGCGAGTCTTGTTAAAATATTTACAACAAAAATAAATGTGAACGACGCATTAATTTATTATAAATTGTATCTTTTTTTATTCTCGAAAATTACTAAAAATCTTGAATTGATACCCGACTATCTTTTATGTTAAAGAGTCAATATTTTATATTATACTTGATGTTATTAAAAGTATGTTGTAAAAGCTTTTAGTATTGTAGATCATAAAACTAATGTAATTAAAAAAATACATTATTTTGTATAAAATAAATGACCTTAACTTGTTTTTTATATATTAAACATACATTTATCTGTATTCAGTTTTACAATATATTTAATAATTCTATACGTATATTTCATTATTTGTTTGTAGGTCAATTCCGTTTTCCTAAATCTTGTTGTGTTTTGTTGTAAAACAAGATATGAACATGTGCATGATGATTGGATCATTAAAAATTTAATGGAAATAATGTGGAAAGATTGTACCACACATTGCAGTAATGATTTTTTCTCACAAGTTTTTCATTTATGATTTTTAAATATTAATATTCTATTTTTAGTGAAAAAACAGAATGTAACCAAATTCCATCCTAAATGTACAATTTGCAAGGATGTGATTAATGACATTAAACATAAAATTGAAAATTCTCAAGTAGAAGTAATATTTAGTTAACATATACTAAAAATATTATTCACATCATGTTATATTTTATTTTTTAGAAAGACGTTAAATACAGATTAGAAGGTTTGTGTGATGCTTTACCTCCATCTAACAAGGTCAAATGTGTGAACTTTGTGGAAAAATATTCAGATAAAATCCTCGATGAATTCATAGATGATATCAAAGAAGAAAGTATTTGTGCAGAAATTGGATACTGTTAGTTTTACGTTATGTATATTTGTATAATTATTAAAATTAAAATTCTTTTTTTACTATTTAATATTATGAACTGATATTTAGCCATTGATTTATTGTAAGGTAACTTTTTTAGAAGTTTTCTGTAAAATATGTCATAACAAATACATTTAATATACACAATTATAAAAAGAAATGCATATATTTTTTTTTATCTTCAAATATGAATAATACAATAAATTATTGTACAATTTATGTGTCATCAAACAATATTTGATTCACCAAAAAATTAAATGAAAAAAAAAATTGATAAAAAAAGTTCAAGTTTAATGTCTTATATAATAATAATAATAGTCTTTGCCAACATGCAGTTGTAAAATACCTCAAACACACAGAGTAGTAATGCAATTACATTTTGAGGTATAAAACATACATTAGTCATTTCTATTAAGACAAAAGAACAAATTATGAAAATCAAATTACATAGCTTAAAAATAAATGTTTTACACTTAATGAAAGTCTTGTACGGCGTGGGGAATTATTGTGGTTTTTGAGATCCCTTTTTGCCAATGAGGGACTTATGTATATGTGGAATTACACCTAAAACAATAACGTGTAAGCATTACATGTATAAACATTCAATAGTATTACAATAATTGTTATGTTACCTCCTCCAGCAATTGTTGCCCTGATAAGTGTATCTAACTCTTCGTCTCCTCTAATAGCAAGTTGTAAATGACGTGGTGTGATACGTTTCACTTTTAAATCTTTTGAAGCATTACCAGCTAACTCGAGCACCTGTAATTAAATTAAATTAACAAATTAACTAACACAGCAGTTTTAAAATAAATTTACTTCAGCTGTCAAATATTCCAAAATAGCAGCACTATAAACAGCGGCTGTAGCTCCAACACGACCATGACTTGTAGTACGGTTTTTCAAATGACGATGAATTCTACCTACTGGAAACTGAACATAAAAAAAAAAAAAAAGTAATTGTTAAAACAAAAATGAAAGATATAGTTAATTAATATAATCGATGTTTGAAATATATAAGGGCCTTGAAAATAATGTTTTTTTAATGAGCAAAATGTTTCAATTTATGTGCATACATTTGAACACATTTAATCTATATAATAATGTACCTAATGGGGTTCCATACAACAATCACTATCCCTAGTGTTCCTCGAGAAAGAATGCACACATGTAACACTTATTTGTTGATATAAAATAGTAAAAACATTGAAGTTCAGTTGAAAAATAATATAATCAAATAGGAATTATTTTCTAATGATGCTGTTTGTGATAAAAGTTTGGGAACCGCCAGTAAAATATATTGTAATATGTAATACTGATTTAAAAATTAAATATGATTATATAGATTTTTTTTTTAAATTCAGTAGTATTTATTAAATTCAAAACATAATATGGGATAATTTATTTTATAATAATTAATATGAATATTTAATTTTCAAAATCCCTGTTATTATAAACTGGAGTACTAATTTATTTTCAAGTTTATAAAGAGTTGATGAATCAATTATTTAATCTATTTATTCTAGAAATATTAGCTAGGTATATTTATATGTAATTTCAAATGTATAACATATTATATATTATTTGACAGTTTACTTTTGACTAAATGACCGAAAATAAGAAAATTATTCACCCGTGATCACTCACACAAGGTAAAAATTCACCCCGATCAAACTTCACATACATGTAAAATTATTATTGGGAGACTATCATGTCTACATCATTTAGTACCTTCAGATAACAATATAACCAACTAGAAATAAATTTATCTAAATAGATGAATTTGGGTTTTATTGTATTGTGTGTTATTTTCGACCAATCTTTTATACACGAAGCAGAAAGGTATCAAAAGACCGAAAAGCTACAAAAGTTTGTAGACTTCTATGCTAAATAATATAATGTTTAAATAGTTGTATAAATTGTTTAAATATTGTAATAGGTACTTTATTAATAATAATTGAATAACAAAATGTTTTAAGTAAAATTAATTATCAATAAATTGTAAAATTTGAATTCATTTTCATACATATCAATTATTATTTTTTTTTTTTTATCCCGTGTGTGTGTGGTCAGTTATTTAAATAAAATAAATATGTAATTCAAAAAATACAAAATGATCAATATCTAAAAAATATTACTAATAAATTGTATAATCAACAAATATTATTTTTCTAACGTTAATATATAATAGATAGAAATAAAAAAAATATTTTATAATTATAGGTTCATCAATCATCATTTAAATATAACAAAATATTGATTACCAGTTAACATTGGCACTTACTAATATATATTATGAATTAACAATGATTTGATAAATAACCATGAATAGTTATTTTAATAATTAAAAAAATATCTGTAATAATAATAATAGGTACAGTTATAAATTATTTTTAATGTTTAACAACCTACTCTATTTTCCTTATATTAGGTATATACTATTATAGATTAAAGTCTATTGTTCTTTACTTTATGACTTACAATGTTACTGATATACCTTGTGCATGTTAAATACAATAACAAGTACCTACTGTTATAAAAGAACAAGGAAGAAAATTGTTAAGACATTGTTGTGGCATAGGGTTGATTGTGCAATGACAACATTGGTCTTACAAACATTTTTTTGTATAATATAAATTTTATAAATTTTAAAAAACATGTTATAATTTAGCTTCACATAAATCAAACTGTACGATTAGGGGATTAATATGTATAAACATATATATTATTAATTTATATTTAATAAAAATTAACTTATAAATAAAAGTATAATAAACATATAATTTTTTTGAAACAAAATGTAAATAATTAAAGAATTAACCATGAAGGCCAGCATTATCTGACATATTCATTTTTGTTAAAAAATTAAAATATACCCATTTAAAAAAGGGAAAATACTTATCAGTTAACATGACTACCTTAGCAATTCATTATAGCAGTAGTTCAATAGGTATATTCATAAGCGTGCGCACGGGGTAGTCAGGGTAGGCATTTGACTACTCTGCGAACAACTCCCCCCGTCGCAACATAATATTATATTTGACCATTTTAACATGTTCGTAAACGGTAAAATGTAAAAAATAAGAATATTGGAAAAATTAAAAAATACATATCGTCATTCATTAGTAACTGCTATGATAAAATAAATTTATCATAATGTTTATTTTATTAATTTATTTTATCATAAGTAACCGCTGTCCAAGCACTAAATCCTATCGCGAACCATACTGGTTGATTTTAGTTTACAAAACCTAAAACTTGATATCACAACAGTACATGCCATCACCATTGATTAGGTATACAAAGAATAGTTTAAATTTAATTTAATAACTGTGGTATTTTCTATCAACCACGGACATATAATCGATATTTAAATCGTGGTACAATCACCAGATAAATTTACTCAGCGGCGGCGGCGCTTTTCGGTAGGTGTATTTCAAACTATAATCGTGTGTTTCAACCGCGCAACGCGTTATTGCGTCATCAATTTGTTTATTATAAAATAACTAATTTAGGTATAGGTATTACATAATTATATTATTACTTATAAAATAATTTTATACAATGGTAAATGCAGTTAAATAAAGTTACCCTATCTAAAAAATTTTGTTCATGTTAAATGTCAATGTGTATAATACTGTATGTATCATTTATGACTACCCTGCCAGTAATGTCTGCGCACGCTTATGGGTATATGTGATAAAAAATGTAATTTCATATATTTATTTTGTTTACATGAAGATTTTTAAAGTGGAATATTAAAATTAATAGTTTACAAAAAAGTAACGAGTGTATACGGCTAAAACATATGAAATAAGAGACGTAGATATACACCATATATGTTCAAATATATCTCTAGTATTATGCAGTGATGAGATTTTTCATTCCTCTAGATAAATCATATAACTCGTTCCAGGTTCATAAAAAGAATGATTCAAAATAACTCATTCCTTATAGGCCTTTTTATCAATTATCATTAATCATTCGATGACACACCGAGTACAATATCATTCATAAATCAATTGAACAATAATGTAGGTTTAATCGTTTTCATATATACCTATATTACTCCCATCAGTAATTTAAAATTAGACTATCATAACTATGTATTAATTGTTAATTTATCAGTAGGTAGACATAAAATAAAGTAAGTACTCGTTCCGATCTATGTATGTGTGTTCGATTAAAACACGAAAACTATCAAATGGTTGTCAATTACTACTGAAGGCCCCAGTTCCTAGTCCAGTAATTGTGACTGCAAGATCTTGTCAGTTAATCGGTGCTAAATATAATAAATACAACTATGGAGCAGTTTGTTTTTGAACCTATTGCACCTAAAAGGAACGAGTAGATGGAATCGTTCCAATTCGTTTATAAACGACCCATCACTAGTATTATGGCTACCAACAAACCAATTTCTAACATAAAAATAAACTGTAAGATATCACATTTTATAATGAACGTACACAGATAATCGCGATAACCAATAAGTACCTAAAAGAATCTATAATACAGGAGAATTAATTGCACATAGTAGACTTTATAATTTGTATTAAAATTACAACATAATAACCCATTAAACATATAATACCTGAACGAAAAGTTATACTATGTTATGTAAAATATATTTTGAAAAATAAATTGCCAAAAGATACCTAAACAAATTCGAACGCATTGGAATATCGGATGGTAAATATTCATATTATAAAATAAAATTGTCTACTGTTTAGCGTTGGAATTTGGATGGCAAAGAAAAATAGAAAAAAAAACACATTTATAAATGGGTGTAATATTATAGAGTTTAGACACTCACAAAACGATCTTATATTATTTCTTGTTCGTTTTGGGCGCCTTAACAAACTCCAATGATTGGCCGGGAGAGGGGAGGATTGGTTTGTTTCAATCCCGCCATTCCGGCACGTTAAAAATTAGATGATATTTTTTTTGTAACGATGAAATAAAAACATATACCTGTAATCCAGCTCTGGCTGACCTGGACACCGCTTTTGCCTTGGATTTTCCGGAATCTTTACCTGCTTTACCACCAGCCTAAAAGATAGAAAACCGGTTAAATCGAAAAACACCGTCAAGACCGCCGACGCGCGCCACAACTCTTTCGCACGCTTGCGCGGCAGACAAAGGATTGCGAATTGTTTTGTCGGCGGTCGATTCTGACGAGAAATAATAATAAAAAAACCAATCGACTGTTACAGCCAACGTGGTGCACGTACGCACCATTTTTTTTCTTCGTTTGTAGGCTGTAAAATCACAAAAAAACCGAGCTAAAAACTTGGAATAGTAATGACCGAAATTTGTTTGCGGTGACGATCAGACGATCAACAGACGTACGTGAAATGTGCAAACGAAACGAAATGAAAAAAAAAACCGTTGAGGAAAAAATGAAAAAAAAAAACGGACGTTACACAGAGCCAGTGAACAAACACCGCGTCGTGAATACAACACACATACACGATAAACAGAGGAACGGAGCGTAAACAAGAACACACTAACAAAGTCACAGAACACCGATATGCAATAGCGCGCGTTGCGGCGACCGTAACGCGCGCCAACCGTTTACGGCCGCCATGTTTGTCGTGCACGTGACCCGTCGATGACCAATCGGATTCGCTCACCGTCGGCGGGTAAAATATCAGAGGGACGCTATGGAAATCAATGCCGTTAACAAAAGAAATCTGTGGCGCTACGACGCCGTTAAATGCCGCCATTTTTTTTGAATATTCAAACGGTTATCGTTAAATTCAAAACCAAAATTACGGGTCAATAAATTCCCAAAGAAAATAATTGAACGCCCCTTAAATCTTAATAAAAATTTAATTTAAATACAATGAATAAAAATAAATCTATTAAGTGTTAATAACAACGATTGCCTATATATTTCTGTAGCTTTTAAGGTTGCTGGCTTGCTGCAATCAGCAAATCACCTAACCTAACCAGCAACTATACAACTACCTTGCACATATTTCATAATTTATTTTTTTATTACAGTTTGTTTGAATTTTAAAAAACACCGAACACGTAACGGTTTTTTATCGTCATAAACATAGAGATAATTTATTCTTATCTATAACTGTCACAAAGAGGTTAGTAAAATCAAAGTGTGTCAACGGTTTGACGAACTCTTTGAACATGTCTCACTTACGTGTGTTCCATCTTCCATGAAGTATGAATATTTTTGACTGTTGTAAATGCCGGTATTCACAAAAATCGTAATTTTATAAGCAAAATTTTAGAACTTAAGTATTTACTATAACAGGGGTGGCGAACCTTTTTTGGTTCCAGTGCCCAAAATTTAAAATCATTTTTTTGAAATATGCTGGCGTGCCAAAAAAAAATTAATTTTATTAAAATACATATTATAAAAAAAATAAATATTATTTATTATAACATTTATGAACACAATTTCTTACATATTATTAAAAACTTTTAAATTTGATTTTTAAAATTTCTCATACTAAAGTTTTAAAATATAATTTTTTTTAAGATTTTAAATAATATTTTTTTAAGTTTTTTAATTTGGCGTGCCACTGAAATTTGGTCAACGTGCCACTTCTGGCACGCGTGCCATAGGTTCGCCACCCCTGTACTATAAGCACAGAATACAGAAGATTAAATTATAATTAAATATTTTACACTTTTTTTTATCAATACTGTTAGTTCATTTTCTTATTTGTCTACGTATTTAAACGGTATTTAAGAAAATAATAACTATGTAAAGGGTAATTTTTTCAATTTCATCTAATATAATAAAATTTCTAAATAATATATTAATAATTGTGTGGAGATAAAATCATAAGATAGAATAAAATTAATGAATTGTTTTTACTTAACAATGTTCAGTATTCAATCACAAATTATTGTGGCAATTATTGAAATCTGTTTAAATTATAATAATACATAGGTAGTATTATTGATGACAAGTGTATATTTCATATTCTTTATTATCAATCTAATGTTCTTTTTTAAAAATTGATCTGTATACAATGGCAAAAATTGTATTAAGGAAATTTAAGTTTACTATTATTTAAATATGTACATAATCTTATAAGAAGGAATGATTAATATATTAACAAACAAAATCCTAGACATAATTGTAGGTACATAAACAATAAAATCATAATTATAAAATATGTTTATAACTTGATAGAAAAAACTATAATTAAATAGGTTAAATAAATATACTTATAATGTATAATTTTCATTGAAAATTAATCCTAGTTATAATCATTAGGATTTGAACAAAAATAATATATTATGACCTAATAACTTGACATTTGTAAAATAATATTTAAGTAATGACTATTATGCTATAGTATGCAAAATACAATAAAATAGCTGTAAATATATATACATAATGGGATATAAAATAACAATAAGATATAATGAAACAATATTATGTGTTAATTAGATATATTGAGAATGTATAATTTGTAGTTAACTTAAAATCTGATGTTAGACGATATAACATTAGTTACAGCACCACTAGAGATGACTCCAGAACGGAATTCTTCTTGTGCTTTAGCAAAACTGGCACCAGAACTACGATAGATTCTATGAATCTAAAACAGAAAACCTTTATTAAAATATTTATCACTAAAAGATAATAATTTATAATTAATTTACTTTTGTCAATAAAAAGAAATCCATTGCTGCACCAAGAGCAAAAGCAATACCCATTAATGTGACCAGTGTACCTAAAAAGGGATGAGAATTCTCATAAAGTTTGAAAGCCATGAATATTCCACTGTAAAATAATAAATAAATGTGTACACTGTTTTTATTATAATTATCGATTCCTAAAAAAAATTAATTACCAATAGCCAGAATCTGATGTTCCCAATGCTTGGACAATTGCTATTACAAACTGAATACAAAACACGAAGAAATAAAGCATAAAATTGAAAGAACTATCATCACTAAAATAAATAAAAATTGAATTGTTAATAGAAAATTAAAATTTAATACAAAATTAATGAAATACTTACCGAAAAGCTTTATATCCTGGACGGAACCAAAATAAAAATGAAAGTGGGACTAAAATACCGGTAAATATAATTGATGAAATGAATGTAGCAATAGCTCCTGTTGTGAAAAGTAATATAGTAGCAATCAACGCGTTACATATTAACAAGCCTGTATGGTCTATAAAAAACAATAAATATTTATTAAGTTTTTATTCTTTCAAGAAAAATACTAAAAAAACTTACATAACCATAAATAATATAGTTGCCTGACAACATGTTGGAAATCTGGTGGAATTTCTACGTTGATATCCAAATAAAAGCATGGTTGATAACAAAATCCTTTTGGCAGTGGCGGCCAATTATTTTGACGAACTTAATAAAAAAAAAAGTTGTTTAAATAAGTTTTATTATTAAATTTTTACATAAAAAAATTCATAGGTATTAATATTCTCAATAAATTGGAAACATGTTAAATAAGTCATGATTCTTTAAAGTTTATTATCGATTATATTATTTTGTTGCTTACACCAAACTTTTTTTTTTATGTATGGCGTATGCCTCAGTTTGTTAATAAATTGCATTTTGATAAAACCAAATTCCTCCTTTTTTAGAATGAACATAATACAGATTTGAAATCATAAAAAGTAGTTAAAACAATATTATATATTTTTAATATAATTAAGAAATATTATTATCGATAAAATTACAGACAAAATGAAAACTAATAATACTAATTATTAATTGTTCACCGTTTAGAGCTGTTATTATAATATCACACTAAGCCTAAATATTAACTCTGATTTTGAGTTAGCGAAAATAAACTTATAACAATGATAGGTTGTTTGGATAGTTAAAGTTTTTAGCAAGTAGATCCATAAAGAACTATGAATACACATAAATTATGTATTTAAACTAATTACATTACCCAATGAAAATAGTTAAGTTCGGGATACGTTAATCAACAATTAACACAAATGGTAACATTGTAATAACGGTTTGGTTAGTCAATCGAACACTAGCTTAACTGACATTGATTTAAAATTTAACTGGATATTGTAATAACGATCTTTAAACCTAATACTGCAGAATAAGTATTCTATTATTTAAATAGTATAATAAAGGCACTTTCACAGAGAAATATGATTTCAAAATTTTTTTTAGAGCTGTGATTGGTAGAAAATTACGGTTAGCCACAATTTACCAACTATACCACTTCCACCATATAATTGAACTCAATCCTACTAGAGCCGTGATGTATTACCAAAGAGTTTTGTAGATGATAAAGTTTACAGATAATATTATAGTTAGTTATGCAATACTATTTAAATTTTTTTGGCACTTATGCTGTAAACTATAATATTGATTACAATTTCTTTAATAATAATTATATCGGTAATCACTAAAGAACTACTATTTATGTAGAATCATGTCCTTTACACCCAAACTGTAGAAATAAATTTTTGTGAAAATTTCATTAGGGGATTAAGGCATTTTCATTCTATCATATAATATTATATTTACAAATTTAATAATACCATTAATAGATGCGTTACGCAGTTCTTCTTCTCTTTTATCTAATTCAGCTTGTCTTCTATCAAGTTCAGCTTTCCTAGCCTATTTTAATAATAATTAATATTATTTAACTTAAAATAATTTAATATAAAATATAAAATAAAAAAATACCAATAAATCAGCTGATGCATCACCAGGATTTCTTCCATAAGTAGGAGCAACTTGTGATGTTACTGGATATTCTTGTGTAGGTGACATAACAGCTGGCATAGAATTTAATGGTGGATTAGCTGCTCCTCTGATAGGAGGTTTCTGTAAAAATATTCAATTAGATGCCTATTCTTAAATATAGGTAAAGATTGTTATTTACATTATCATATTAGTAACAAATCTTGTAATATACTAAACTATCAAAAGAAAATTAATTAAAAATATAATTAAAGTTTAAAATGTCATAAAAAATACAAAACAACTTAATGGCTAAAACAGCTAAAACTAATAACAAAAACTAAAACAATGTTAATTAAATACAATAGCTATAATAATTTTACCGTATTATTAATAACATTTTGATCCTTTCCGAATGGATTGAAGTCTTCGATTAAAGACTGTACTTTATTATTTGTTAGTTCTTTGACTGAAGGATCCTAAAAAAACATATTGTTTCCCTTAGGTATGCTATACTCTAACACAACTCTCCTGCAGATTCATTTTCTACTTGAATTGTTCAATATGAAATTTATAGCAGTTATTAAAATAACAAATACCTGCTTAACATTGGTAATCTTTATGGTATTAAACATTTAGATAATGAAAGATCAATAATGAAATGAAAACGTAATGCACTTTAATATTATATTAATTTACATTGTACCAATAACCAGTACACTATCATGATTAATAATTTTATTACTCTTCTTTTTTAAACATTTTAATATTAAAAAAAAAACATGGGCGATCACTGTAGAATTAGATATTATTGTTATCAAAAATTAAAGAGACCATCAAGAATCACTTTAAGTTTGCCTACTAATTTAATTAATAATAACAATAAATTATAGTGTTATAGCACTCAGAAAATTACCTGAAAAGGATGACCCATGGTGGGATCTCCAAAAGGGTTTTCATCTGGTTCAGCCATAGTTATGTAATACGTAAAATGCAATACAGAGACAAAAGCTCGTTATATTATATTTACTATGTAACGTAAAAATGTGTACAGCAGTTGACAAAAATGTATAATTAATATTTACTGTGGAAACGCCATGGTCAACATATTCTTAGAACGAACAATCAAAATTGGAAACTAAATTTACAAATTTGACATTCATTAAAAAAAAATACTGTTATATCATTCAATGCTTACGCGACTTCGAATTAGTATGTTAATCGGCAAAAGATCATGAATAATCTTAATTCTTAAATGACAGTAAAAAATGTATAAAATTATGTGACGTACGCTATCAATAAATGGAAAAAAAACCTATTTAACAGTGTGTGAACATGATAATTTTAACGTGGAAAATTAATAAATACAGTAATTCGTAAATTTATATTCTTTTATAATTTGTAAATTTATATTTTATAAACAGGCAATAAAAATATTTATCTTATTTTGTTGCCTAATAAATTTTTAAAGTAATGTAAAAATTTAAAATTAAGTTTTAGCGTTTCATTACAATTTACATTTGTCTAATATCTATGACACTTTTAAAATTTAAGCGTTGGACTTACTGTAATTCTGTTAACCGATAAGATAACAGAGATAACTGGTTTTTTATGGGTTTTGGCCTTTTGGGACTAATAAATCTCTGTTAAAATTTTAAATTACAGTATGGTGTAACTGTGTAAGCAAATACTATTAATATAAATTTATAGTATTTGGTGTAAGTAAATTGCAGTAATTGTATTTAATCATTTAATCTTAATAGTTTAATACATGATTATCCTCGTAAAAAAATTGATTATGAACATAATGGATAATTGACTACTAATTGTCATTCACACATCACTTTTATTTCATTTTATTACATTGAATGGTGACATTTTTTTTTTTTTACTAAGCGATGATATTTTATAATAAATAACTAGGTGATTTACATCTTAAATTCTTAATTAATAAATAGCTATAGTATAATAAATTAATTTATTAATTAATAAATTTTACAATAATTAACCAAGAGTCCGGTCAGCAATTGCTGATAATTAACTGTGAATCTTATATGTTATTTGTAATTTGTTACATTTTTTTTTCAATAATAAAATAAAATGTTAAAATTTTTACAAATTAAATACCTATTGTGTTTTCATTTTTCAATAAAGTACAAATATTGAAATATGTGTTCATTACACAACCAAAATAAATATTATAAAAAGTGTTTGATTTAATCTTTAAAACATTTTATAAGAAAAAAAATAAATTTTCATTTGAATGAAATCATTATGGTCAATTTAAGAAGATTATTAATAATATAATTTAGGTTAAAATAATAATATCGATATAAAAAAAGATGAGCTGATACTCCTGCCGCACAGGATACAGGTGTGCGAACCATAGCGTTTAATTTTATTTATAATTTGAATGCAATGATAAACCATTGCATTCGAAAAAACGATTCTGAGAGAAGTTCAGTCAGATTATAATTTTCGTTTGAACTAAAAATATCAACTTAAAACAGCTATAAAAAAAAATTTAGATTAGGGATTTTTCTAATATTTCAGTATGATGTTAATTAATATGTAAGTATACTTCAATACAATTTTCAGACCTTAATACCAAAAATTGACAATTTTATCAAACATTATATACGTAAAAACGAGAATTTTACGAAATATTCAATGTTCAATATTTTGTAGAAAAATTTAAAAAACGGTTCCAAAATTTTACCACATATATATAATAGCTATGTGAACTTTCAAAAAAAATTTCAGGTCTCTATCTAAAAAATTGCCTGAGTTATCGTGAAATGTAGAAATTGAATTCGTCAAAATTTCATTTTTCGTGAAAAATGCCGTTTTTTCGTCATTTTTTCGAAGTTTTTTCTACCGCTTATAGTCAATTTTGAGAAATTCGAAAAATGACCTAAATAAAGTACCATCTACATCCACTTTTACATCTGAAACTCGCTATTCGTGAAAATCGAAGCGTTATTTCGGGTAGTAAAAGTGTTTTCAGAATATTTATTTATATGTATGGATTCTAAGATTTTCGTTTTCCTAAAAATATCAACTTAAAACGGCTATAAAAAAAAAATTTTGACAATGGATTTTTATAATATTTTAGTATGATGTTAAGTAATATGTAAGTATACTTGAGTAAAATTTTCAGACCAAAATACCCAAAATTGACAATTTTATCAAACATTATATACGTAAAAACGTGAATTTTACGAAATATTCAAAGTCCTATATTTTGTAGAAAAATTAACATAACGGTTCCAAAATTTTACCACATATGTATAATAGCTATGTGAACACCCAAAAAAATTTTCAGGTCGCTATCTTAAAAATTGCCTGAGTTATCGTGAAATATAGAAATTGAATTTGTCAAAATTTCATTTTTCGTGAAAAATGCCGCTTTTTCGTCATTTTTTCGAAGTTTTTTCTACCGCTTAGGGTCAATTTTGAGAAATTCAAAAAATGACCTAAATAAAGTACCAACTAGATCCACTTTGCTACCGGAAACATACCCTATTCGTGATAATCGGAGCATTATTTCGGGTAGTAAAAATGTCTTCAGAATAAAAAAAAAATCACACATCATTGTAAAACCAATACATTCTTCGCTTCGCTCAGAATCTAAAAATTAAAGAAATTAATTTTATTCTTGTGACTTGTAGGTAATTTATATCATTTTTATTATTTATATAATAATTATATAAAATAAATGCTAGTTATGATTTTATGAATAATTAACTTAATGAAAAATTGTATCAATAATTAATAAATAAAAAAATACATATTGTAATTATTTAATTAATAATTATTATCTGTAATATACATGTCACATACGGTGACCCGTCATTTCGACGCACGTCAAATAGACGCAGTCATTTCGACGCGAAACAATTTGACGCATACCACATTTCGGCGCATGCAAATTTGACGCATACCACATTTGGGCGCAATATCATCGCCATATTATTTTTTATCCGCATCCTTCACTTTTTTTTTTTATATATTAAATATTACTTTAATAAATTTTAAAGTTTAAATTTTAAAATACAATGTGTCGTACTGTCGTCGTTGTTGTAAATGAGTAGACTGATGTAGTATGTAGACGAATATAAGTTTATCATTTTGATATCCAACAATCCATAAATAATAAAAATGATAAGGTAACAGTTACGTATTGTATTTTATGGCGTTATAACCATTATATATAAATAATATTATAAAAACATAGTTTTAATATTAAGCATTATAATAAAAAAAATAATTTGCGACCAAATTGTAATGCGTCCAAATGTGTCCGCGTCGAAATGACGTATATCCGTCACATACACGTAACATGTCTAAAAGCTGTATTAATAAGAAACGAGTTCTAAAATTCTATACAATTTACAAAATATTAAAAACAATATAGTACATTAGTATTATACAGTCACAAGTCGCATTAAATATAAAATTATTGATGTAAAGTTTTATATTAATTGCCAATTGATAATAAACTAGTAAGTAGTAAGTAGAAATATGAAATGAATGTAAAAATATATAATATGAAAAATAATTATTAAAATATAATAGCGCGCCACTGCTACATTTTAATAATGTATTTTATATGACACAACAGTGACGTCACTCGATGAAAAATCTACAGTTGGTTTAAAATATTTATCTGAGTATGAGACAACCTGTTACTTCCATAAACTTCAGGTCGTGATAAATTTCGTTTATCATGTCTTAACCACAGATTAGATTAGATGTCTTAAGTATAAAGTCACATGAACATAATAATATGAAATGAACCATGAAATATGAATTTACTATTTGCCATTTGGTTTATTATATAAAAAAGAAAATAGACTTTTGACAGTTAAGACCATAAGAAAAATAAGTACTAAGTTGTACTTATGCCGGGTTTCATGAAAATTTACAGAACCGATAACAAGGAAAACTAAAAACTGTTCTGTAAAATTAATAAATTTGAACAGATAAAAAGTTATCGATTCGATAACTTATAGGTCAGATTTTTGTTCTGTAATTATCACGGACTAATATATATATATCTTAGTCCGTGGTAATTATCTCCTTATCATTAATTGTTGTTATCACATAAAGATAATTGAGAACTTTTCTAGTTTATTGGGAAATTTTTTTTTTTTTTTGATCTAATGTAGTTTTATCTGAAAAATAATGGTGCAATAAGAATTTTGTGCAAACGATTATTTTCGAATTTATGGCAATTTAAAATTTCATAATTGTGACTTGTGTTTTCAGTTTAATAAATATAAATAATAATATATATAATATAAACATATTATATTATAATATATTTGAAAAATGTCTTTGTTATCCTCATCTGATGATGATATTGTTCTTCAAATCTTAATAAATCTTCCGAGACCAAGGCGATTTAGAGATAGGTCAAATCCTCTCGAGGATTACGATGAAACACAAAATTAAGTTTCCCAATCACAATTCGCAATAAAATAATGCCTTAAAATTTAAAATTTATAATAAAATACATTCTTATCATAATAATGTATTATCATATTTTGTAACAACCACATACCAGTTAAATGGTTAATACATTATTTAATACAATTTACAATATTTTCATGAAACGCAATCTGTTCTTTAACTCAATATTATACAGAATGGATAAATTATCGATTCAGTACTTTACAGAACTATTTTCATGAAACCGGCCATTAGACCATAAAATTAAGAAATTCTTGACAGTTATCTTTTGTCCCGTAATAGTTCTATGTTACGTTTATGATTATTGTTGTATTTCTTTGTTGTCGAGTACTCGATTTTATTTTTGTTGATTATTGTTTTTTGTTATAATAAAATTGCATTAAACTTATATTAAGATAATAATTTTAGTGTTGTATTTAATAACTATAAAATGGTCAGAAAATTAAAATTTCACGAGAAAAAGCTATTGAAGAAAGTTGATTTTATATCATGGGAACTAGATAACAACTTACATGAAAATAAAATCATTAAAAAATACATGATTCAAAAACGCGAGCATTACACCTTGTAAGTTTAAAGTAAAAATGATTCATCTTAAATAAATAATTATATTCTTTTATATTTCAGGTATAATAAGTTATCAAGAGAGATCCGTCAGTTTGGGAATATGCTAAAAGCACTAAATCCTAAAGATCGATTTAGAAATGAACAAGCTGCTCTAGTGTTGGAAAAATTGTAATTAACTTAAACTAATAAATTATTACTAATATATTTTTAATTTTTAAGTTATGATTTACCAATTAAAACTTAAAACACTTTATTCAGTGTTAGATTTACATGTAGACTTGTGAGGTTGGAGTGTAGAGCTACTACAATTTTAGAGGAAAATAATCTATAAAATTATAAATTATATTACATCATAATATTTATGATATGTATAAATTTCTACTTACAATACTATATATATTTAATTGTTCATAATAGGAATAATTCTTTATACAATAATCATTTATTTTTCTCGTGTAAATTTATTAACGTATATTTTTCACAAGTTGCATATTAATTTTGGCACACTCATAAAACAATTGCCAGGTTTGGATGGGGTAAATGCATGCTCATATTATGTATTAAAGATTTCAGCAAACAACCCAGCAATCTAATCAAATCAGATCATGTTCGTTATCCTACAGATTAGTGGCATAGCCAGAAATGTATGAAGAGGGTTATTAAATAAATATTCATATACATAATATACAGTTTGGCATTCTTAAAATATACCATTACCATATTTACATAAATATAATATTCACATATAAAGTCAAAGGGAGGGGGTTTGAATCCTTAAAACCCCTCCTGACTATGCCACTGCATTTTAAATATTAAGATTAATCGAGTAAAATAATTATAGGATATTTATTATTTTTTCAGTCTCATTAACTATGAAATATACATATTATAAACAGTTTATTTAAAGTAATTTTGTTAATTTTTTGTTAAATAATTTTTTATTTTATTCTTTATGATGCATATAGCCTATTTATTGTATATTATATATATTGTTATATAGCCTATTATATTATGTATTATTTATTTTACTCATTGACTTGGATTAAATCATTATTTTATATTACTATTATTAAAATGATAAATTAGGAACTGTACATTCCTTGAAATATTTATACTTGAAAACTATTGATTTTTGTTCCATATTTTTTAAAATTATAAAATATAAAAGTTTTAAAAATATTAAAAGTAAACTATATAACTATATAACTAAACTGAAAATATGCTTAACTTTTGATATGCAATACATTTAGTTTTTATGTAATCTAAGTATTATATTATAATATAATATATTTATAATTATATATTAACTAAAGTTACAATATGTATTTTAATAAAATTTATATGACTTTTAAAGATATTTACTTTAAACTTTTAAATTTTCTTTTTCTGAGTATCAAATTGATTATTTTATTGTTCATACATAATGTAATTATGAACACTATATATTTATATATATTTATATTTTTAGGTATATGATGGGAATAATTACCAATAAGAGGAGTTTTGAACTTATATCTAAAGTAACAGCGTCTTGCTTTTGTAGACGTCGATTAGCTGTTATGATGGTTCGATCTAAAATGGTACAAACAATTAAATCTGCCACTACATATATAGAACAAGGACATGTTCGAGTTGGTCCACAAGTAATAAAAGATCCAGCATTCATAGTAACAAGGTATGTCCTTTATATTTTAAATATAAAAAAGCAAGGTAAGGAATACAGGTGTAAAGATGATAGTGTTGAATTTTGATTAACATTTGAATGCAATGATAAACCATTACATTTGGAATTACGATTTTGAGCAAAGTTGGCCATCTCCTAGAGTCAATTTTGAGAAATTCAAAATTTACCTAAATAAAGTACCAACTACATCTACTTTCCAAACGGAAACATATGCTATTCGTGAAAATCACAGTATATTTTGAGTTGAAACAGTGCGTATATACATAAAAAAAAAGACACACATCATTGTAAAATTAATATATTTTTTCTATTTGCTCAAAATCTAAAATGATGAATGATAATACTAATTAATTAATTAATTTAACATTTTTTTATTCAAAAATGGTTATGAAAAATGTTTACAAATTAAAATAAATTATATAATGTGCCTTATTATTATTATTAGTTTACAATATTAAATAAAACTGCAAATAATTAAAACATAACTATTGTAAATTATATAACATATTACATGAAATATTAATTTTATAGATATTTAGAAGATTTTGTTACATGGGTGGATAATTCTGCTATCAAAAAGCATGTCATGGAATATAACGATTTAAGAGATGATTTTGAGATTATGTAATATAATGCTTTATTTATTTTTTTTAACTTTATAATAAAATATATATAATCCTGTACTGATTTATAATTTAATTATTATAAACATATTTATATAAAATCATAATGAATATTTTGTTAATTATAAATAAAATATGATTTACTTAATCTTTATTGTTTTGTGTTATCATACTATTGTTTAGTATTTATTCATGAAATTTGAACTCGTAATTTATAAATTTGCTAAAATAAATATAAATGTAAAATTAATTTATGTATTGTTTAGTTTTGGTATTATTAAATATTTCTTGACAAATTTTAATATAATAACTTAAATTTATTAATAATTTAAATACTTTTTTTCTATATTATAATTTTTTTCTTTTTTTTTTTTTGCAATTTATTAAATTTGTTTTACATTCAACTGAAATATTAATATGCAAACTAAAAATAATAATTTGAAATTCATAAAAACTGCAAATTACAAAAGATATTTTTATAACATTATTCTAAATTCTAATAATTGTAAACCTATTTAAAGATGAACAGGCACATAATTGCATAATATGATACATATGTGTAAGCATATATTTTTATAGAATCTGTAAATTATAATTACTTAAGTTTCCAGATGGTTTTGAAAATATTCTTAATTGATGAATTTTTAGGAACATTTCTTATATAGACATTACTTGTTTCATGGTTGTCATACAACTTTAATAATTTTTTGAGTAACATACTGTTTAATAATTATAAATTTTTAATAAAAAAAAAAAAAAAATGGTTACATTGTTACAGATAAATAATATAATATTTAATTTAGGTATTGTAATTTACTTTGTGTTCCATATAATTCTAAAGATTGACATAATGTGGTTTTTATTATATTTTAATTTTGATAGGAATTGATTATGATCTTTCTGTTTTTTTTCTCGTAATTTAATATTTTTAACTTTTTTTTTTGAAAACCTTACAAGTATTACGTAATTAAATTATTAATTTTAACCCTTATGATGATTACTAATAACACTGTTTATGAAATAAGTAATACAAACATACATCTTTTTTTCATTTTTCTTTGTGTCTTTTGTAGGTTTCATTTTTTTTTTCTGAAATGTTAATGAATCAATATATTTTTAAGGATATTATTTATATTTTATTAGTGTAGTATACTTGTAGTAAATACTAAATATTCATGTAGTTAGTGGTAGTTTTTTACAATGTATACTAAAACTACAGATACAGATATTTATGACTAAAATTTATTATGTACCAATAATTCCTAGTTAATAACCACGGTTGAATATTGAATATAATATTAAATAAGTTGTTTCAACTTTTCTTTCTAAAAAACAATTTATAATTTATTGTATAAATATATTGGTTAGTTATAAAACAAAGATGATATTTTTTAATGAACATTTTCATATGTATTTAAATTTTGTTTAATATGTTTTTGTGCTATAAACTACAGTATTTATTTATGACTTTTTAGCTAAGTATTTGAGATTAAAAATGAATAAAGTCCGAAAAATCTTTTAACATAATTATTGTAATTTGTAATGTACTAATGTTTAATGTTTATATCAGTGACATATTATGATTCGGGTTAAACAAGTGGTTCAATACACCAATGACGCAACTAGGGAGGAAGTCCACGGGTCTGAACCCCTTTCCATTAACCGTATTTTTTTTTTCAATTCAATAACTATATTTTATAAATCACACATTTAGCCAATACACGGGAAATAGTGAAATTGTACTTAAATATTAATAATATAATTTACACAATTCTTTTGTAAAATACAATGAAATATAATTTTTTTAATCCAACATTTTATAATTTTATGGACCTCCTCCCCCATAAAATATTTCTGGTTGCGCTACTGCAATACACTATACATGATTAGAGAAATCTAAAATAATGTATGAGTACCATTAAGTATCGACCATAACGCGTCCAAAAATCAAGAACCTCAAAAAGTCAAAACTTGCTAAACTATAAGTACCTAATAACTATTATAATTTTTTTCATTTGTTTGGCATGTTTTTATGATTTTGAAATGCATAATAAAATAATAATTTATAATTACACAAATATTATTTATCAATTAAGTGCAGTGCATTTTCATTTTTTAATACTATATTATTTATTTATAATAATAGGAACATTATTTGGTAATAGCCAATAAGTATGTACCTACTACCTAATACCTACATTTATTAATATTCTTGACATTTTAATAACTACTGCAGTCTACACTTCTATAACAGCATCATGGATCAATATTAATACCTATATTATATTTTATTTATATATTTATACACTACAACTACAGACTACAATTCGTTTTGTTAAATACTATAATAATAGTGTAGTGTGTGTGACGTGTGAGACGTACCATCTTAAATCGTGCTACTGAGTACTGAGCACAGAAATGTATTTAAGAATTTTGCGCCCCGGGTAAGAAAAAAAATGCCCCTTTACAATCTAAATTTATTTAGAAATAATAGGTATATTATATGTAAAAAAAATTTTACAGCCTGGGGCCTTAAATAGTCACTGACTGGGCAGACACAATACGATAATGAATTAATGACACGAGTGCAACTCTTTGATGGAGTACACAATAATATGACATTAGTACATTACCATTAATCTATTTTGTACACATATATATATAAGAACCCAATAGGCAGGCGGGTGGAAGTGATCGGATCTTCTCTTCTAAGACCGTGACTTTATATTAGAAATATAATATTTCTATATTTACTAATTTTTTATAAATATATTATTATATATTTTTGTTTTTAGAGTTTTTCATCTAAGTAAATATTTATAATTATTCGTAAATAGTGTAATATTCAAAATATCATGATACATATAAAAACGACATTACTATTAGTAGTTCATTACTATTCGGAACGCTTCTAGTGGATGCAATCAATTCGGACTATATCTTTTTGCTTTGGCCGGCCTAGTTCGGATTTCGGAATCTTTAAAAGAATTTGTCAAAATTTGTCCTTTCTCTATTCATGGGCTTTATGCACAAATAACACATTGACTTTGACACAACACACAAGGCACGGGCATAATAAATCACAATTCATATTATATATTATAATGTATTTAGTGTATTTACTATTTATAATATAAAATTGATATATTAATAGACATTACTGTTATTGATAAATTACTATCGATATATCACTATCGTTTGAACCACGATTATAGTTCTATGGTTTGAAGTTTGAACCACGGTCATCCACAGTAGATAACCGTGGTTTGAACCCAACCTAATATATAAATATATATAATATATATATATTTATATATATATATTTTGTGATCCTTTGATATTACCACAGTTAACATTAAACCACAGAGTAAGGAATATTAATGCATTAAACATTAATGTTATCTATGATATTACTATCAGATTTGATAATTAATAATAGAAAGCTCTTATCATTGAGAAATCAGGTCGATATTTTTATATGTAATGGTTTCAACTTTCAAGTTTGTACAATGATTCCAGATTTTAGAATATGCATATGCAATATATAGTAATGTAGGAATGTACTGATTGTAATATCCATCGAGCATTAGAGTATATCGATATTTAAAATTTAAAATTATTGTTTTTCTTATTAGTTATTACTTGTAAATGCAGTCGTTGTCGATCATTAACATTTTGTATATACGTATTATGGTATTGTATGATTAGGTTACTATACCATCGTACATGTTAGATGTCAAACGTTAATGTCACGTGTAATTTTTATTTTAAATATAATTTTACATCTTCAATTCGAATGTATGGAATACGCATATTTTAATATTTCCTTAATAACATAGGTATAATTACATTTAATTTTTACAATACAACCAGTGAGGGAAAAATAAAGGAACTACAATGGGGAAAAACGAAGACTGTTTTAATAACAATTACACTAACTCAGAGTATTCAAAAGTAGATGGAACTAAATTCAAGAAACAATACAATGGATCTCAATTCAAATCATCACAATTTGACGAAATTGTGAATCAACTATATTCTAAACAATTTAGCATGCCAAAGTCAAATGATTGGAAACTGCCAGAACCTGACACAATGCTAAATGGTATAAAATGGGAGGTAATTATTTATGATTTAAAGTATTTATGATTATTAATATTTGTAAATACTTAATAATACTATAATGTAGAACGCTTTTGGGTAATATGCAAGTAATTTAGAATTTAGGTCAAATTTTGCATTTTATATTATGATTTTGTAATTTATTCAGTACCTATAATACAGAAGATACAAAAGTCAAAATTTAACTGATATTAAGTTGACATAAGTATATAATCAGTGCCGTAGCAAGGGGGAGGGTGAAAGTTGCCTGTGCTCCGAGCACAATAATTTAAGTAGCGCAAAATAACTGAAACTATTGAAATTAGTATATAGGTATTTATATATATATATTAATTTTGGCGATAAGTTATTAATTTTAATAAAATAAAATATGACTATTATTTATTTGTTTGTA
Source organism: Tetraneura akinire (assembly GCA_021307375.1). Classification (NCBI taxonomy): domain Eukaryota; kingdom Metazoa; phylum Arthropoda; class Insecta; order Hemiptera; family Aphididae; genus Tetraneura; species Tetraneura akinire. The sequence continues at coordinate 14,953,855 of JAIUCT010000009.1, forward strand.
CAATTTTTTTGCCCCTGGTGCAATATTTGGTTGCTATGGCCCTGTATATGATATTAGAATACTCGACCCACTAAGAGTGACCTATTTCATAATCACCTTTAATACATGGTGTTCACCCATATTTGTCCATGTCAATAACATTAGATATTTTTTTAAATCAGATTTTTGCAATCTACTTATGTATAAACAAGTCATATTTTTCATTAGGTATAATATAGGTATATAAATTAAGATCAAAATAAAAATAGTACCTACCGTAAATGCAATAAGTTGGAGTACCTATGTTCCTAATATTAGTTAAAAATTTACATTTACATTTTAATTTATCCGGCTAAAATATTTGCATTCAAATCGAGACAAATAAATTGTTTATCATTTAAAATTAAAATACCTAAAAGTCAGTTAATTGTTGAGACGGAAAATTTTTTAATATTAGTGCAACATGACGTATGCTAATATATTTTTAATATAGTGAAAATATTTCCATTTAATCTAAGGTCATCCGACTGAAATATTTAGTAGTATCTTTTATAATGAACAGACTATAATATATCTGTTACAAGTATTATAAATTATAAAAATAATTAAATCTGATTATGTAATGATTTTAAGATCAATATGAAATTATTTGTTTATTTGCCAATTAATAGCTATTGATTATTCAACAATAGTACTTTAGTTATAGCCTTATAGGTACATAGATGGTACATATTAATAATCTAACATAAATCATTACTTAATTAGATACAATTAAACTATTAATTGTTTTATATTTAAATATTATTTAATATTCTACAAGAAATAAATTAACAGTTTTAATTTAATTTTTAATGAATCAAAGTTTAATAATTTAATTTTATAGGAAATAAAATAAAAGTAGGTAGTACTTATTACCTATTATAAAAATAACTTTGCATATATTGGTAGTGTTTTTATTATTTATTTTTTTTTTTTTGAGTGTAGTAAATAATGTAAACAATGTTGTTTTTTATGCATGTGTAAAATATATTTTTGGTAAGTAATAATTTAAATATTTTTTATACAAGTTTTTAATAAGTAATTTAATCTTATCTAGTTGGTATCATTATTTAGGTATTTTTTTTAATTTTCCAAAATTTATTAAAATAATAGAACTCAAAAACTATCAAAATAATCTCTAAAAAATCACATTTTACATTTTAAAGAGATACTACAAGTAGTTAGGAGTATAAATTTAACTCAGTAAAGTTGAAAGTTTAAAATATTATTTAAGTTTTGAATTATAAAAATATTTATATTACGAGTTATAATAATTAATGATAAAATATGGTTAAATAAGTATAAATTTTAAAATTATGTTATGAATGGTCTGAACATTAGATGAATTCATAAATAATAGTAGTAGTGGATTAGAAGAGAGGTAGAGAAATGTATTAATATGAAAAAATCTGAGAAATGTGTTATCTAAATTTTTAAAATATAATTTATTTAGGTATTATTTTAATTTGTAATATTATATTGGTTATAGTTTTAACACTGTTATTACAATAATTTATATTTTAAATATACGTTAATATAAAAAATTATTTTTTCAGTTACCTGATTTTTTATATTTAAAACGATCATTAAATGAAGTAAAAGATAAACTTAATGATTTTAATTTGGCTGATTGGCATAAAAATACTAAAACTACAAATCCAGCATCTAAAATTTTATATAAAGTTAGACAAACCGGACATCCTGAACTACTAACTATGGCTTGGTTGAAATTTTATGAATTATTAAATGATTATGAACTAATACCTCAAGAAAATATTAACAGTGGTAAATTGTATAGTGTTCATTTATGTGAAGCTCCTGGAGGTTTTATTTCTGCTCTTAATCATTATATTGTCAGTAATAAGATGAATCTTGAAGTAAGCATAATATAATAAATTTATATATATATTTTTATATATATTCTGGTTAAATTATTATTTTTTTATACATATATAAATAGTGGGATTGGGTGGGAGTTTCATTAAATCCTTATCATGAAGGAAACGGTAATCCAGATTTGATAAATGATGATAGATTTATGTTATATACAAGGAGTCATTGGTATTTTGGTAAAGACAATACCGGTGATATTTTTCAAAAACAATTTTATATGGATTTATACACTTATGTTAAAAACCGTTTTGGCAAAAAAACAAGCTTGGTAATTATTTAATTACTTAAATTTTAAAATTACTTAATAATGTGATTATTTAAAAAAAAATTAGGTGACAGCTGATGGTAGTTTGGATTGTCAAAATAATCCAGATGAACAAGAAAATGTAGTCATGCATTTGCAATTAGTTGAAGCTATGGTTGCTTTAATGATACTTGAAGATGGTAATACCTAGATCTATTTATATATAATTTATATGTTACTTGCAATATGTATAATTCCGGTATTATATTATATAATTTATGTAGGCTGTCCGACAAATAAGGTACAAAAATATACTAAACAATGAAACTTGAATTTATTATTTTAAATATTTCACACGATAAATTTGATATATTTTTCTACATAGTCGCTATTTAAATTGATCCATTTTTCCTAATGATGGAGTAACTTGAAAACGTAGCACATTTTCTATTGAAGAACTTTGTAACTGTGTTTATGACTTCCTTTTAATTTTAAAAATTGAATTTTCCATTGATAATTTCATGCATAGTAGTATTAGGGAGATAAAGTTTTCCCTAATTTTAAATTGTCTATCCAATCAGCAGTTTTTCAACAGCCTCAATGGGTTCTATAATTGTTCTATATTTGTCAACCACTCATGCCTCATCTTTAACATTTTCTTGACCCAAATTAAATTTTGTACATCAAACCGATACACTTTTTCAGATTATTATAAACTGTGGCCTATGAAATTCAGTTATTTTTCAATGAATTTGTTGTTGGAAAAATATTTTGAAAATTAAAACATTGAATAATGGAGTGGAAGTGGACTTCCTTTTTTTGTGCAACTTAAATATTGGTTTTTCAAATTTATTATTACGCAGCTGATGGAATACTAAACTATAATAAATAATAATCATAACACATAGTATATGTTGTTTGTTACGTAAATTATCAATTCTGGAAATTTCCAGCCAATATTGTTCATTATTTATGATAAAAATAACTTTGTACCTTAATAATTATTGGACAGCTTACGTATATACAGGGTGTCCCACATCTATTTACTCATTGAAATATCTACATGAAAAATTAAGATTTTTGAATGCTGTTTTTTTTTTAATTATTAGTCAGGAAAAGGACTTTACTATTACTTTTTTAAATTTAATCTTCACTTAAAAAAATAATATAAAAATTTTATTTTTTAAGTTTTAGAAGTTTGAAGTTAGCCATGTACATTTGTATGGTAATTTTGATGTGTCAACCAATTTAATGAAGATGTCGATTTTTAGAAATATTTTTAATTTGTTGGAAAAATTATATTTCTGATGTCATTATATGTGTTCCTTATCGTTATTAATTATCATGTCATGCACAATTTGTTTAATCAATATTAATAATTAATAATTAATTATTAATTTTTAATTATTAATGATTCATCGAGATAGATAATAATACTAGAGCACTGACGGGTTATATTGGTAATGCAGAAAAAATAGTCCGGAAAAATCTTGTTCCCCACTGTAGCACATATTTTATATATTTTTCATTTTTATTATTTTCAATAAATATGTTGTTTTTTATTATTATATCCTGAATGATATTTAATAATAAATAAAGTATTGTAATATATAAGGATATAATAAGTAATAAAAAAACCATCAAAATACAATTAATACAATAAATTAAAGGTTCATATTATACATTTTAGTATTTTACTCACATTTAAAATATTAATTATTATAATTTATTATGTATATGTGTGTGTATGTGGCCTTTTTCTAATTTAATAAAAATAACAAAATATACATTAATATACATTTTAACCACATTTAAAATATTAATTATGATTTATTTATTCACCTAATAATTTAAATTTATTATGTATAAATATATAAATTACAAATTATTATATTTTATATTATAAATAATAAATTAGTTTTGTTATTTTTTGCCTAAGGGATGAATGGTATTAAATAATTATTTTTAAAACAAATATTAAAAAAATAATTTAAATTTAAATAACAAAATGCACCATTTTAAATATAGAAAATTTTATTTTTTTTCCATACATGTAGTGTGGGGATAATTTTTATCGCAGCCACTTGTTTTTTGTATAAGAGTGCGCATTCTAGTATATTTTATCTTGATGTAATGATTAACTCAATTACATAATTAAAATTTTATAATGGCATTTAGTATAATAATTATTAAAATATAACATTAATGATACGTTGACACGATATAATCACTTTGTACATTACAATATTTTTTATTCGAGTATTAAGTGTTATATACACAGATCTGTGGGTGATATGTGTCGTACGATGGGTGTCAAAAAACAGGACAGAGGCGATGACAGTGTTAGCCGCCATCGCCTCAGTACCATATCGCAAACGACTTATGTGATTTCCCCTGATGAATCAACTGGCCGATAACGGAAAGGCCACGGATCATCAAATGGGTATTCTCCATATCAACATATAAGCATGAATAATACCTTTTGCCAATTATTATTAATTATTATCAATATTTTTTGAGTAATTATAATATTAACTATGAAAATCATCCAACTCGAAGTTACTATCTGGGTATGACTTATGATATTGATAATATCAATTTTATAATCCACGATATAATTGATGTAAATAATTACAAATAATGTCATCAAAAATTTTATTTTTCCAAGTTAAAAAAATTCTCTAAATTCGACATTTTCATTAAATTAGGAAATCGACCTATCAAAATTATCCTACAAATATAAAATAAATACAAATATATTCTATAAACTTGCTATCTTCAAATTTCATAAAAATTAAATAATAACTTTATTTTTTAAAATATAATTATATTTAAAAAGTAATATAAGTAATATTATAATTCTCCTTTATCTAACTAATTATAAAAAACAGCATTCAAAAATTTTAATTTTTTGTGGAGATATTTCAATGAGTAAATAGATCTGGACACCCTTTGTATATATATATATGTATATATTATTTTATTAATATTTAATTTAATTATTTTAGGTGGTACTTTTGTTTTAAAGATGTTCACTGTGTTTGAATGTAATACATTATGTCGAATGTATTTATTATGCTGTGCTTTTAATTCAGTAGAAATAAAAAAACCAGTTTCAAGTAAACAAGGAAATTCTGAGATTTATGTTGTATGTTGTGGATATAAAGGTTTACAATATGTTGAACCTTGGATTCATAAATTCTTCTCAGTTATTGATCGCAGTATGCATTAATACATATTTTAAATATTATTTTGTTAATAATAGTAATAATCTGATAGTTATTTTTTATTTTAATTATTTATTTAGCATTATGTGATTATTCTTTATTTCCACTGAAAGAGTTGCCTAAAGATTTTTTATCATCTATGTATAACTGTTCAAAATATTTTAGTGAACTACAAATACAAATTATTGAAAGTAATATAGAGCGATTTGTCAATGCAATTGAAAGTGATGTTAATCAATTAGTCGAATTACAACATCATGTTGCTAAAACATATATTAATAAATATAGAATAAAACAAATTGACTCATCTCTAGAAATAGTTGGACAAAATAAACTTCAGGTAAAATTAATTTTATTTTGTGATAACAATGACAAATAGGTATATACAATTAAATTTTATATGTAATAGACCATCCAGTTTGACTTACCAAAAATTACAACATTGAGGTTAGAAATGAATTATTCATTTACTGAGAAACAACGTAGGATAGAATATCAAGCATCAGATGAAGCTAAATTACTTCAAGAAGAAATAGGCAATTTTAAACAATATAAATGGGAATATGATCCATCAGTTATATGGTTTACTGCAGAGGTAAATAAAATCCTTAATATTTGAGACTAATTTCTCATAAAAAATTTACATTTTAGATTTTGAGCAAAGATAAAAAATCTAATAATAAATAAAAACCCAAGTCCACAAAAAATTTACTTTATTTTTTAGTAAATACGTATTTACTAAAAAATAAAGTAAATTTTTTGTGGACTTGGGTTTTTATTTATTATTATAAAATATCCACAAGAACTCTTCTTATAAAATTAGATAAAAAATCTATTGGTTTTATAATGATGGTGTATTTTTTTTTTATGTATGTAGACACTTTTTCTACCCGAAATTATGTTCCGATTTTCACGAATAGCATGTTTCCGGTTGGAAATTGAATGTAGTTAATACTTTATTTAGGTCATTTTTTAAATTTCTCAAAGTTGATTATATGCGATAGGAAAAAACGACCAAAAAATGAAATTTTGATGAATTCGATTTCAATATTTTACGATAACTGAGGCAATTTTAAACTTTGAGACTTGAAATTTTTTGGGTGTTCACATAGGTACTATACATATATATATGTGTGATAAAATTTTGTAACTTTACGTTAATTTTGCTACAAAATATAGAACTTTGAATAATTCCTAAAATCCTGTTTTTACGTATATAATGTTTGAAGAAATTGGCAATTTTGGATTTTAACGTCTGAAAATTTTACTGAAATACACCGCATACTACTTAACATAATACCAAAATATTAGAACAATCCCAAGTCTAATTTTTTTTTTATAGCTGTTTAAAGTTGATATTTTTAGTTTAAACGAAAATCTTAAAATCCATACAAATATTCTTATTATATTCAATACTTTTACAATAAAAATTAATAAAAAATCCAAAAAATTTGGTAAATTTTATTGAAGCATACTGACATATATCTTCACAAATTTCCAAAATTTTAAGAAAATCTCAATACTCAATTTTTTTTTTTTTAGGTGTTTTAAAGTTAAAATTTCAGTAAAATTAATATTTAAAGTATTTATATATGAATTCTTCCTATTGTATTTCAATATTTTACAATAATGTTAAATAAAATGGACAAGAGATTTTATGATATAGACATTTAGGTGACAAAGGATTTTAAGAGCATTTATATTTAACTTAGAGACTTGATAATTTTATAGTGTTCTTTTATGTACTATATGTGTACCCTATATAGTCGGTCCCTTTAAGTATGATAATATTTTGTGTTTTAAATATTTAATAAAAAATATCAAAATTTTAATCAATACCTACATTATTTGACTGAAATTAGCTCATAATCATTTTTTAGAATGCAACAGTGCTTGATTTGGGGGGGGTGGTACGCGAGGGATGGAGTACCTCTTCTATTTTTTTATTTTTTTGAGCGTACCCCTACTAATTATTAAATATCATATGATATTACACGTAGTTAAGCATATCAGAGGGGACGCTAATTTTTTTGAAAATCTGATATTCCCCCTTCTTTTTTTCTCCAAATTAAACACTGGAATGCAATGGTTTATCATTTCATTCAAATTCTAATTAAAATTAAATCTATGATTTACATCTATATCCCTGTGGCAGGATTATCCTTTAACTTGCTTTTATTTTATTTTTTTTATTTTACCAATATAATCATTTCAATATTGCAAGTTATATTACATATATAATTTTACATTATATAATTTATCTATCATAATTAAGATATTTTTATCTGATACTTCCCTCCAATTAATTCTATGTTTAACATATACAGACACTTAATATCTTTCGATAGAACTATAATGAATTTTGTTTTTGGATTTTGACAAAGCAAAACATGTATTTTTATTTGTTATATTTAATAATACATATTTACATGCAGAAAAATGCATTTTATTATTAGGAAATTAGAAAATTTAATTATAAATTATAATATATCGTATACCTAAATATTTTAATTAAATTAAATTTTCGTTTAATCTTAAATTAAATAAGAAAATATGTATTATAATTAAACATTATTTTAATTTTAACGCTGAATTGTTTGAAAATCATTAATCTTATATTTTAATTTTCATTTGTTTCTGTTAAGTTTTTTTTGTATACTGAATGCATCTAATACAATTCTTCATTATAATTTATTCGATTACAAAAATGTAATAAATACTTAAAATAAAAATTATACTCTTATATATAGTTAATATCTAATAAGAATAACATATTTTTAAATTTTTAAAAAATATCTATGAATTTTAATTTTTATCTAATCTGTGATAAGTTTAATGAAACCATATGATAGGAGATATGATAGGATATATAAATTATAAACACATAATTTGATAATTGTAATTAATAAAATAATATTATTTATAATAATGTACAATGTGTTTTTATTATACTTTTAACTGTGTGTTTTTTTCTTGTTTTGATACGCTAATAGTTAGTTTTTAATCTTAATAATAATGGATAAAAACAAATTGATATATTTATTTATATATAAAAAAAATAGATTACACGATTTAAAAATTTGTTGTGCTTCCTCGGTCACTAAAGTCTGGACACGTCTTTGCTTATATTTGTTACATGTCTTTTTCTATTGTTCTATATTATGAATTTAATGATAATAATCCAAAATCAAACTCCTTAAATTTTGTTTCTTTATTATTTACAAGTAGTTGGTATTTTATATATCTACTCTCAATATATCTTTTGTTCATTCATAAGACATATAAATTTGGAACTTACTGTTAAATCATCATGTAAAAAAAACACTAAAATTTTCTGATGTTTCATGCAAATATTTTATTATTATATTTACCTATTCATTTAAACATTGTTTAAAACTTTTCACAATAATTTAGTTGTTTTATTATTATATCATACAGCATGCCAAAGTTGAATTAAATGACATTTGTTTACAAATGGGAAAACCTGTATCTGTAATACGTAATTCAAAATTTTGTTTGGATTTATTAATTAACTTAAGTAATAGAGCAAGATCATTATTTACCATTCCAACAGAAGATTGTGTCAAACGTAGAGAGTAAGTTTAAAAATGTGTTCTTATTTTATTTATTAATATACTTTTCATTATTTAATTTTATTACAGTTATTTTTGGCTTCAAATACCAAGAAAAACTGTTAAAAGTAAATTAATTGTTTGTGATGTGACATCAATTAATATAAGTGACTGTATAAATAATAATAGAAAGCAACTTGAATCCTTGACTACTATTTTAAACTCGCTTGAAACACTTCAAAGTTCTGATAGTTTATTGCTCATTGGATATCCATTGCTTAGTCAAGTTAATGTTGGTATCTTCTATGTTCTTGTTAATATGTTCCTAAAGGTAATGTATATGATTAAAATTTTTTAAACATATTTTAAAGTTATTAATTACTACTTTATTTTAATGTTTTTTTTTTTTTTTTTTTTATGATAGACTGGTCTAATGAAACCAGATGAAATGGGTCATGCTTTTGTATTTTGTTCAAAAGTAAATGACACACATGTTGATGAATTAATAGCTCTTTTAATTAATATAAAAGAGTATATTAAGGATCCTAGTATCACTGATATACTTGAAAAACAGGAGCAATCGTTGATATCATTTTTTCCAATTGAAAAACTTATGTGTAAGTTATTCTTTTAGTTCACATCTTAATATTAATATTAATTAAATTACTTTATTTATGTTTTAGTTCAACCTATATATAAAGATATTGTTACAATCAATTCTTTGCTAATAATCAATGAAGTGAAAAAAACCGTCTCTTCTTATTTGCAACAATATTAACTACAAAAGACAATACCAGTATTTTTTTACTTTTACTTTATTTTCAGGGTTTTAATATAATTTGATTAGTACCAATTATTTTGTATTTCTTATATAAGTATACAATTTATTAATTAAACTTTAATTACCATGTATAATGTAAATTATAATGTAAATGTGTATTATTAATTTTTTTCATTTGTGATGTTTAAGTATATATACTTCATAGGAATATATTATATGTTATTTATTAATTTTATTTTTGATAAAATTTAATTACATTAATATGTCATATTATGATTATATTTGAAAAGACTGATGATTGAAATTTTAGTCATTAATGTATTAATTAATATAAGGCAAAAACGCTTAAAAATTATAATTTGTTAACCATATAAAAACCAAAGTGAATTTAGGTGCATTCCATTTAATTTTTATACATTTATAACACAAACTGTTATTAATATAATTTTATAATTTCTTATCTTAAAATATATTTTGGTATTAATGTAATATTGATTTAACATAAGATTAACATAATTTCCACTTACAACATTAAATTAATATTTAGAAATACTAAGTAAATGTTTTATTATTAATTATATTATTATAATATAATATTTATATACTTAATTGTTTCCTGTATTTTTCTCATTTTAATTAAATAATTAAAATTAAATTGGGTAGATACCTACTTTAATACTTTTATATTCTTTAATGATGTGATTGGTATTAATGGACATGTAAAAATTTTAATTTTAAGTGTCAATATAATTATTTGATTGATTAATTGAATGATTGTCATTAATAATGACAGTTTTCACATACTATATTATATATTTTTTTTAAAATTGCATCATAGAATTTATAATTCAAATTTTTTTTCAATTTTGGCATTTAAAAAAAAATTAAGTGATGTTTAAAATAATTGTTTTTAATTACATGTATTAAGTTTAAACTATATACAGTGAACTTTGAGCATTTTCAATTTTAAAACTAACTATATTTTGGAATAAATTAAAATATAAAATATAGTAGTTGGAGGGAGAAATAGTAATCAATTGGTTTAATTTTTACAATAGTGAGGGGAATGTTTTTAAGTATAGATGTTTCATGTATCAGATATAGTAAATAGATTCCATGTTTTTTCAATTATAATGTATAAATACATGTTAGGTTAATATAGGTACCTATATTCAGAAATTTATTTTATTTTATTTAGGCGTGAGAGATTAGCCTGAGTTTATTCTCTTATTAACTCATTTAAATACTCTTCTTAAATAAAAAATATTTTTTCATTAATCTAAATATTTAATAATATTTATTTTACTCTTATTTTTCGAATTTCTTTCACAATTTGCAGTTATAATATAACATATATATATATTATTAATATATAATAAGCATATTATATATATATTAGTATATATTTTTATTAACTATATATTTCTTGATGTTCAATATTCTTATATTATACACTTAAATATCCACATCTTATGTTTATGTCATAGAAATAATATTTAGAAAACTAAATCCGTCATTACTCATTGTAAAGTATTTAGACCAGTATTTAGAGCTGAGAGTTACTTAAATTATTTCAAACTATACCTATAAGGATTTTGAATTAATATCTCAAGTCATCTTGAATTGTAGATATTCGAATAATGCCTACAATATATGATATATCTATATTCATTGTCACCCATAGATGAAATTTCAAGAGGGGGTAAAAAAATTCTCTAATGTACCTACGTATAATATATTTTAAATAGGTAAGCTATCTTATAAAGACAAAAATAGTTGAATTTTGTGGTGATGGGAAAAAAAATCCAAGGAAAATAAGCCAATTTGAAGTATATTTTTATTATTTATTTGTATTATTATATTAAATTGGAAATAATCAATTCCAATAAAAAAAACAAATAAATTATGTTATAAAGGTTACATGTATGTAATTAAGCATACTGGAAAATATAAAATTACCTGGCGTTGTAAATCAACTCAACTTAAATGTCCAGGCACAATTTATACAGATTTCGAAAAATAAAAAATGATTGAAATTGGCAATTCTCATCTCATTTTTGAAATAATAAACTAAGTTTTAAAACCATTTTATTAATTAATTTATTTAATATACGTATTTTATTATGCATAAAAAATTAAAAATAAAAATGTGGTGCAAAGTTTTTGTTTATAACTTCAAAGTAAGTCCGACCATTAAAATCGTATATGTTCTTCTTTGTATGAATTTATTTATTATACTATAAGAAATTATATTCAAAAAAAAAAAATATATATTTTATTTTTATTTACTTATTTTAGATTCTGAGGAGCGTAGCGAAGAATGTATTGGATTTACAATAATGTTATGTGTCTTTTTTTTTGTTTTTTTAAGTATGAAGACACTTTTACTACCCGAAATAATGCTCCGATTATAACGAATAGCATATGTTTCTGGTAGGAAAGTGGATGTAGTTGGTACTTTATTTAGGTCATTTTTTGATTTTCTCAAAATTGACCCTATGCGATAGAAAAAACGACCAAAAAATGACGAAAAAACGGCATTTTTCAGATTTCGACGAATTCGATTTCAATATTTCACGATAACTCGGGCAATTTTGAAGTTAGAGACTTGAAATTTTTTTTGGAGTTCATATAGGTACTATGTATATGTGATAAAATTTTGGAACCGTTACGTTCATTTTTCTACAAAATATAGGACTTTGAATATTTCATAAAATTCTCATTTTTTTGTATATAACGTTTGATAAAATTAGCAATATTTGGTATTAAGGTCTAAAAATTTTACTGAAGTATATTTATATATTTATTAATATTAATTTAAAATATTAGAAAAATCCCTAGTCTCAATTTTTTTTTTATAGCTGTTTAAAGTTGATATTTTTAGTTTAAACGAAAATATTATGAAAAAAATGACGAAAAAACGGCATTCACAAAAACATGGCTCTATGGGAAACGCGTGTGGTAGTCGGCGAAATATTCCCGAACGCTATTTCGGTGTTGAGCACCGTAGCCAGGCATCGACAGCGAATGGGTGACTGCGTTTTTTTTTTTTTTTTTTGTAGGTCTGAAGTCATCATATTAGAATATTAGAAAAATCCATAGTCTCAATTTTTTTTTATAGCTGTTTAAAATTGATATTTTTTTGTTTTTGTTTTTATGACTGAAGACACTTGTACTACACGAAATAATGGTCCGATTTTCACGAATAGCATATGTTTGTGGTAAGAAAGTGGATGTTCTTGGTACTTTATTTAGGTCATTTTTCGAATTTCTCAAAATTGATCCTATGCGTTAGAAAAAACGATGAAAAAAATGACGAAAAAACGGCAATATATTAATCAATACCTACATTATCTGACTGAACTTCGCTCAGAATCGTTTTTTCGAATACAATGATGGTTTAACATTGCATTTAAATTATAATTATAATTAAATACTATGATATGCACACCTATATCCCTGCGGCAGGAGTATCAGATCGTCTTTTTTTATCGTTTATAAGCCTAAATTAATTATAAATAAATAAAAATATAATTCAATTTGGCTTTTTTTTCCTTGGATTTTTTTTCGTGGCTTTTTTTCCATGATTCGAATTTTGTATAATAATTGTTTCAATTTTTACACTTTTATGAGTACTAAAACTACAACTACTAAGTCTATTTTATTTTTTCAAGAAATGGCAAGTGTCTCGTCCACTTCTCCCCTTGGGCACAGTTGTATATAATTCTATATTATTTGCATACTCAAAAAGTCATGGCATTAAATATAGTTATAAATTTTATTATAAATAAATTTAAAATTAAGCAACTATTTATTATAGTACCTATATGAAACTGTTAATATTTATTTTTTACAACACAAAAGTCGCCAAAGGCAGTTGCAGTCATTTATATTTAATTAATAATGCCTGTTGGTTTTTCTAGTGTCTTGACTACGTGAGGAACTAATATTTAAATAAAAAATTCTATGACAAAATGACCACGCGGTTAGGAATTGAATTTTTGAATTATACTAATAATGCATTACGTAATCAGAATGTCAACATTATTATAAATAATTGTAATACGTCGGTACTCGTGTTAATTCAAACTTATAATTTCAGGAATTGTTTAAAATTAAAACTCACGAAACAAATTAACAAGACGCATACTGGTGGAGAAAGTTCAAACCTACCGATTCGGGGTAGATCATAGAATAAAGATAGGGGTAGATTTTGTTATATTGCATCATTTACATGCTATTTTATTATGGTGACTTTGTCATTTGCTTATAAATTCAAAATTAAATTAATTATTTATTCTTAATTTTTATAAGTAATGTAATTTATATTTTATTAATAATTAGTTTTTGCAATTTGCTACCTAATTTATAATTATTAAATTAACAACAGAAGTGAAACTTTCTTTCTAAATCATACGTTAGTAAGTGAATACTAGTTTGTAATTACATTACAATTTATCATTATTATTGCCTATTGCCCTATTGGTGGTTACATGTCTATAAAATTATAATATAATATATTTACAGAAATTTAAATGACAGAAAAAAATCCAAGAACTATTGCTGTGTATATGGATGTAAATCCTATTATTCTAGTGATAGGAATATAAGTTTTCATCAATTGCCAAATTTCAATGAACCAAAAGTATTTTGTAAAAATAATGTAGGTATTGAAGAATTGGTTGATAGTCGTAGAATGTGGGCTATTAGATTAAAGTTGTCAAAGGAAGCTTTAGGAAAAAAACAGTTGCACGTTTGCTCAAAGCACTTCACTGAAAATGATTTCTTTTCCCAAGGTAAAATATTTAAGCTACCTACTTAACCTTAGATGTATTTGATATACTTATTAACTACTTAATATAATTTTAAATTTAGGATTAAATAGAACTCGTTCCTGTCTTGAGCCAACAGCTATTCCTTCTCAATGTCTACCAAAATCTTCAGTGTTACTAAATTCACCAAAGAAAAGACCTCTACCGAAGAATAGAACTTCTCTAAAACTATTAAAGTTGGAAAATAATGAAATTGATAAGGATGGAATACTGTCATGTGAAGTAAGTAATATTATTTTTGTTATATTCATTTATTGTACTAATATATATTTAACAAACCAATTTTTAGTGTAATAAGGAATGTGATAAATCAGTTTCCACATCAACAATTCAACAGGATAATTTAAATAAAGATGTTGATTTTATAGCTGCTAAAAATAAATTGAAAGAAATGACTGATACAGAAACACAAGTTTCGAGTGGTGATCTTCTAATATCATTCATATCATTAATAAAATACAAAAAAGAAAAAAAAATAAGCACTATGACAGGGATTCATTCATTTAAAGTTTTAGAAGAAATTATAACATTGTATAAAACATATTTTCCTGATAAAAGAAAACATCAACTAATTTTAAAAGAACGTATTATTATAGTTTTTTTAAAGTTAAAACAACGTCTATCATTTGCTATTATAGGAATTTTATTTAACAATTTCTCTTCAGAATCTTGCCGTTTAACATATAATTTAATGATTCCTCAACTTGCACACATATTTCAATCATTAATTTATTGGCCTTCCAGACAAGAAATTTTATCAAATACCCATATTGCTTTGAGAAATTTAATAATGTAAGAGTTGTATTGTATTGTACTGAAATTTTTTTGCAAAAACCTAAGTGTTTAACATGTCGCATAAAGTGTTACAGCAATTATTATAAGTCAACCTTTATCTACATTAAAGTTTTTAGTAGGAATTTCTCCAGCTGGTTTAATAACCTTTATTAGTAAACCATATGGGGGTAGGGCATCGGATAAGGCTATATTTAAGCAAAGTAATATAGTTGAAATGATGCAATTCCAAGATTCTATTATGGTAGATAAAGGGTTCCTCATTTATGACATTTGTAATAAAGAAAATATTACCATAATTCGACCACCCTTTCTAAGGAATCAAAAGCAATTCAATAAAGAAGATGCTCTGCTAACTAAAGATATTTCCAAAGCTAAAGTACATATTCAAAGAATTAATCAAAGATTAAAAAGTTTTAAAATATTTCAGAATACATATCCCTGGGCACATATAAATTTAGCATCTGATAATATGATAATAATTGGTGGCCTATGTAATATAAGCCCACCAATATTTTCTTTAGATAAATGTAATCCTTAATCTTACTAGGTACATTAATATACATTTTTATTTTTAGGCTAATAGATATTTGTAATTGTTTCAACTTCACTGTTATTTTTTTGTCATATATTTATGTACATTTCATACTTTTTTAATAATTATATTTATAATAAACATTTGTAAATACAATATTTTATGGTTATTTATTTAATAATAATTATAAACTTATTTAACAAGCAGTCTTTTACATTACAATTTATTATAAATTTATAACTAATAGTAATATAATTAAAATAAGTACTAATTTAATCTTATAATTAGTATAAATACATGTTACATGTAATAGTCTCATTTCAAAATAAATAATTTATAAATTTAAAAACTTATCTCTACATATAAAACTAATAGTAATATAATTTAAATAGGTACAAATTTATTATTTATTTAATCTATTTAGTATATGTACATGCTTCATGTAATAGTCTTTCAAAATAAATAATTTTTAAACTGAAAAACATTTCTACAAAAAACATCATATTTTACCACTATTGAAATATAAGTGTTGTCATAACAACTATATATTATAAAATCACATATGGTAACATTTAATAAAACAATGCCCATTTGGACCTGTGCATAATATGTATGATTAATTTTAAGACTCAATGATCCATCTGGGTACTTAATAATATATTTTAAATCTTTTATGAGATCATCTAAACAAGATTTACCTTTAAATGGACATTTTATTTCAATTATTTTCACTGGAGTATTTTCATTGTTAATTATAATTCAATCTGGTGTATAACATAATCATGGATTATTTTGATTTGTAATTAGTCCACATTCCAATACTTTTTGCTTTGTATTACCAGATTTCTACTTTACTAGATCTCTAGCGGTACATTCATATTCTGTACCATGTTTCACAAATTTATTAGTAAACGACTTTGACCAAAAGTACTTGCTAGCTTTTAATGCCCACTGCTCATCTGTCTTAGTTTTATTAAATGTATATAACCCATAACACTGACTCCCTGTAATTCTAAATTGTCTACATGATTCCCAAAATGTTATATCTATTAAAGAACGGTTTAAGATATTAATCAGTAGAAAGTTTAGAATACATTTTCAAACAACAATCACCCATATTCATAACTGGATAACTAGTCAATATGTCTAGTAAATAATGTGACGATAATGTTAATTTAATAGGTTCCATATTCTTATTTTGGTTTAATATTGATGGATCACCTGGTGAATGACAACCAAATGTGTGGAGGACTAATGCTGACGAAGGTGCACAGGAAATAAACTTCAATCTTCAAAATGTAAATCAATTAAAATATTATGTATTATATTATATGCAGATTTATTTAGGTACTTACCTAATTACTTCTGAGGCAATATCAACATGACATGTATCTCTTTATTTTTCTTATAACAACAATCAAATGTGTTAACTGGCAATGGTCTATACTGTGTTAATGTATGCTCCTTTAACTTTACCCATTGACATTTTACATCAGTTGATGACAAAGTTTTCCAATCAGTAATTGTGTTTCTATAAATTAATAATAAGTTAACAAATAACAATATCAACTTTTTTTTGTAAAACATGTTTATTTTTTGAACTACACGATAATATTTAAAAGACTAGTAAAAATGTTTACCTGTTTAGAATAAAAGTACAGCAACCACATATTTACAGCATTCTGATGCCCCAGCTTTACAACTACAATTAACAGGCATAATACTTAAAGTATCATTAGCTAATTTTCCAATTACTTCATGTGGCATTTCATGAATGTGAGAAGATTGTACAACTAAAGCTTTTATTTTAA
This sequence comes from Tetraneura akinire, assembly GCA_021307375.1. Lineage (NCBI taxonomy): Eukaryota > Metazoa > Arthropoda > Insecta > Hemiptera > Aphididae > Tetraneura > Tetraneura akinire. The sequence continues at coordinate 14,971,560 of JAIUCT010000009.1, forward strand.
TAGAACTCTCCTAAAAATATGATAATATTGCACAATCAAAAATATTTCTATTATGTTTTAAAAATTTAAAAATAATTTTAGTAATTATAATAATATTGCATAATTAAAATTTTTTCTATTATGTTCTAATTACCTTTTCAATTTTACCACATAAAATAATTTGTTTTCCATTTAATATTTGTTCACCCTCAATGGCACAATGTGAATTTAAATTACATTTTGCATAATTAAATATATTTAATAAAGATAAAGACATTGTATTCGGTTATTAACTGTATTAGTCTATATAAATAATTAATACAATAAAGTTTTTTAAAGATATACGAGTAAACACATTTATTTAAAAAAAAAATTATTTATAACATAATTTATAGCGGGAATTTATCCCAGTCACGACTAGGTACAGAGGGGGACCTGCTGCACCATAGTGTATAGCAGTGCTCCAAGTGTTAATTTGTTTTAGAGATGGGCGATCTGCATAGACCTTATACGTTATACAATAGATTAAATATTTATTTATTTAATCTATGCTTATACTAATAGACGTGTCATGCATATACTATAGCTGTATTAATGAGCGGTCAAAGATAGAGGGCGCTTCTCATGTGTGGCTTGTGGTTTTTACGATAAAACAATATTAAAATTATTGTATCAATCGTGGTTATAACAAATAAAGTTATAAGTTATAATTATTATATTCTCTTCTAATTGTTATTAGTTTATTTATCGAATATTAATAAATTACAATTAATGATTATTAATACCTATTTAATAAGTACTAGCTCTAAGTCATAATATACGTAATTTATGTAATATTAAATTCTTTATATTATAAATTATAATAAATAATAATTATAAAATAGTAAATAGTAATATACAGTATTATAAAAATTAATATACAAATGTCAAATAAACATACTAAACAATAAAAATATGAAATATTTAATTAATTAATTATCTGATTAACTAATAATAATTATTTAATATTTTGAATAACCGTCATTCTCATAGTTAATATTATCTACTGTCATTCCCACAGACATATTATAATTGTATATTTATAATATGTCGTGATCATTCCTCAATCATCAAACATAGATAAATCTATATACGAGTAAGTCTTAAAACTTAAATAATTATAAGTAATTGGTATTGCAAATTTGCAATTGCATATTTCACAATGTTTTATACAATAATTTTATTATTGTAAAAACCACAAGTCATAAAAGAGAAGCGCCCTCTATCTTTGACCGCTACGATTCATTAGACGACACGTCTACTAGTATAACAGTATAAGGTCTATGGCGATCTGAATCGATCTTTTTCATGCGATTAATCGATTTTTTGGATCGATCTCCTGGATCTTTAAAAAGATCGAATCGTCTACAGTTTTGTAAATAATATATATTGAAATTGTGAAAAAGTGCATACTTTATGTTGTATAAACTATTTGTAAATATGAATATCTGTACAGCCTACAGTATTGTATATAACATATATTGATATTGTGAAAATGTGTATACTTTATGTTGTAATTATTTTCTAAGACCTTTATTTGTATATACTCTATAGGGGACATTAGGAACTCAGTTCATTTGCTAGTCAATTAAAATCAGTTTTGAAAATTGAATATACCTCTTAAGTTAATAATTACTTACCTAGTAAAATAATTAAATCAATTTATGATTTTATTAACAAGTGTTTAATAACCAAACAATAAAGTATTTGAAAATTATTATACATGATAAGTATTTGTATTTCTGATTGGATGTTTTATGTGGGTATTATACGTATATATTATGATAATTAAAAACATTTTAAATTTTGTAATTTATTCAATAAAATAAAAAAAATTAAGGCGGATCATCCTCCCCCCGTGATCAGCTATCACCATTTGAACACTGTCACTGTCCATTAAAGTGGTGAGTTCCGTTGGGATTGATGTAGCCATAGGACTACAACACTTTCCACTGGAAAAGTTTCCAGTGTATTCTCGCTCCGAAATCAAGAGGGACTAGGCAGGGAGACCTCACGCTGGCATTAATGTGTTTGGAAAACTTTTATATATTAATCATTGTGACCTGGGTGTCACAAAGGGAGAGCTAAAACAACTCAAAGCGCGCTTTCTAGTGATTTAAAAAAAATCGTTATTTTAAGAATCGATCTTTTGCCACCGATCTTTTTTTGAATCGATCTTTTATTTTCGATTTAAATCGATTCAAAAGATCGATTCACTTTCAAGAATCGCCCATCTCTTTTGTTTTCCCAATTCACATTTTGTTTATTTATTATGTTTTAAAATAATTGTGTATTTGTATTTATGACTTGTGTTGTGTTTTTTATTTTTATTTACTGTTTAGTGTTTTAAAGTAAATCCTTTATTCCACGGTACATAGTGTATTTTCGTATTGAAAAATTAAAACTTTTAAGTAAGTATGATTATATCCATATGATTATTATAAAAATATAAAAGTTCAATAATCATTAATCAATCAATTATTAACATTAGTACATTACAGAAAGATGCCATCAAGAAAGTGCGTTGTAGTTGGTTGTGATACAACATCAAATGACAAAAAAACTATTCGTCATCTATTTCCTCGAGATGAAAATAGATTTATACAATGGGTAAAACTTTCGGGAAATAAACAAATTAAGAATTTCACTTTAGAAAAAGTATATAAATCTTATATAATGTGTGAGAAGCATTTTTCAAATGATTGTAAAAGCATCGGCACCAAGAAGTTAAATTGTAATGCTATACCAACTTTAAATTTACCTGTCCGTATGTATATATATTTACTTTAAAATATGTGTTTAAAATTAATTAATTTAGATTTATTATATTATAAATCCAAACAATCATTTTTTATAATACTATACTATATATAGGCAGTGTCGTAGCTAGACCTATATAGGCCCAGGTGCAAATTTTTCAATGGGCGCCTATAGTATCTTTTGATTATATATTTTTGTATACTGTTTATGTACACATTTAAGAAATACAAGTATATAAATAGTTATACTCTTATGTCTTATTCATCCAATGCAAATATTGGTACAGTATTAATATAAATAATAATAATATACATTAAAAAATAATAAGTAAAATATTATACAAGCATTTACGATATCAGTAAATGTACTAGACATATCATTTTCAAATATTAGTTGATGATAATTTATTATGACAGGTCGTATAGTTATTGTAAGTCTACTTTAATCTTTATACCATTATTTTCAATTCCAATTTATATTATTTGATATAATAATTTTGGAACTTTGTGGCCCCCCACATATTCCTTTAGGAGTGGGCCCCGGTGCGGTGCACCGTCTGCATAGGCGGTTTCTACGGCTCTGTATATAGGTACTATTATATTTTATTAATTTTTAAAAAAAATTGATATGGTGGGGTTTATGTTTATTGAAAGTAGAGACTTAATTAATCAGTACCTTTTCCTATATGTTATTAAAAAATAACAGTGAAAATAGCAGTGATTGCTATTTGCTATTATTATTATTTGGTGTTAACATAGGTGATAGGTTGGGAATCAGAGTATGAAAACATGATTGGTAAATCTACTGTTGAAATCAGCTGTTAAACTAATGACTAGCGCGACCAGCGGAATTATTTGTAACTATTTTAATACCTATTGTTAAAAACGCAGGTATTTTTGTTAATAATCATATTGCTCTAGTTACAAATAATTCTTATCTTAAATCGTGCTCATAGCATACTACAATTATTATATTAGCAGTGATTGCTACTTTTATGATATTCACACTTTCACAGAATATATTATTGAATATAGTATTTATTAAATTTAAAAGTTGATAAAAATGATAACACAGAAAATGATTATATTAATTGCTAAAATATGATACACAATGTGACCAACCAAAAGTAGCAGAGTAGCAGTTACTTTCATACAGGAGTAGCAGTCAGTGATTGCCACTTTGAAATCACTTGTGAAAATTCACTGCTACTGTTATTTTATTCCATCACTAGTAAAACTTTAAAATCATGAATGCTATAGTATGTACTGTCCATCAACGTGATAATATTATGTATGCAATTGTCAATGAAAAATATAAGAAATACATATTTGTAACACACGGACACAATTAAAAATTATATATTTCCTAACAAACACTTAAATAATTGAATTATGATTAACTAACTTCGCTATTACCTAACTTATTTATTAATATAGTTTATTATGCATATAGTATTCAAATTTTTAATAATCAATTGATACAACATACAACTTTAATTTACTACAAATGCAATATGAAATAATAAAAACATGTCATATTAAGTGTCTAGCCATTTTATGTTTTTAGTTACTCGTTATCACAATATTATTATTTATTATTTAAGTAAAATGATTAAAACGTGTAAACGTCAATTTTTAACCACGTTCCACAGCGCCGTGGTAGCAAAATTTTTATTATTGTCATGGACGATGAACGCGATATGTTTTCCAACTATTCTCTAACGGCTGAACCTATCAGTCCTCAATAGTTTTATCTGTGCACTGAAAATTCCCCCACCAAACAATAAGTATTTCCGAAATATTATGAAATTCTCAACACTCAATTTTCTAAGCGGTAAAAAAAATGAAAAACGGCATTTTTCACGAAAACATAAATTTCAACGAATTCAATTTCAATATTTCACGATTTTTCAGGCAATTTTGAAGATAGAAATTTGAAAATTTTTGTGGTTATTCACATAGCTACTATATATATGTGGTGAAATTTTCGAACCGTTACGTAAATATTTTTTATTAAATATAGGAATTTGAATATTATGTAAATTTCTTATTTTTTTGTTTATAATGTTTGATAAAATTGACAATTTTGGGCATTAAGGTCTGAAAATTCTACTGTGGTATATATACATATTACTTAACATCATGTCAAATTATTAGAAAAATCTCTAGTCTCAATTTTTTTTAAAGCTGTTTAAAGTTGATATATTTAGTTCTTTGTTTTTGTTCTTTTGTTTTTATGTCTGAAAACATTTTTATTACACAAAATATTTGTATATCCCCCCCCCCGCGAACAAACCCTAGAACCGCCACTGTTCCACATGTATTAAATTAATGTGCGTTCAATCCCCCCTCAGAGAACTAATAGAAGCACCCATTTTATCATTTATTTAAAATTTTCATAAATGATAGATTATAATATTATTTTTCTGAAACATACTTTGTTAATAAAGACTGACGGAACGTATAAAATATATTGAGAATTATAATGAAAATTATAGGTATAGAAAATAATTATGGGTTTTCTAATTTTACATATTATTAAACGATAAGGCTCTCAGATGCATGATTTATCGTTATCGCCGACCAATGTCAATTTATCTGACTCATGTACGTATTTTATAATGTTAGTTTTAAGCTAAAGTTTACATTTATTGTTATTTTGCTGTTGTCACGCAAGTGTTGTATATTCCAATATGAAATTAAGTATTATTTTAAGAATTTTCAACCCCCCCCCAAAAAAAACATTGAAAATACGCCACTGATTTTACCTAACTCAGTTCCAATTAATTTTGAATTAATTTACGGTTATTTTTTATAGCTGTTTAAAGTATCATACAAAGCAAATCATAGTGTTTAATTTTAATTAGAATTTAAATGCTATGATAAACCTTTGCATTCGGAAAAAATATTTTGAGTGAAGTTTTGTCAGATATGGTCATTTAGGATTTAGGTGACAAGGGATTTATGAGCATTTATTTAGAACTTAGAGACTTGAAAATTGTATAGGGTGTTCATTTATGTACTATATGTGTGATACAATTTTTGTTTTAAATATTTAATAGACAATGTCAAAATTTTAATAAATACCTACATCATCTGACTAAACTTCGCTCAGAATCATATTTTCGAATGCAATGGTTTATCATTGCATTCAAATTCTAATTAAAATTAAACGCTATAATTTGCACACTTGTATCCCATGCGGCATGATTATCAGCTCTTCTTTTTATATTATTAGTCTATGTATATTTGGACTATTGATGCACAATAAATAAATATTTATACATTTCTATCTACATAATTTATCTATGCTCTATAGTTGTAATATAATGTACACTGCTACTTTTGGTATAAAATACCTATAATTATAGGTACCCAATATTAGTATCTAACTATTAGAAATATTTTTATATTTTATGTTTAGTATTATATAAATTGGTAAAATTATTAATTTAGATAGAATTTATAAATGTATTAAGTAAGAAATAGATGATGATAATGTATTATATGGATTACCTTATAGTTACATAAAAAAAACAAATTATTAATTTATAAAATTCATATTACATATTAGTTGCACTTTAGAAGTACTGGTATATATGAAATAAAATTTAAAATAATTATCTAATTGTTTAAATATAAAATCCGAACGCTTATTCAGGTTAAATAGTCAATGGCTAAAGTTGTCTGAATTAATAAAATACGCACACTTATGTGCGCATAAAAATAAATTTAAAATAAATTAACTCAACACAAAACAATAAATAAATGCTCTAATTAGAAGAAACTGCTGGGAGACATTCTGTAATTGTTAATTGTAATTACATAAATAGGCATTAAAACGTATCCCAGGTTGCACAAAAGATCGATATCTTATTAATCAGTTTTATAAATATTTTTTGAATTGCACAAACGTTCTATGATTGTTATCGATTCGATTAATCCTTATCGGATCCATTGTTATAGGTCCAATTTTGGTTCGATTAGTATTTAAACTTTAAAGAGTCCAATAACTTTATTGCAATGATAACATAGTAATTCATATGATAATAAATTTAATTCCAATTGGATATTTATCAAGCTTCATTAAAATTTTCATATTTCTGAAAAAATTAATAATGAATTTTCATGAAGCGAGGTTTTAGGTCACCTTTATTTGCACTAATATCAGGTTTATGAGATAATAAATTTACCTGCAGGTAATATAGACATAATAGTTATCTTGTAGGATCTTGGGGCGTAAAAAAGTGCCGCTAAGCAGCGCTTGAGAAGTGATCGGAGCTAGTAAACGGATCTTTTCACTTTAAAACTATAAACTATAGATAAACGTATTAATAAAAATAAACCGGTATAACCTATCCTACCGTCAGAAATATGAAAATTTTAATGGCGGCTAGATATCCAAAATGTTATTTCCAACCTTTATTTTTTTAATGTTTTGGTACCGTTTATAGTTTTTTTTTTTTGAAAAATAATATTAATAATTAAAGGAATATTATTATAAAATTAATTTTAATTTTAATTAAATCATCTATTCCATCATCATCTTCATCTTCTGAAGAAGAATGAGTTATCAATATATTGCCAAACTACGATTATTTCGTGATTAGGGCAATGTTTTCTAATATTGACAACTTGAGTGTTATAATATCTATAATTTAATTTTTTAGTTGGTAATATTTTTATTTGTTAGTATCACGTAGTAGCAGCCATTTCCACAAAAAACAAAAATTTATAATGGGTACCTTCTCGTTAAACTGACTAGTAGACTATAAAACTTACCAACATTTAAACTTATTAACTATTATTCAGAGGATGAATTTGAAAAAAATCCTTTCTTTGTGTGTATCAATATGTCATAAAACGAAAATACTAACCAAGTTTCAAACTTATAGTATCATCGGTTATGGATGTAAATCGATCGATATATTAAACTTAAACTCCCTTTTTGCCCCATGACGTAAAAAGTTACGTCATAAAACGAATTACTGACTAAGTTTCAAACTCATGACTTTAGCGGTTTTGGTTAGGTGTTAATGAATCAGTCAAGAACAAGTTATTTTATATACTCACATGTTACATAGATTATATTTCTAAATTTTCTAAAATAAATTTATTGTTTTATCCATAAATTCATCAGCCAGATTATACAAGAATTCCTGAATATTTTTTTCACAAACCATTTTTGTGCAACAGTTCATTATTTCATCAACGCAATAAAGGTATTTATCAGATTGTTTATCGAGCTGGTATCATTCGACATAAACGTAGATTATAGATTATTTAATTGTGCAACCGGTATAGAATATTATATTATAAATATTAGATTGTAAATATATTTTCTTTTTATAATAATAATAAAATTCGATAGTTTGGAATTAAGATTTTTTTTTTAATACCGAATTATATAATAATCGTTTTTACAATATACGTTATTTGAAATTATATTTGTGATTATTTATGTAGTATTAATTCAATTTATCATTTAGCATTATATTAATATTGAGTTTTTTAAGTATTATTTTAATATAAATTAATATAAACCATCATCCAGATCGTAGATTGGTATATATGAAGTACTGGTATATATTGTTAGGGTTACAGGTGGTTAATGGTGGCTTTGTACACCATTAAAAATTAAAATATCTCATTTTTAATTAAATTATCTACAATATATTTGTAATTATAATATTTCATACATATACATATAATTTGTTTTTTGTTTTTATTTAGATACATAAAAATTATTTATTAAATATAGTAAATACCGAGGTATTGTAACCTATTACATTTTTAATTATTAATTTTATCTTAAAGATATATAAAATATTTATTTTTATTAAATTTAATTAGTATAATTAAAAACTGACAACTGTTAATATAATAATATAATATATTATAGTTATATAAGTATATTATATAATATAAATACGCACACTTTTAATACCAAAGAAATTGTCATAATTTTATTATTAATATTATAATAAATTAATTAATGAATAAAATTATAATATACGCATTGAGATTTAAAAACACGTTATAATTAATACCCTCATCGATCTTTATTTTAATCATTATAATTTATATTTAGTATTTCAAACATGTTATGAAATCGTCGTAAGAATCGTTGCACTATCAAATGAATGGAGAGTTAATTTTTATACGACAAAATTTATTTTAAAATGGAATATTATAAATGTGGTGTATTACAAATACGGGATGTTATTAAATGTATGATATATTTTGATGGGGATCCAATAATGTTTAGTTTAGTGTAGAGTACCAGGATCAAGACAATTTAGTTAAGTTGTTTTTAGTTAGTTAGCTATATTCATATATTTTAAGCTGATTTACTCGTTCTATTGTTATAACCAAAGGAAGGACTTTCATGCATTTGCATATTTTTTCTGGTTAACTTTATCTTATGCTTGGTAAGTAAAAAATACATTTCATAACGTTTATGATGAAATACGCAAAATTTTTAGTGCATATTTTTGAATATTTGGACATTTTTTGGTTTTAAGGGCATATTTTTGATTGCATAAATTGAGCATATTTGAGCATAAATTAAGCTTTTAGTGCATATTTTGATGGTTTATCAAAAATAAAGCACTTTGGTGCATATTTTTCATGAATCATGGATCAAAATTTTGAGATAAATTTTATCCTGAAATAATAATGGTCAGTATTAATTATGTCTATTTTTGTATTTTTTTATTTAATGAATACGTGGTATATTATCAATATCAATTATCTATAGTCAGTGGGTAGATTAGATTAGTTCTAGAACATTCGCCGCGTGTGTGTTAAAAATTCAAAAAAGATTCCAAATCAATTTAATAAAATAAATCTAGTTAATACTAGGGAATAATGATAAAATATTAATAAAATAATGATAGTGAATAATAATAAAATTAATTTTTTAAGAGCATATTTAACAGCATATTTTAGATTCTTAGCGAAGCGAAGAATGTATTGGTTTTACAATGATGTGTGATTTTTTGGTGTTTTTTCTTTATGTCTGTGTACAAATATACTACCCGAAATAATGCTCCGATTTTCACGAATAGGGTAAGTTTCCGGTAGCAAAGTGGATGTAGTTGGTACTTTACTTAGGTCATTTTTCGAATTTCTCAAAATTGAACGTATGCGGTAGAAAAAACGGTAAAAAAATGACGAAAAAACGGCATTTTTCGCGAAAAATGAAATTTCGACGAATTCGATTTCTATATTTCACGATAACTCAGGCAATTTTTAAGATAGAGACTTGAAAATTTTTTTTGGTGTTCACATAGCTACTATATATATATATGGTAAAATTTTGGATACGTTACGTTCATTTTTCTACAAAATATTGGACTTTGAATATTTCGTAAAATTCTCGTTTTTACGTATATAATGTTTAATAAAATTGGCAATTTTGGGTATTTAGGTCTGAAAATTTTACTAAAGTATACTTATATATTACTTAACATCATACTAAAATATTATAAAAATCCCAAGGCACAATTTTTTTTTATAGCTATTTTAATTTGATATTTTTAGTAAAACGAAAATCTTACAATTCATACGTATAAATAAATATTTAGACAAATCCATATATACATATATGATAATATATATTACAATAAAAGTTAACTGATTAGCTAATTTATTCGTATATTCGTGTATTAGTATATTACCTATTATGATATTTATGTATACGTCGAAAACGCATGAAATTGAAAACATACGGGTTGTGTAATTAACATTTTAAAAATAACTCTAATTATCAAAGGTACTCTAAATTAGATACTCTAAGGTATCAAATTCCCAATATCAATAGGTATTTATTTAAATATATTATCCACAAGTTAATACTTAAACTATAAATATCAATAGTTATATTCAATATTGTTAACGAATTTAATATAATTTTATTCTCAATTCTCATTTTCAAACAGTTCAAACTTCAACTAAAGTCATAATATTAGTTATAGAATTAAATATTTGAAAATTAAATTTTTGGGAGTGCTGAAGTCCCTCTGGCACCCACCTAGTTGCTTATTCTTAGTCTTTGTATACGCTGGAAACGCCAATTTCACACAAGTAGAAGTTGCAAATGGCAATCCAGAACTCTTTTATTTTAAGTGGCTTAAAATTGACTTTCAATTCAAAAGAAGACTGTTTTCTCTACTGATTATAATCGCCCCGTTTTGAGCCATGTGTCCATTTCAATAAAACAATATCAAATATTAAATAAACAGGTACAACTACTGCACCGAAAATAAATGATGCTACTATGCTACTTAGTCACAAAGTCCCGTTGGATTAGGGTAGACCTTTGTGGAAGTGTGACATCAAATATTTTTATATAAGCCATATATATATATATTTCTAATTTCCCACTTTTTATTTTTTATTTATTAATTATATTTGCAAAATATATTACACCATACAATTATTAATCACAATTTAAAAGATATATGTATATCATTATTTTTATTATAGGGAGTAAATTATTAACATAAAAATACTTTTATAAAGTACCTACTAAATATATTTAAACACGAAATAGAGAATTTATAATGTTTATATCAATATGAGTTAGCAATTATTTATATTTTCTACTGTTAGTAAATAAGAAAGCTTGGGTTACTTATATATAAGACTTTAAATTTTGGATGACGAAAAATAAGGAATTGGAACAATTGGTTAAAAAAAAAATTTATAATTTTCGAATACAATTTTTGTTAATATATTATATTATTTTAAATCTTTACTAAAATTTTGATTTTTAATAATAATATAGTCGAATAGACTTTTACTTTAAATTAAGATTGACAAATTATATAATAAGTAAGCTTCATGATTAAATATATTTTTATTGAATATCTATAAATTTAATAAGAAAATTATTTTATTTATTTTAGACTGGGTAATCAAATAGGCAATCAAATTATATTCCACATATAAACAATGTACATTTTTGTTTGTTTTAAAATTTTACATGATGTGTATAATACATGTTTAAATGATGCTTCTATAATGTGTATTACTATTTATATAAAATAAATTGTTTCCAATAGTTTGAAATTATATTATAAAATATATTCGTTTATAAATACTATAAAGCAGCGATTCCCAACCCATGGGCCGCGGCCCACTAGTGTGACGCGGGCAGCGTGGAACTGGGCTTTAGACCATATAATATAAACATTACTTACGTATTATATCTATTTAAAATAATATAATTATATTCTCTAAAATCTTTTTTTAAAACCACACCATTAGTACCATTCTGGTTAAATGTTGGGCAAAATTATCCAGGAATCACCAAAATTGCACTGAGAAACTTGATTGGCTTTTCGACAATCTATCTTTGTGAACGAGCTTTATCTACTTTAATTTTTTTAGATTCTGAGCGAATCGAAGAATGTATTGATTTTACAATGATGTGAGTCTTTTTTTTTATTTAGGTCATTTTTCGAATTTTTCAAAATTGACCCTATGCGTTAGAAAAAATGAAGAAAATACGACAATATATTAATCAATATTCAATACCTTCATTATATCTGACTGAACTTCACTCGGAATCGTTTTTTCGAATGCAATGGTTTATCATTGCATTCAAATTCTAATTCTAATTAAATACTATGATTTTCACACCTATATCCCTACGGCAGAAGTATCAGCTCGTCTTTAAGATAATTATAGAAATAAACTGAATGTTAAGAGTGATTTAAAGCTAAAACTATTTAGTTTTAATCCAGTTATTGACTTTCTCGCGGTGGACAAGCAATGACAAAAATCATATTAAATTATTTAACTTGTAAATAAGTAATTACAAATTAATTAAATAATTTTATAATCTTAATAAACAATTGTTTTTTTTTTTTAATTTTTTTATTTTTAATATCTGACGTATATATTATGTATAATATATACGAGTAAGTTAGGTAGGTATATTGTTTATATTATATATATATATATATATATACACACACATTTGTATATTATAGGTATACAGTATACTATTAGTATTAGTCATTAGTGGGCCTCAAAGATGTATTTACAAAATTGGTGGTCCGCACAACTAAAAAGGTTGGGAACCGCTGCTATAAAGAAATTTCTGTACATACTACCTATTATATTATTACGTATTGTAATAATTATAGGATGGAAGGGCTCGTCTCAAGGACATCCTTTATATACACGATCCTCCAAATGTTTTGTAGGCAGATGTTTCAACTATCGTGTAGCTGGGTAAAAAACCACCGAATATACTACGTATTATAAGAAGTATAATATTATTTCGAGCCACATACATTTTGCTTTATAACTTTAATAATAATTATTGTAATCTATAACCATAACGATTGTTGGACTTGTACAGAATATTAAAAATTAAAAACATGAAAATAGGTGAATTTTGATTTTCTTGTAAAACTAATATATCAATCTCGTTTCTCGCAGACTTCAAAGTCATAAGAAACACAATTTTATGTTTGGAATGGAAAGAATGTTAAAATAAAATACAAATTCATCGAATATTAACAATAATAAGATATAGTATTTATTTATTAAGATTAATATTATAATTATTAGAATTTTAAGATTAATAATAAATTATTGCGTTTGAATAAAGTATTCTGCGTCATGTTCTGTTGTATATATTATTTAATAATTCATTTCTTAAAATTTGTTTTAAACATTAAATCTATAACTACGTATATATTTGTATATAATACAATATCAAAATATATAAAATTGTAATGCGTTGTATATAATAGAATGTTGTTTTAATGTTTAATAATGTCAATTTAATTCAAAATTCCAAGTATAAGTCTTATTAAAAATTATATAGTATTTTATTCTAGATTAATTAATATTCATATATGAATAGGGGTCTATAATTAATTTTCTCATTGTAAAAAAGAGAAATTAGAATTTTATAATCATTATTAAAAAACCATTATTTCTATCTAAAATATGTGTTCATTTATCATTTTAAAACTAATACATTCCTCGCTTCACATAGAATTTAATATTCCATGACCATAATAATTAATGTGGTTAAGCCAAGACTTTTAAAATATATTATAAATTCAATAAAATTCATGTTTATAGAATACTGAATTGGTTAAAAACCGGTTTTCAATTATACAAGTTGAATTTTATTCATGATATACGAGTATTTCAGTTTTACTAAATTATAATATTTAAATTTACAGCAACAATTTCATAAAAATTTTAAATTATTAATATTACAATCTGAACCATCTAATATTATTTTCTAACTTTTTAAATTTACAAATTTTTATTAGAAAGTTGGTAGAAAAATACTAATATTTTATATTAACCAAAATTTATTTTTAGTTTATTATAATATATTATATATATTATATATATTATATGTGTACATAATACACTCTCGAACCGTAAACATTATTTTGTCGTGAGTGTAAAGCAAGCGTTTCTATATATTATAATATTTATTCTCTCTCTATCTCTCTCTCTTTCTCTAATGGCTGATGATAATGCATACAAGATACAACAGTTTTGCCTCTATGGCTAAATTTTTATATTTTTAAGTAAAATATATATTTTTTTAGTGTAAACTCGTTGTAGGCTGCATGAAAATTATTATTTGTGTTAGTATGAATATTCACAATGCTATCCGATTGAGGTGTATTCGTATTGTGTAGTATGTGTGTTTGTATTGTACTATGTGTTAAAGAAAAAATAATATAGCAGAGGGAGTATAATAATATAACAAATAGCCAAGTGGAATGTGTGACATTGAAAGGTAATGTACGTTGTCAAATTCTGATTGGTGCTTCTTGACCCAGCTATCCAGATATCCAGTGTGACCAACATACATAGTGTGTTTACGCGTCTCCTGATTGATTTCTGATTGGTTGTGTAAATTAAAGCGTTGTTTGGTTAAGTTAGGTTAGTACGCACGTTCTCCTATACTATTTCACAGGCGGCTCATTTAAGTTATTGTTTGTCATGTGTAATATACCTTGTTCCCGTGTCAAATATTTTTCAATATTTTTTATGTAAATTTAATTATAAAACGTTTTTTTACAAAGTGAATCGTCCGTTGAGTTCTACTATCGTATGTTCGTATATTTATTGACGTAAGGCGATTTAGATTATTATTGCCGAGCGCGCAACAGTATTATATAACGTTATTTTAATATTGTTAGTATTTCCGTGTTTACTTAATTTACTTGTTCGTTGTTACTTGGATTTAGTATCAAATACGCGTATCGTTCAAAATGCATCTACGATCGGCTACAGAACAAAATAAAAAGTTATGTCATATATGTAGTAATATGCCTAAGTTAATGGAGACCAATACTAGTAGCGATATGAGTATGACATTATCGGAACAGCCTTCTACACATAGCTGCGAACAGAGTCTTGATAATACTGATGAATGTTCAGTATTATCGGAACAGAAACATAATAATGCAAGGATGGATAATTCACTAATGGAACAGAGTTTTGATGCTGCTCCATTAGAGACTGTTGAATGCATTCCAGATATCATTTCATTAACGGAACAGCGTCTTGAAAGCACTGATGAATCTATTGCATTTGTAAATGAGAATCATGAAAACGCTGATATGCTCATTCCCCTAGTGGAAAATAGCACTGATGATATAAGTATGGATAATTTACAAGAGCAACAGAGTTTTGAAGATATGGATGTGAATGCTCCACTAGAAGAACAAAATCATGAACAGTTCAGTGAGTATATACATTTACATCAACATTATAATGTTATTCTTTCATCAAATTTTAAGTTATCTATAATATTACACAATTATATAAAATAAGTAATTTAACAAAATTGATAAAAATAAAAAAAAACAATCATTAATAGGTATATGTATTATTTATGTATATATTATAATTATTATTTATTATTTTAAGAATAATAGTTTAAATTAAATAAGTTTAATTAAACTATTAATATGCAATACATATCTGATATATTGTTTATCTACCAACATCTATCAACTATCACACAACTACATTTTTATCTTATGTAAAAAAAATTGCAGTTAATTTATTGGTAGGTATTTAATAACATTAAATAAATAGTAAAAACAATTATGTTTGTGAAATATAACAGCAGTTAGTTTTTGAATTGGAAATATTAAATGTGTATGACAATTTAAAATCTAAATATGAAATCATTAAAAATATATTATGATTTAACAATTCTTTATAATCTACTAACTAGACAATTTAAAATATTATATTACAATTGACAATGTCAAGTTAAAATGAAACCTATTATAGAAGATGATGCATAATTTCAGGTTTAATTATAATTTTGAATGTTATTATTGTTATACATTTTATTAATTATTAAATTAAAAGTTAAATTATATTGAAATTTAAAAACTTTATACTTAATTAATATAATTATTCGGTTTTATTATAATATATAATACAATTTTAGAGGTTATAAAACACTATTAATTATTAAAAATGAATGCATTTAATTGATTATAATATTATACTTAATTAGAAAATTAATTAGAAAATAAAAAGTAAAACTATCTAGGATAATGAGAATTAAAAATAGGTTATTTTATATTTAAATTCTAAATTATTATACAAACAGTGTAAAAAGTTAGAAAAAAGTTCTAAAGTTCTAGTTAAAAATTTAAAAGTTGAAGAAAATAAGTAGTTTATTATATTGTATCTAAAATGAATATAAATTATAACAGTGTATCAAAATATATTATACATATTAACTTTTTAATTTTGATTATAATTTAATATTCCCTATTTAATATTATAATTTATAATTCCCTTAACCTTTCTACTTTGGCTGACCGTCGTCATATGCTTAACCTAATTTTCCTTAAAAATTTTATTTCCGGAAAAATTGACTCTCCTTCACTCTTAACCCAAATTAATTTTAAAGTACCTCCGCGCTCCACCCGAAATCCAGTTCCTTTCCATATCCCCCACTCTCATTCTCAGTATCTAAGTAACTCCCCCCTAATCCGTCTTATGCGCACAGCAAATAGTGATCCCTCCTTCTCGTACTAATTTTTGTTTTTAATTTTTATTTTTAGTTTTTAAGTTATTTTTGTTATTAATAAGCTATATATTGTACTATACTATTTTTTGGGCACGTCCCGTTATATTGAATAAATAAATAAATAAATAAATAAATATTAATTGATATATTTCTGTTATTATGTTTTTTGCTATTTCTTGGTCATTTTTCTTTTTTATAAAAAAACATACATATCTAAAATTAAATATATTAGTTAATAAATATAGTAATTATATTATTAATAGTTTATAGTATTAATACTTTTTTATTTTTTAATTGTTTTTTATTTATTAGTTATTATATTATAGTAATTATTTTATTATTACTTGAAATGGATAAAAATGATTGATGAATATGGATAATAATTACTATCAATATAATTACTATACTCTGTCCAAAATAAGAAGACACCACAGAGGCACAGAATAGAATAAATCAGAATGGACACTGATAACAATTTACATGGGCAGCATAGGGAAATTGATAAATCAGTCGGTCATTTTGTTGGAAGAACTCAGTATGACCAATTAACACATAAATTGTTCCATTTCCTCTATTCTTATAGATCTTTCTCTGTTGCACATATCTTGACTTCACGGTTCTCTTTCTAATCGCAGTCTATAGTATTATATCATTGATTAAATATTTAATCAATGATTATATTATGTCTATGGTAAAATGCGCCAAAACGCTTTATCACAGAAAGAATTATAACATTCTTCTTCCAACAAAATGGAGACTGATTTCGTGATTTTGTCGAAGTGTCCGGGGCCTGAAGACACCAGATGGCGGACCAATTTACGTCGGGCGGCGCGTATCCCCCACCAAAAGTCTCTAAAATCGACTACAACGCGCCACCGACAGCGCTCTCAACTATCGCCGCTGCCGTTATACACCGTGTCAACAATATATTTTTTTTTCAACTGTCATGTTTGACATAGCATACTGTGCACTTGTGTTTTTCGTCGATATTTTATACATGTGTAATACGGCCCTGCACATTATATTATGTATTTATGGTTTATATGCGACAACCGAAAATATAATCACAATGGAATACAGAGCGTCCTGTATACATGTCGGCAAAGGTTGGGAGTATTCGGAAATGAAAATTTATGGTGTAGTTGATATGACATTCTACGAGAGCGCGCCACAATCGATGCGCAACTTGGTGTCTTCTTATTTTGGACAGAGTATATATTTATTTATATTATATAATTTATTATGTAGGTATACCGTATACTGTTAAAAGGTATCCTAATCAATGATTAGTAATCATTCAAATTTTCGTACGGTCTCCAAGGTGCAACATGTCGCCGTGACCGATAATTATCGGTCGCCGCGACCATTTTATTTTATTATAATATTTAAATTATTATTTTCGTTCAGATTACATAGAGTAATATTGTCAGTTCAGTTTTGTATCTGTTCAAATACGCAAGTATTTATAATATATATTTTTAATATATTATTTTTAATAACATGGATAAACTAATTTTTAATAACAATAATATTTTAACCCTTCTATTGATGGATGAAGATAAGGATGAGATTAATAGATAATTTTCTACTTCCTGTACTAATATTTCGTCTTCCGACGGAAAAAATAACATTTTTACCATTGTGTCATGATGTGTCGCCGACCTACTGCTCCGAGAGCAGTAGTATCGTCGGTCGCGACGACCCAAAATTGAGACGCCGCGACCTGTTGCGTCTTGCAGACCAGATAATACAATTTCCACAAAAGCAGTGAGCGACGACATGTCGTGCCTTGGAGACCGTACCTTAAAATAAAATGGTCGCGGCGACCGATTATTATCATCGGTCGCGGCGATATGTCGCGCCTTGGAGACCGTACCTTAAGAACAGAATAATAAGATAAAATTTAGATAGATACCTACATTACTACATTAGTGATAGTAATATATTTACGCATGCGCAAGTATAATATAATAAGTATAGAGTATAGTATAATATAATAATTTTATTGAGATTAACAACTCGCATAAAACAGCTAAAATACCAAAATGCTTGACAAAATTATGAGACTTGTGTTGCACAGATTTGAATTTGTCATTACGAGTATGTCTTCTATGTTTTGGCCGTGGTCGATTTTTGATTTTAATAATTCTACTTTAAACAACTTAAACTATATAAGTAAAACGTAAATTTACAAATTTCCATACTTCATTGCACACTCAATAATTAAAATATTAAAAATCGATCACGGCCAAAATATAGAAGACAATGACAAATTAAAATCAGTTTTCAAAATTAAAATCCGTACAACACAATTCTCGTAATATTGTCATGCTTATTAGTCGTTTTACATATTTTTTTCCATCGTCTGCAGGCACCTTAATATTTTCATGGTCTAAAATAAATCGTTATAGCTTCGTATTTCATAAAAACGACTAGTGGGTAGGGTATTATATTCGTTTTCTTCATTAATGAAAAGTGTATGAAAAGTGATGTAGTCTTTGGTAAGCAGTTTCCTCGCGACATAATGGTTATTGCGTTTATAAATATAAAACGCACTAGTATTTGTAAAAATGAAAGATAAGTGTGCCCTATGTAAAATGGATTCACATTTTTATTTCCACACTGTCACCGACTCGCCGTTAAATGATATAACTTATACCTACCATCAAAACTTTATTGTTATTTGTTAAAATGTTCGTTCATACTCTACCAGACATGATCGTTGTTGAGTAATATATCTAACTTGTATTGAAATTTTCAAATTTGTAATACCTAATCATTATAATAATAATTGCGCTATTTATTATTTTTTTGATACAAGGAAGTAGAAAATAAAAGCAACTGAATAATTTTTATCGTAGCTCAACTACGATTAAATTATAAGTTTCCAAATATCTATTATTAAAATATTATTATATTTGAAATAGTCATTTAATGAACTGCGAGTTTAGAATTATTTAGATTTTATTTAGATAATGGTATGAATGCATAAATACGAGAAGGAGAACGAGAAGTTAGAAGCTAGGTATTCTAATTATTTGCGTTATCACTTGTCATAATTGAATGAATGTATACTGTTTATTGTGTTTTATAAAATATGTAATTAAGTGATATTTAAAAAATAACATACATGTGATTTCCAACAATAGCTTAAAAGTTATAAGTTATATTTATAACTGTTTACATAATTGTAATATACCTTATAATTATAAATTATTGTTTATCCAATTGTTAGTACTTGTTTAGTATAATGTAATGGACAAATAAATTCAATGGTTATTTGAAATGTAATAGGTATTTAATATTATGAAATAATTATTACAATAACATGTAAGAGGAACTGGCTTTATAATTAAACGTTACTTTGGTGTAAATAATAATGGTGTTAATAATAATAGATTTTGATTTTAATCTCATTTGGCTATGATCTCGATCTCGGTAGATGTTAAATACACTTTTTCTAATTGTTTCGTTAGACGTGTAGGTATCTAAATATGCAGGTAGTATACACGATTGCTATTAATTGTTATACTATTTAAATCATTGAGCATCTAGCAAGTCGCGATTGACCATGTAATGGTATTTTGCATTTACATTTTGTGATGGGCAACTGATATGAAAATCCTCGAGGATTTGATCTCTTCTATAGGTAATGTTCTTCGTATACATTCTGTATTTTCCTTTTTTTCTACCTACGTCTGAGAATTAAGATTTATCAGTGTTTTTTCTCGTTGTATCAATAATCGTAGGTATATTATATACATATTATAGTATATAAAATATAGGTATTATATATACTTATTAAAAATATTTATATTTAATTAATATTGTACAAACGCACACATTTTGTATGTCTTTGTTAGATTTGATAGAGCATAGCTTAGGGATGTTTTTGTTGGTTATAAATTAAAATAATAAGAAAATGTATTAGGCATCTTATACACATAATTATATTTTTATATTACAGTAATTTTTTAATGAAAGCTCATTTGTTTTTCATATCGACTGTCAAGGTCGACTCATAACGTTAATATATCGAGTCTTCGAGAAGTCACAATATTGGTTTAGCACTCAATAGAGTAATAGACGCAAAACGCAATACTGCAAAACGCGCATGCTGGTCAATTTGGCAACCTCGCGCCGGGTCAACTTAGCCATAGTCCTCATGACACGTCTTCGAAAGGACATTTAGACGGTTTGGATTGGCTGATACACCAACGTCGCGGCAACGTTGACCAGAATGCGCGCGTTTGTCAATTATATTGTTCGTCGATTGTGGAAGACGCGCATACAAAAATTTTTTATTTATTAGGCTCTGCACCCGAGACCTGACCGATCGTAATCGACCGAACACGAACCCGTTAACGCATCTCTGCCGTTGATATGTTTGATGATAAGATTGTGATAGTGTTATCAGCTTCTCAATTTTTTTTATCCCATTAGCTCAGAACCTTTAATTTCATATTTTTTTAGTGTTTGATTTACAGTTTTACACGTTATTTACAAACGTAACGATATATATACATATACATAACGTACCGCGACAAATATTTCGAAGTGTATTTGTTGTTACTTTTGTGAATATGTGCTTCAAGTGTAAGAAATTATTGGAAAATCGAATTTTTTAATCGGTACTGACTAGTACGCGTGAGAATTTTATTCCGATTTCCGAACGTTCTTAAAACAATTCTATCCGATGTAATTGCTGTTAGGCCAAACATGCCTGCAGAAAATATTGATACAATTTCGGTACAGAATAATAATTTCCCTGTAGAAGCCACTGAACATTTACTACCGAATCTTAAAGTGAACATGACTGATGGTAAGTCCTTATAGTTAGGTATAATTTAGTACCGTTCCTGTATTCAGTAAATGGTATACTATTATTTTTTTCTTGTGGGGGCTCTGATTATAAGAGGCACAATACTTTGTAGATTCCAATTTGCATAATGAACCGGAAAAACAATTATCCGGATTATACCGGATCAATCAATTATTTTTGAATAATGCTTACACAACTGGGTATACTGTGTAAATTATTTTCTGTTTAATGTGTTGTTTTTAAAATTAAGGCACTTGCTAGCTACACCAGCAGTAGCGGCGCCAAGATTTTTAACTAGGGTGGGCCAGACTGTGGCCAATTTTTTTTAGTGTAGCCATGATTTTAATAAAAAAATATAATAAGTGTTCTACCCCTCCCCCCATTATATATTTCACATCATTGATTAACACAAACACAAAATTTTAATATATTAAATTAATATTACATTAATTTAAAACTATATAATAACATTTTATATAATAATAATAATATAATATATTATATAAAATATGTATAAAAATCCGCGTCCAGATCAAAGCAACATTGTGGAAAACATGCAATTTCCACAATGTTGGCAACAAAATTATGTTTCCACATCCACGGCGGTAAAGATCAAAAGAAGTTGAGAAACATTGTGGGCAATTGATTAAATTAAAATTACCTAACCTAACTAGGGCGAACCCAAAATCGTTTATGTGTTTTCTTTTCTGAACTTAAAATTATTGTGCATGCTGCTGTGATAGCAACATCATCCTCGTTAAACATCATAAATCATAATAAATGTAAAAATGTGGAATTGTGGACAAATATTTTTTTTTGGTCTGGACGTACACATTTTTCCACAATGTTGACAACTTTGTTGGAAACAATTGCTGAAAATTGTTGGCAACAAAATTGCCCACAATGTTGCTTTTATCTGGACGCGGCTTAATATAATATTATATGATTGTATAATATTTGTGGTAAAAGTTGTCAAAATAACATTTACAGTTTTCTTTACACTGTCACTATCTTATTCATTTTTTTTTTTTTTAATACATATACTTTATACTGCAACCTACAGGGTGGGCGGCAGCCCTCCTAGGCCTACACCTGCTACGGCCACTGTGCCCCAGAATTATTTAATGTCTTAGGTTCGATTTTGAAATATTATTTTGAAAGTGGTGTTGAGGTATGTGATTATATGATAAATGATTATCAAAAGATAAAGTACCAAATTTTTATTATTTTTTTAAATATAAATATAATCGTGTATTTTTTTTTTATCAGTATTTTGATATTTCAAATGTATTAGGAATATATTATATAAACTGTTTATTTTATACCTATTTTTCATCTAAATCATTAGGCATTAAAAAAGAACTTTATTTTACAATCATTTTGATTTTATATTTGTAGGTATATGATTATTATTTTTATTAAGTAAAATTAAAAATGTATACTAGGCACATTAATGTATTATTTTTTAAATAAAGCTATATAATTAGAAATTAAATAATTTGGTGTTTTAAGATACATTCATTGGTAAATACGGTTTTATTATATGAATATATTTGAAAAATTATTATAATTATAGATATATTCCATTAATAGAATATATTTAACTAAAAAAATTATAATAAACTAAATAATTATTTAAATAAATAAAAAGATAAGTATCACGGCATATATAGTGTAATATACACTAGTATTATCTTCCTTAACACTAAACATAAATAAAATAAAACTTATTTTATATATGATTGATAGGTGAGATTGATTATATTATAAATTTATTTTATTTTCATTTGTCATAAAGTTCTTTAAGTCCTGGGTTTCATCCAATGGTCCATTTCTGAGTTTAAACTATATTTACTCTTGAAGCTCTATACTGCACCCTTGTTCGTCCTATTCTTGAATACGATTGTTTTGTCTGGAACCCATGTACTGCTGATGCTTGTGCCATGAATAAATGGGTTCAAAGGATCAAAGGAGATATGTTTTGCTGGGCACTTACTTAATATTTCCCATACTCCTCATGATTACATGTCAGTCCTTCATTCACGTTCAACTTTATCTAACCGTTATCACACATTCAACTTATCTTTCCTATACAATCTTATTTCTGGGAAAATAGATTCTCATTCACTTTTATCCCTTGTTAATTTTATAGTACACCTTACCCATAATTTAGTCCTATTACATATTCCACATACCCATTCTAAGTACCTTAACAATTTCCCTTAATCTGTCTCATGCAGACAGTTATAGGGACCCTACCTTCTCTTATTAATTACCATAGTCCATAATGTTATATTTGTTAATATATTTTATGTTTATTTGCCTCACTTCCATACTTTCTCTGTTTTAATGTCCCTGTTCGTTTGACTTGTTTCTCAATTTTTTTTCATATTTCACCATTCTTCTACTAACTACTTGCACATTATCAACAATTACAAGCTTCACTATGTTTCTACTTTTTTGCAGTTGTTAAAACATGTTTTCATACTTTAATAATTTAGTTAATTAAATTAAATTTTTGTTTATGTTTTTGCCATGTTTTGTTTGATTTTATTTCTATCTAATGAATAATGATTTATACATATATATTTTGGGCTTGTTCTGTATTATAAATAAATAAATTTGTGTTATACAAGGAAAATATTGAGACAATGAGATATAGAATATATAAAATACTCATATTCCATTTTGGTTTAAAATATGTTTTTAAATAATTGTTAGTTAGGAATGTATTAAGTATTATTATTTTAAGTTATTATTTTTTTTCTTTTAATGGCCTTAACAAATTAAAAAAAAAAAAAAAAACTACTAAACTATTACTTTTATAGTTAATTTTAATTCATTAAATAATTACCTTTATTATTTGTTTATTATTTACAATTTATTTGTTACTAAAATACAATTTTTATTTTTAGGTGAAATATTAAATGAATCAGATGAATTTTTATCCAATAATGAATCAAAGGATTGCTTTAAACGACCTTTAACAGATAAATTGGTAAACAGTGAAAAAATAAAAAAAATAAAATTAGTAGAGAATATTAATGAAGAAGAACTGGAAGATAATAGTTTAAAGAATTTAAATCAAAACAAGAACACAAATGATAATTTTAATATGGTAATGCATAAAATGAATGAAATTACTGTATCAATAGAAAATAAAGTGTTGAATGAAGAAGTTAATGATTCCAATGAGGCGATTGAAGATAATAGAAATAATGCCTGTGTGAACCTTATTTCTGATAATGATAAAATCGTTGGTCAAGATCAGAAGGTAAACTTGGCCATTAAAAAAACTATTTGTAAAGAAGTTAAAGAAGATACCAATAATCGCAAAACAGTTAATAATTCAAATGATCATAATAATTGTTTTACCGCAAATATAGAAAATAATTCTGATAATGATTTAAACCACGATTTAAACCTTAGCAACCGTAATTCTGAATTAAATAAATCATTGTCAGATAAATTAGTTATTGTGGATAATTCAGATCATGAAATTTCACAGTTATCAAAATTTTTAGATAATAATGATCTTATTAAAACAACGGAATTAAATATTAAAGAATCGAAAGTAAAAATTAATGAAAGTGAAACAGAAAATGGAACGAAAAAGGAAAATAAAACGACAATTGAAAATATAATTAAAGTAATAGAAATTGATCATGATAATAATAATGATAAAGATCAAGAAAATGTAGAACAAGTTAATATTAATGAAGAAGATTCAGAGATTATTGTATCTGATAGTAATTCTGATATTTTGGATGATGAAGATGAAATTATTAGTGATGAAATGGTAGAGGAAGTTTTTAAAAAAGTAGAAAATTTTAGTGAAAAAAAATTCAGATATTTCTTAAAATTATTTGACAAATCACCAATGAAATTTAAAGTAAGAAACATTTTAATTGATTTACTTATAAATAATAAATTAGATTAATTATTTTTATTTTTATTTTTAGCAATTTGACAGCTATTGTACACAAAAAATGATTTCAATTATTACAGAAAAAAGTGATATGGGAGAAATTCGTTCAAAATTGCACACATTTCTATCTAAGGAAAAACAATGGCATCAAAAATGTAGGGATCTAGAGAAAAAAATTAAAGAATTGAAGAATTTAGTAGATTTGCATAATAAAGACTTAATGATAGATAAAAATGCTAGACCACTTTTATGCAGGAGAAGTGTGGGTTTACAAGCTTGTATAACAACATTAAATGTAAATTGATTAATATAATTATTTATATAAGTATGATGTTGTTTAATCATAGAGTTCAATTTGTCTTTTTATAGGAATCAAATATTGTACAGGTACCAAACTTAAGTATACAACAATCTGTGGATATCACTACTGATGATGACGAAGATGATATTATTGATTTAGATTCAGTTGAATTTAGTCCAAAATCTTCCACTTCTAAAACTACAGGAATATCAAATAGGGTAATTAATATAAATCAATATTTTTCCACTTGTGATGTACATAATGTATATATGTACATACATATACATGTATATACATAATCTATGAATTATGAAAAATTTTTGTACATTTTTTTTTTGGACACTGATATTTTAATGTCTTGGCATAATGTCTAGTATTGGTTTTTATACTAGTATAATATTATTATACTTTATGTTACTAATGATTAATAATAAAAATCCAGTCAAAAAGAATTAATATTTATAAAGTTTTAATTTTTATTTGTGATATATATTATAAAAATATGTATTTTTCTAATTTTAGCAATTACCTCCATTAAGTATCATTACACCAACACCACCACCACCAAATATCATTAAACCTTCAACAGTCTTGCTATCA
>JAIUCT010000009.1:15015776-15092706 GCA_021307375.1 Tetraneura akinire
AAATTGACAAGTTATGAAATTTAAAAAAATTTATGATCATTTTTAATCTTTTAATTAATGTTTAATAAAATATTGATCTAAATATGTAATATATAATGATTTATAAAATTATAATTATAATATTAGGTATACCTACACATAATATAATATAGATAAATGTATCGCACATAAAGTATAATTTTATATTATATAAAATTATTTAAAAAGTTAATTGGTATCATTATATAACACTTATATTGTACTATTACAATGTAGTGATGTAAAATACAGATATTTGTATAAATTGACTGCAATTTGTATTATATAACGAAATAATTTATTACGTTATTCAGAAATATTATAATGTTGAAGTTTATATTGATTAAATTTATTCTTTTTTAATTAAAAGATATTATTTTACGATTTCTCGTTATTATTAGACATTGATAATATTAATAATTTCGATATTCAATTTTTTTTAAACTATTACACATTTTAATATTAATATATTATTATTAACGATGTATTTTAAATAAAATACAATTCATGGGTTATACTTATAATTATAATATACTATATTTTAATATTTTTAAAATGTTATAGAATTTACCATATTTTTTTTTTATTAAATTATAAAGACTATTTACCTGAAGTAATAATTACAATTCTTTAAGACATTTAAGAAATTAAATTTTAATATTTCTTATATTTATTGTATTGAGTTAAACTTCTATATTTGTTTTGAAAATTTTTATCTCCATATTGTGTAAACTGTATGATAATATAAATACAGCTAAATACATATTATACGATACCTATATAATTTCGTATGTAATTATTATTTATCGTTTAAATTTAAATTCAATACTTGATCCATTTAAAAATTGATATAGGAATCGATATGTATACATATTACATATGTTATTCGTATCAATTAAATGCCAATAAACTATCAAAAAATAATGAAGTAAAATTAAAAATGTTTGTAAAAGAAATGGAAAAATACTTTATTTATTTTTTTATATAAGAAGTATAATAATGTTTTATACAACAAATATGTTGTTATAAAATTCAATTAATTGATATATCAAATATAACGTTAATTCTAAATTCTTATATAATACATTAGGTAATAAATAAAAAAAAAAAAATAATAATTAAAAACAATGATTTTATTAATAATATACCTATTAAAAATAATTATAATAATTCCATAAATTTTATCCATCAAACATTAATCGTAAATTCTTAAAAAATATAATCTTTTTTTTGTGTGTGCTATGGCCTATGGAAAGACGAATTTGATTTTTTATATTAATGTTATTCAGAAATCGACATTTTTTCACATTTGATATTGGTAGAATTTTTTAATTTTAATATTTCACTATCAACTTCAGGATCATAGTGGAGTGTATAGTTTGTAAATATTTCATACTGTAATATTTTCATAAATATATAACATAATTATACTAAATAATTTTCACTAATATATTTTCATACTGTAATTTTAATTTATTGTAATTATATTAAAAACTATTTATAAAATATCTGTAAAAATTATAATTAACATATAATTTACTGGCTCATTAATACTCGTATGATAGTAGTTGTATTTTACCGGAACAAAAATTGATAAAAGTCATGTTTCTGTATTTTTCACAAAAACTGAAATTTTTAAATACAATTATAATTTCAATATTTTATGATAACTGTGGCAATATTGAAACAGATTTGAAAATTATTTTGGGAGTTCACATAGGTTATTATATATGCAATATGCATGATAAGATTTTGGATCGTTACATTAATTTTTCTATGAAATATATAAAACTTTAAATATTTCCTAAAATTTACGTTTTTATATAAATTTAATAAATTACACAATTTTGGTTTTAAGGTCTGAAAATTTTATTAAAGTATATTCTCATATTGGTTAACATGTTATCAAAATAGTATAAAAATCCTAAGTCTCTATTTTTTTTTTTTTTATGGGTTAAACACCCATTTTAAACAAGTTGAAATTTTAGTAAAATCGATATTTATACGTATTCTTCTTATTATATCCCTTCCATAGCAGTTTACTTTTGAAACAGTATGCACTTTATGTAAAAAGTTAGTAGAAATGTGGAATATATCTATTTTGAATTGTTACAATAAAATTATTTGTCGAGTATAAAAAAAAATAATAAGTAGGTACCTAATTTTTTATTTATGTAAATATGCAGACGTTGTTGAAAAAAATTGTTTGACCTATATAAGAGGTATTCGTATAAGACCATGTGTGGAAAAATTGTATTAATTAAAAATAAACTGGTATAAGTTTAAGATAAAAACTAGAGGTGTATTAGTTTTTTTAATAGTTGTAGTATTATGAAAAGTGGGATTCTTTATTTTTAATAATAAGTTGATAAAATATCGAAAATAACTAATATTGTTTATAAAAATACATTTATTATGTAAAAACTAATAATTATAATTCCAAATTTATGTAAAAATATATTATTTGTAATTATTAGTCATTTCAATTAGGTAATTATTTGTAGACAAGTGGAATAAAACTAATTTATGAACTATAAAGATTCAAGGATTGAATTTTTTAATGTGGTAGCTATTTTTATTTTATTAACTTTGTTGAGTGTAAAGGCAATATTTTTCAAAAATGTTTTTATACATATTATATAGCAGCCGTAATATGAATTTGCTGTTTGTTTTAATGTTGTGTCTATTGTCTTTATACAATATAATATAATCAGCTTATACAATTCACACAAACTCAGAACACTATATTATATTATAGTTATTATAGAGTTTATAATAATATGTTATTATTATTTTATGCACGTATTGAAAATGTGTTACAGTTCCACCATATCATTTCTCATGATTTTATTATTTATTTATAAATTGTACAATAGGTACTATTATAGATAGATAATGTCATAAAACATTATACAAATATTATATAGGTATACGTTTTTCATATTTATCATTAAAATTACATGGAATAATATAGAAGTTTCATGGTTTAAAATAAACTTCTTTATGTAGATTTATAATATAGCGCATAAAATTACGAATGTATATGTACATTTAACATTTATGTACATTATTGGTAAAAACAAAAATTTTAGGAAATATTCAAAGTTCTATAGTTTGTGGAAAAATTAACGCAATCGTTCCAAAATTGTATCACGTATATAATAGTATAACAGTATACTTATGCAAACACCCGAGTTATCTTAAAATATTTAAAACGAGTTCATCGAAATATCAGTTTTGTGAAAAATGCCGCTTTTCATCATTTTTTGATCGTTTTTCTTATCGCATAGGGTCAATTTTGAGAAATTCGAAAATGACCTAAATAAAGTATCAACTACAACCACTTTCCAATCGGAAGCATATGTTATTCGTGAAAATCGAATTCATTATTTCGAGTTGAAAAAGTGTCTTTAGACATATACTTGTAAAAAAAGTCACACATCATTGTAAAATCAATACATATTTTTTCGCTTCGCTTAAAATCTAAAATAATTATTCTTAATTTTTATATGGTTTAATCTATTTCTTATGTAGTAAATTATTGTGAGTTTAAAGGTTTCAGAATTTATAATATATTTTTATACTTATTAATATTCATTTTAATATCAGTACATAATAATACACATAATTATTGTTTATGCTTTTAGTTGAATGTTAAATTATTTGCTAAATTGTTTAATTGATTTTATGTTTTATTTGTCATTTTATATTAAAACCTTCTATCATAATGCATAATATTAATGATATTGAAAATAGTATTAAAATAGGACATCATGGGATCTCGCAGGATTAAATTTTATGTATATTTGCTTTATAAAAGAAGTTTACATTAAATCTGTAGAAGTTTATGTTTTTTATAATACGATTTTTTACTAATCTACTATTATACATTGATACCATTAGAGCAGTGCCGCAATTACCGGGGGGGGGGGCGAGCAGGGCAAAGCCCTGCTAAAAGGGTACTATATTATAAATACAGGGGCACATTCTTAATTTTACTATATTTTAATATTTGTATATTTTGATCTATGAAAGTATGAATATTATTTCATTAATAACAAAATTATTTTCAAAAATGAGTTTATTTTATACTTTATATAAAAATTTCCGATATTATTGGAAAATGAATAATCGCTATTCTATGTTATTAAAAATAAAATTTGAAGACATAGAATAATTCTGAAGCTTTCCTCCATGAATTAATAATGCATAATAATTGATATAATTATAATATAAATATATTAATATATTATAAATATTAATATATTATAAATTATTGTATTCACGCGCGTACTGTGTGCGCACTACTAACGTGTAATTTCATTTATAGATCTATGTGTTATACTGTTATATATAAAAATATTTCTATGGTCATTTCCTAATTTATAGATACAATTTTACTTACTTTTATCTAATATTTAATAAATTAAAAGTAAAAATATATTATTATATATTTATATTAATGTGTGATGTAAATGTTTTCATTATATTATACCTAAATATATAATATATACCTACTTATAATTGTATAAAAATAATTATTGTACGTAATAAAATACAAAAATATGTCGACTAATAACAAGTCTAAACAGTTAAGTGGCTATTGTAAGCGAAAAATAAAAGAAAAGAATGATCTTGAATTAAAAAAATTAAAGGATCAATGGATGCGTTTATAAAAAAGAATACTGTGGATACCGGTATGTAATATTAATATAGTATATTATTATAATATGTTTTTCTATTTTATAATTTTTAGATCAGATTGATCTTTAATAATAAATAATAATTTGTTATAATTTATAAATACAATATTATAAGTAATTTAATGTCTAAGTATAAGTATATAAGTATAACTAATATTATAGTTTTAGGTTTTTTTTTTGTATTATATTTTTAAGGTACCTTACCTAATTAATAGTGTATAGGTACATTAAAATATATTTTCATAATTATTTAGTATATTATGTAATTGAATGTAATGAAATATTATGTTATATTGTTATTTAAATACTGTATACCATGTAAATCAACAGGTTATAATAGGTATATATATTTATATATATTTTGTAGAAAACTTAGGGCACTAAAATTTTGGTCGCCCTGGGGCCTAAAAATTCTAATTGCGGCACTGCATTAGATTAGGCTAAATATTTACTCGTATGTAAACAAATATTTTTAAATATTTAAAATTAATTTTAGTAAATTAGGTTATAACAATCAATGGTATATTTAATTGGAAAAATGAAATAAATTTGATGTATATTATAAAATATATAAAATTATAAATTATTTTTAATAAATACACTTTAAGTCATTTAATAGTATTGAGAAATTTAATACCTCGATTAAACTTTTTGATAAAAAGTATTAGAGTTTTCCATAATATATAGAATGGTATAATGAGTTATTAAGGAATGGTATAATGAGTTATTAAGGAATATTGCTCGGAATACTGTTTGTATATTATAATTAAAATAAAAATTTCGTTTGTACTTGTATACAATTAATACACTCTTATTATACTTACCTTATTTATTCAAAAACGTATATAATATTACTATTATTACCAATTAATTAAAATAATAAGGTATATTATGAATATTATATTACGTATTTACGTTTCAGATGAGACTATTGATTAATTGAGAATTTCCTTAGTACCTCGCAAATAATATCATAAATAAACATTTAGTTTGTTAGAAGCAAATACTAAACTTGTCTTGATGTTAAAACGTATTGATAAATAATTAAATTAAATTAAATTAAATTAAATTAAGTTTATATCTTCGTAATAAATTCATAATAAATCAACAAGTCTTTGTATTATAAATTCATAATAAATTCTGATAGAAAACAATTTTACGACCCGAAATAATGCTCCGATTATCACAAATAGCATATGTTTCCGGTAGGAAAGTGGATATAGTTGGTACTTTATTTAGGTCATTTTTCGAATTTCTCAAAATTGACCCTAAGCGGTGGAAGAAACGACGAAAAAATGACGAAAAAACGGCATTTTTCACGAATACTGAAATTTCGACGAATTCGATTTTAATATTTCACGATAATTCAAGCAAT
Source organism: Tetraneura akinire (assembly GCA_021307375.1). Lineage (NCBI taxonomy): Eukaryota > Metazoa > Arthropoda > Insecta > Hemiptera > Aphididae > Tetraneura > Tetraneura akinire. Next base: position 15,021,873 of record JAIUCT010000009.1, read on the forward strand.
TTGTAGTTAGAGATTTGAAAATTTTTTTTGGTGCTCACACAGCTATTATATATACCTATATAGTAAAATTTTGGAACCGTTACGTTCATTTTTCTACAAAATATTTATTGAACTTTGAATATTTCGTAAAATTCTCGTTTTTACGTATATAATGTTTGATAAAATTAGTAATTTTTGGTATTAAGGTCTGAAAATTTTACTGACGTATACTTACATATTACTTAACAATTTAACATTATACTAAAATATTAGAAAAATCTCTTTTCTTAATTTTTTTTTATAGCTGTTTTAAGTTGATATTTTTAGTTCAAACGAAAATTATAATCTGACTGAACTTTGCTCAGAATCGTTTTTTCGAATGCAATGGTTTATCATTGCATTAAAATTCTAATTAAAATTAAACGCTATGATTCGCACACCAGTATCCTATGCGGCAGGAGTATCAGCTCTTTTTTTTTTTTTTTTTTATTCTGAAGACACTTTTACTACCCGAAAATTGCTTCGATTTTCACGAACTTTTTCCGGAATTTTTCCGGTTGGAAAGCATAGGCGTAACTAGAACATTAGGTTAGAGGGGGCTAGAGTCCTAACCATTTTCCCTAGAATTTTTCTTAAGTAACTACCCTTTTCGAATATCGTCCTATATATATATATATATATATATATATATATATATATATATAAACTATATAAGTACAAGGAATTACATATTAGTACATTTATTAATTTATATTATAATTAATATATCATACTAATTATAGTCCTTAACATTTAAAATATATAAATATAAAATTCAAAAATGTAATTATATGCATATTTATAAATTACATCACTCATACACTATTAAAATTTGTTAAAAAATTGTATACCTCTTAATGTTAGGGGGCTGAAGCCCCCCCAAGCCCCTACCTAGTTACGCCTATGTTGGAAAGTGGATGTAGTGGGTACTTTATTTTGGTAATTATTGAATTTCTCAAATTTTATTGGGTATTAATATAGGTAGTATATATATGTGGTAAAATTTTGGAACCGTTACGTTAAATTTCAAAAAAAATAAGACTTTGAATATTTCGTATAATTCTCATTTTTATGTATATAATGTTTGATAAAATTGGCAGTTTTGGGTTTTAAGATTTGAAAATTTTTGTGAATTATTATACTTATATATTACTTAATATCATATCAAAATAATAGAAAAATCCCAAGTCTCAATTTTTTTTTATAGCTTGATATTTTTAGATCAAACAAAAATCTTAGAATCCATACAAATATTCTTCTTAATATTTCTCAATACTTTTACAATAAAAATTAATAAAAAAGCCAAAAATTGGGATAATTCTTGAAAATTTTATTGAAGCATACTAATATATATCTTAACGTATTTCTAAAATATTAAGAAAATCTCCTCTCAATTTTTTTTTTTATTTGTGTTCAAAATTGAAATTTCAGTAAAATCGATATTTAAAGTATTTATATGGATTATTTTTATTATATTTCAATATTTTACAATTATGTTAAATAAAATTAATAAACATTTTATTGAAGCTTAAATACATTTTACATAACTCAGTTCTAATTAATTGTGAATTGTTACATTTACGATTTTTTTTTCTTTATATAACAGTTTAATGTATAAAAATCAAGTGAAGGGATACAGGTGTTAAGAGTATAGTGTTGAATTTTGATTAAAATTTGAATGCAATGATAAATCATTACATTCGAAAAACGATTCTGAGCGAAGTACTGCCAGATTTGGGTATTTAGGTGACTCATTTAGGGGTTTTATGATAAATTATTTATATTGAACGTAAAGACTGATAAATGTAAACATTTTAATGAGTAAATATATTATCTGTTGAACTTCGCTCAAAATCGTTTTCACGAATGTAATGATTTATCATTGAATTCAGATTTTAATCAAAATTCAACACTATCCTCTTTACACCTGGTTTCCTTCTACACCAGTGTCACCAGTATTCCTTTCCCTTTTTCAAAATATATTAAATTATTTCTATGCAAATTTCCCCAAATCAAAATTCAATTTGAATATTAGGATACGAATGTATATTGTTCAGTAGAGCGCATACATAATTTAATAATTAGGGAACTTAAAGGAATTATTTTTCTATTTCATACAATTTGAATATAAATTCAATAATATATGTACAATATATCAATTATACCTTTAGATAATATACCGCCAATAGATTATATTATTATCTATATATTTTTCACTACAACACATATTGTATATTTTATATTAAAAAATGTATTCGAACGAGTGGTATCTTATATTGTTTGATATTTTATTCGAGAGTGCCAAATACCTACGTATGCAGTAAAATCATAATGGCAACCAGCCTGATGTGTTCGCATTGTATTTTTTATTTTTTATTTAACGTTACAATTATAAAAACAATATTATGACATAATAAAATGATTCATCACGAACAATATTAGTGAATGGTAGGTATATACGTAATAATATATATATATATTTATAATTTACAGATACCTACATGGTATTTCATTAAATACATATTTATACAAAACAGTTGAAAAGTTTATTCAACGATAAATAGGGTTATCACGTTTGTATGTGTTGCAGCGTTGAAATTGACGAATTAATACGGTTTACCGTTGAGAAACTATTCTAAACATGATGGCCGATATAATACTTTATAGACAATGAAGTTTTATCGTGTATAATATTATACGCTTGTGTTCGTGTGTGCATGTCAAATTGTAGTTTATATTATATACGTGGCGCAGCGTATATTTACAACGTCATTATTAAGTCGCGGAGATTTTTCGATTATTTCGCGCCCGCCGGCATATTGTTATTATTGGTACCTACGTTACTTGAAAAATTAATAAATCAACGATATAGAAACAAAATAAAAATCGGACGCTAATAATAATAATAATAATAATAATAATATGTAAGATTTTTGTTGTACCTACATATATATTATATTATTCGTATATTCGTATATTTATATAAATTACGTTAATCATGGTATTGGTATAGCTTGGGTCGGAGCGGAGCCGTCAGCCGTATATCGTTCATATAAATAATGATATATATATATATAATAAAGTATAATAATATGTGAATATCGTGATTATTGTATCATAACATACAGATACAGCAGCCGCGCGTATGTAATATTCATCGTGGGGGACCTAGAAATACGATTAAATTATTATCTCTTTCGTGTCGTTATCACCGGCAGCGCGTGTAAATGCGGTATAATAGCGGTTTAGCGTTTGCTGCGCGGGGGTAACTGCGGTTAATGGTCATCGCGGTGTCTGCGATTCGTGGCGGCGGGCGGCGGGATGGAAGCGAAAAGTTTCTAACCAAACGCATACACGTATAGATGTGTCTGTACGACGACGGGTTACATTGCGGCGGAACTATAATATATAGTATACAGGGCGAGGCGTGGTGCACCGTCTGTATATATGTTATATATATACGTAATATGTATTTACGTTATCACGCGATGTGCGGCCGAACGACTTTGGCCCGATATAATATAATATTATATATAAATATAATATATTAAAAACTCGTACAATACGTACACGAGTTGGAGTCAGAGCGAGAGCGTGTGTAGTATAATATTATGTCGGTGCAGGGACGGTGAATGCTTCTCGTTTCGGCGAGGGTGGTGCGAGAGGGCGCGAATCAGCTGACGGTGCGCGCGGCGCGACACACCACACGCACACGCGTACGGAAAAACCGTGCTACCAACTTCGCGGCGCGGTGGCCGATATTTTTACGTGCCCGTCAGTGGCGATGCCGCAGCCGTTCGGAGCTTTATTATCGCCGTCACGGCGCGTCCGTATCGCTGCCGCCTTCGCCGCTGCAGTCGGAGCGTATCGCCATACATGTTCGCCGCCGTCGTCCAACAGCAGCAGCACCAACAATAACAACAACAATAACAACGCGTCTGTTTCCACTATCCCTTATCGCTGTCGCTGGCTCCGGCGCGCTCGCAGTGGTCAGTCGCACCGCCGAGCGCACGTTCGCCCCGCACGGCCGTCGCCGTCGCCGTCATCATCGTGATCGTGATCGTTGTCGTGGCCGCCGCCGACGCCGTTGTTGTTGCCGTCGTCGTCGCCGCCACCGCCGCCGCCGTCACTGCAATCACCATCGCTACTGCCGTTGCCGTTTTGGTGTTATTCGAACGGCGGCCGCACCTCGTCTCATTCGCAAAGCTATTATCACTTTTTGTCGCAGCAATAGCAGCCGCCGCCGTCGCTTCATTATCAACGTCCTCGTCGAAACACGAGCTTTCCGTCGTCACCACTTTCACCACCACCACCACCACCATCGTCGCCACCGATACCGCTATTTGACATCAATTACTCATACTACTACCACTATCAGTACACTACCACAATTCATCGCGAGACGCCGTAAGTACGTCATCCTATATAACTCGCTTTATTCCCATTTCTGGTTCAAGATAGAAAACAATATAATATTATTATCGTTGCGAACGAAAATAAAAATTTATTTTCACGTCAGTGCGTTTTATTTTATTATATATGGTCACCTCCCCACAGTATGTAGTGGTTGGGTAATGCATTCGCAGCGGGTCATGTTCGCTTTCTTCTCGTCGTTAGACGTTCCCCTCGCCAGTCGCCACAATCGGTGAAAAATTCGTCTGCAAAACTAATTAGGCTCGTTGCCAATTTCTTTCACAATGGAACTGGGCCATCGAGTATTCTATACAGGGTTGGTATATTGGAGACCCTTTTGATAAAAACTCGCCGAAAGGAAATCGGTACATCGGCAACACAGAGACGACCTCCCGCACGTTATTATAATATATTATATTATTTTATCGTCTATTTTCACAACGTTAATAATTTCCGGATCGGCGTTGGTGGATTCACAGAGCAAAAAAAACGCGGGCACATTATCATAATAATATTATAATAATTTGACACACGAGTGAACGCTAGCAGTCGGTTGTATCTATATATAAAAATATTGCACGACACGCGAATCGTATTTTCTTGTACACGTGTAATAGAATTATGAACTTTGCAGTGATTGGATTAATAAATAACACTCCGTGCATAATAATATCATACGCGGCGTATAAAATTATAAATATAATTGATAATGATTAAACACGTTGCGCGCGCAAGTTTCCCGACCCAGCGCTAAAGTAAGAAATTTCGAAGCAGAATAATAATATAACATTATTATGAATTTATGATAGCGTAGATCGCACGCGATAACTTTGATAACTTTCGTAAAAATAATCTCCAACTATACACTCGCGATATTACTGTGTTTACCGTTGTCATCGTGATTATTATTATTTGTGACACTGACCTATTCGGGATTCGACACCGTCCCGTCCATCTAGTTGTTGACCGCGACAAGGTTTCCGAGGTGTCGTTCACGGAAATGAAAATTTTAAAGTATATTTCTTTTTTTTTTTTTCTACGAGAAATAACGAAATAACTTTAATGTAATAACGATATATCACATAAATTCGACCCTCGTACACAATATTATCGTAACCGGCACATTCGATTTTCTACGTATACCGAAAAAAATTAATTTTTTTTTTTTTTTTTTTGCTTATTCCGGCCATTAAAAGTTAACATATTATTATTATTATATCGACCGAGTTTCGTATGAAATTCAATTCGTACACGTATTACGCAGAGCTAGAACGATGTTATGTTGTACTAAAATCGTAATCTTGTTTTTATCATCTTAACAGCTATAATATTATACGAACTCGTCTACTTTTTTTCGGATACGTATCCAAAAATATTACGACTCGTCTATTTTATTATTATATTCTGCAGACACACACACACACATGACGTATATACCGTTCTTACGCTAAACGGAAATGTCAATTGTTCGCCCTCTGGCCTCTACGAACGTTTTATTATACGCACTTAAACGAGATCATTGTTTCCCGCGTATACACGTAAAGATACGCGTATAGTCTTACTACTCGTGTCGGATATCAATGAAAACGTGTCCACTGTAAACCATTATTCTGTACAAAATACATACGTATACACACCATTGTTTTATACAATGCCACGAGCACTTATTATTTATATTACCGAACCCGGGTTGGCATAACATCGCTATTGTCGCTTGTGATGTTATATTGTAATATATTATTGTACGCGCCTGGGTCGTATATAGGAGGTACACGCGGCGATGGAAACTGTAACTATAACAGAAATTGCCGACACGTTTCAACGCGAAATCACCGTGATTATTATTAATATTATGCTTTATCAATGCTGATATCAGTTTTGACGATTTTGTATGCGAGCCGTCGTCTTTTACGTTATCGTGTCGGATATCGAAAAGTACCTCCCCTAACAAAATATTACCACGAGCTGTCGGGCCGGAAGTATAGACGAAACGTAAAGTTTCTCTTTGCCGTTCACGGGTATATATAATATCGTAGTATTATTATTATTATTATTATTCGTATATGAAATAATATAATATGTCGTTTACAAATTACGTATACGACACGCTTAAAGTCGGTCTTTCTCGGTCGTCCTATCGCATTTTTTATTCTATATACAGTCGAAGAGATATCCGCACGTGAACTCTTTGTTGTAACAACGCGTTTTAAATATGTACGAGTATTTACGAAACCGAGAGAAAACCATATTCGCGTTTTACTATAATACTCGATTCGATGAAAATAGACAGGAATCGCAATAATATTATAAGTATAACCAGTAGAAAAACGCGATAAAAAAATATTATAATACGATTAGTTTGTTACACTATTACCCGAATATCCTGCGAGATAAATTAAAAACATAAAAGTTTTCATGGTATTCAATTGGAAAATAATAATATTATAGAGTAGGTACGGTAAATTTAAATCGAAATTATTTTCGAAATTTTAAAAATTTCTTTGAACGGAGTTTTAAATAAATAATTTATTATTATTTTTCAAATAAAACGTAAATGTATATTATATAAACATAAATTATAGTTGAGCACAGTAAAATATAAAAATATAGATACTATCTACTATTTAACTGGTAAACTTGCCGTTTTTTTACGCTTAATAAATTAACACGTTTAAACTAAATAAATCTAGATTTATTTTTCCAGTAGGCTAGAGTGCGAGATATTTTACTAATATTGTTCCGAAATATTTAATAAATTTAGTAACTTTATATTAGTTATGCTAAATCTTACGATATTTCTTAAATTTAAAGGATTTAAGAAAGTGTGGATGTATAAATTTATATTGTAAATGTTGTTAATTTTATGTATACAATTTTACATTTTTAAAGAATGACTAATAAAATTACTGCAGAAGTTGTACACTAAACTAAACAATAATATAATATAATATTTAATTGTGTAACACCCACCGTGTGACCCAGTAAGAACTATTAAAGTGTGTAAAAACTTCCAGGATTTAACTTTTAAAAAAAGTTCTAGTGAACTTAATTTCACGCCAGTATTATCTCCACACAATTATTTTTGTTTTTGCTATAAATAATGTATTAATAAATTTTGTTTTTACAATACAAGTGTTTAGAAAGATGCTAGATATATTTTTTGATAACGGACACAAAAAAAAAAAAATATATATATATATTATATATATATATATGTATTTATATATAAATTTATATAAAATAGATGACATTGAAAATATACTTATAAGTAGTTTTATTTTTAACTTACTGTGGTTGATACAATAATAAAAAATATTTGTGTTATTAATTAGTTTTCAACTTTAAAAATCATAATATTTATTTTTTATTGTACAATGAACGAATATATTGAAAGGTTTATTTATAAGAAATTATTATGAATTTAGTTTTAAACGGTTTTAAATATACTCGTATACTCGTATATTAATAATTAAATAAATATCATTGATTTTTTTTCATATTATTAAAAGTTAGTGGTGTAGTCATAAAAATTGCAGAGGGTGGGTGTTCTAAGCTATATATTTGAAAATTTAAACAAAAATTATATTTAAAATAATACAAATTATTTGGGAATAAAATTTTTATTTTTTAAATGTTTTTATTAATTGCCCATAAAATTGTAGTATACAATAAATTATTATTGTATATTTTACAATAATATATTATGTTTTAATGTATTATTGTAGTATATAATATATACAACAATAATTATAATAAAACCAATATTTAATGCATTACAATAAATTTTTTTTGAGAAAAAACAATAATTTATTAGATTAGATTAAAAAAGCCGCCAGATCAAAATTATATACAAATGATATTATAGAACTAATGTAAGAGCAAAAGAAGAGTACTAACCTAACCTAACCTATGCATTCAAATTCTAATTAAAATTAAATACTATGATTTGCACACCTGTATCCCTGCGGCACGAATAACAGCTCATCTTTTTTATACTTTAAACAGCTATAAAAAAAAAAATCATAAATTTAATAATTCACAATTAATTAGAACTGAGTTAAGTAAAATGTATATAATTAACATTTTTTGTCAATTTTATTTAACATTATTACAAAATATTGAAATATAATAAGAAGAATACATATAATATTAATATTAATTTTACTGAAATGTCAACTTTAAACACCTGTAAAAAAAAAAATGAGTTTTAAGATTTTCCTAATATTTTGGAAATATGTTAAGATATAATATATTAATACCTATGCTTCAATAAAATTTTCCAAATTTTTCGGATTTTCTATTAATTTTTTTAGTAAAATTATTGAAAAGTAACAAGAAATATTCGTATGGATTTTAAGATTTTCGTTTAAACTAAAAATATCAACTTTAAACAGCTATATAAAAAAATTTAGACTTGGGATTTTTCTAATATTTTTATATGGTATTTAGTAGTTTGTAAGTATACTTCAGTAAAATTTTCAGACCTTATTGCCCAAAATTGCTTGAGTTATCGTGAAATATTGAAATCCAATTCGTCGAAATCATAGTTTTCGTGAAATATGCTGTTTTTCATCATTTTTTCATCGTTTCTCTTATCGCATAGGGTCAATTTTGAGAAATTCGAATGACCTAAATAAAGTATCAACTACATTCACTTTCCAACCGGAAACATATGTTATTTGTGAAAATCGGAGCATTATTTCGGGTAGTAAAAGTTTCTATAGCCTTATAAAAAAAAAAAAAGAAAAAAAAGCGAGAAAAAAAAAAGACACACATCATTGTAAAACCAATCGCTTCGCTCAGAATCTAAAAACGGGAGTTTGAAAGAAGTTGTGTGTCAGGAGGGTAACCAAATAAAGTAACATAATTAAGAAACAAACGACTTTAAGACATCAGGTACATACATAAAAAAAAAATTGGGGATGGGTTTCATAGGTTATATTAAGTTAGTTATATATAAAATTTACTGTAAATATTTAATACTTGTTTATTAATTACTATAATTTTCGAAAAAAATTTGGGGGTTTGAACTCCTAACTTACTACCTCCTCTTTTATACGTGCATTCTTTAAGTTGATAAGATTGAACAGTATATGTGAATGTGACTACCTCATTGTACACAGTAAAAAAAAGAAAGAATTAAGTTCAAGGAGGAAACATATAAGTCAAAGATGAGAAAAATAAATATTTTCTAAGATGTCTAGTAAAAGGGAGGTCTTAGCCTATAAAACCTTAGTCCTTAAGGAAGGTAGAATATGTATATGCTAAAAGGCAAAATATGATTGAAGAGAGTTGTTAGTTTTCGTAATATATTTACAGAAAGTATATGCGGTCTTAACCATATGGTATATGGAATTTTAAAATATTATCAGAACTTATAAGGTATTTCGCCGCATACATCCCTAAAAATGATATTTGAGTATAATATATATTTAAATTAATTAAATAATTTTATGTTTTTATACGTTATAATAATTGTATTAAAATAATAGATTTTTAAATTTAAATTATTAATAGTCTTAATAATGTTTTAAAATTAATATAATATTTTGTGTATACCTATACATTTATAATTATAATTTTATGATAAAACGCTTATACTTATATAATATATATATATGTATATAAATCCAATTAAATTGATAAAATCAATCTTTTTGTGAATATAATAACGATAAATTTTAATTTTTATAATTATAATAATATACTATTTAAGTTTAAGTATCGACGTATCGTAAGTAAATTGTTTCTAAAAAATTAATAATTTTAAATGAGTTCTTATAATCTTAAAATAGTTAGAATATAATGAAAATTTATATTTTGAAAATTGTTTTTCTTAATGTATATTTCATTATTTATAAATTTTCAATATACATAATACATCCTACGCCTCTATGGTATTGAAATTTAAAATTTTTTAATAATAATATATTGTGTGTCCTATTAAAATTAAGGAGTGTTATTATTATTATTACGGTATTATACTATTATACCATTTTATAATAGATTTTATTAATTATTTTTCGTTTATTTTTTTAAGTTTTAACGTAGAATTCGGTTTTATTATGGGAAATAAATGATATTATTGTTATTTTTTGACTATAATGTTTTTGATCAAACTTTTAATTTTATTATTTTATTATGTTGATTAAAGAATATTTTCATCTCAATAATAGTATATTTATGCACATTTAATTTTCATTAAATGTGTTTTATTTAATTTAATAATTACCTATATAAATGACCATCACGTAATGGTAGTTTTCAATAATTTTCTGTCGGGGGAGGGGGAGATCGTAAATATTAATAAAAATAAATAATTATAATTTTAACTTTTAAATATTCATATATATATTTATTAATTACATTACATAATACCCATGAAACCTTTCTCCTTCATAAAATAGCCTACGCTGCAGTAGTCATGTTTTTATAAATGAACAATTTTAGAGTTTATATTCGTTCTTAATGTCACCTGTATATTCGATAATTCATTATGATTTAATATGAAAGTAATTTTTAAAGTATAATAATATCAGTATAATGATGATATTTTATTAATATTTTTTTTAATCTTACAATATTATCAATATACGGATATTATAATAATTTAACATTGAAAATTGTATTGTTATCCCGTTTAAAAGTAATAGTTTTGAAAATTTATTATTTCAAACTATGGTAAATTCAAGTTACTTTATAAAATAAATATCGTTGAAAATGTGTTTCTATTTATGTATTGGGTTATGGCTTTTAGCAATTGGTATTAAGTATTGTTTTCGCAAACAATACGTATTTATGGATGGTCAGCACGCACAACCGTTTGCGTCTTACTTTCAACGGTCGTATATATTATTACGTTGGATACTAATTATTTTAAACATAAATTAAATGAATATGTTATTTTATATTTTAATGTTAAAATCTTAAAGTACTTTTTATTCGTATACGCACAAAATAAGTTGAAAAATTAAAAATATTCTACGAAAATTGCAGAAAATAATTACATAACTGTGTTTTGAAAATTATAATTATTGTATTAATGATTAATATATGAGTACACTTTTTAAATTCGTTTTACGGTTTATTTTGTTTTTATTTATGAAAAACGTTTTACACATCAAAGGAATGAAAGTAAATTATGTAATATACAATATTACAGTATAGTGTAGGTAGTCCATATATTATTTTATATACATAATATAATTTAAAATTAATTTTTACATTTTTTTACTCTTTGAGTATATTTGATGAAATATATAATATAAAATATATTTTATAATTTTGTAATATATAATATATTCGTAAAATTAAACAATAGTTATGGGATAATATTAAATAGGTACATCCATTATGTATTGATACATATAGGTTATTTTAAATATAATATCAATATAATACTATATAACTACTCTTCTTGGTTGAAATAATTGTTTTAATAATTTTGATGAAATTTTAGAGGAAATAAAAAAACTAGGTTTCATTAATTTTGTTATTCTTCTTTCTTCTAAACTTTAAATTATAATTAAAGATATAAAATTATATTTAAGACTTATTAAAATAATTTATATAAACATAATTGTTATTTTTAATATCAGAATAGATAAAACATTATAATTCAGAATTTATTGACGTAATGCATTAATATATTAAAAAGTTTAAAATTAGTTGTTTTATGGTATTTTTTTATAAATTTACATAGAATTAATATTATTACTAGTTATATATTAGTTATAATTTATGTAGGTACCTATACACTTCTTTATAAACAATTTAATGAAGCATATTTTAAATGACTGTAATAATGTAATAATATAATTATTATAGGTATATTTCGTTTTTTAAGATTACAATAAATTAATAAATTAGTTATTAATATTTATTTCCTAAATATTTTATAAATCTTAATTCATATTTCAAAATAAAATAAATTAAATGTACTCGTATATTAAAATATGTATATAATATATACATATTATATACATATTTTAGTGTATATTATATTATTATATTGTTTTTATATAACTTACTTCATAAATTTAACTTTAACGATATTATAATAAAATAAGAAACTTTCTTTAGTGAATATGAAAATATGTTATGTATGTTATTTTTGAACTTCATATTTATTAATATATTATATAAATTCTTCATATTGTGAAAATAAGTTTTTTTATTTTTTTATAAGTTATATGTATATATGTGTATAATATTTATAAAAGTAACACGTGATATTTAAATTTTTGTTTGATTATTGTAATGTATGAAAGGACTCAATGTGTATAATTATTATATCTATACATTCGTATTTCTAATATTACAGCGATTACAAAAATTAAAACATGAAAATTATGTTATTATATTATTAATTTATGATCTATATAAGTGCGGTTTTATACATATGGGATACGGTTAGGTTAGGTTAAGTTAGGTTTTATACATATACGGTTTTAAATTAATATTGCGTTATATTATTTTACACTATTCACAACTATTAAGTTTCTATTAAAGTTTAATTCGATTAGAAATATCAAAATATACGCTCTCGCTTGATAAAGCATCACAATTAATAATAATTATGTTTTTCTCTTCTCAGTGAACATTGTCGTGAATGTCGAAAACTTCATTAAATCAAATAGGTATATAGGTGTGTAATATTTTGATATAATAGGATAATTAAATTTTCATGTTTAATATCGGAGAGTGATGCTCTGTCGGTATGTCCATATATGAGTAACGCAGTTGGTCTTCCCCTTGTCTTGTATGTCGTATGTTTGATGACCATGTTTTCTTCGCCTGCTGACGCATGGGGTGATGAGTTATTGCAGATGATGATGATCACGCGATATCACACGAGTAGCATCATTGGTAGTAAATGACCAATAGTTTATTTTAAAATGGTTTATTAAGATGTAGAAAAAAAAATTGAATCTTTGGTTTCACGCACGGTCATAACGTTATATATTTACTTTATTTTAACAATTGGACGCATATCTCATTTTTACACGTTACGATTTAGGCGTAATAGAAATAATAAATAATATATAGGTACTAATTCAGAAATTATTTGTTTTTCCATCATTTAGTTAAAAGTCTAATTTTTCTAACACTTCAATCAATTTCCATTATTTCCAAATATAATTGGTTTAACACAAATACACAATGTTTTAATTTTCACTCGTTTTATAGTAAAATATTTTGATTTTAGACTGTTCGTTCCGATCATAAAATATGTATGACCTCAAATGCACACTAAAAAAAATTACGTAGGATGAACGACATGTTGTGATTATTAATGAAAATCGCGCGGGAAAAGAACTTTCGAGTTGTTTGATTCGTTATTAATGAATGATTGGAAAAAAAAATGTACCATCAGAATTTCGTCAAATACTTATTTACTGATAAACGAGAATATTATTTGTAAATATCTTTAAGAGCTTATACTTACATATAGTCATATAGATATATGTAGGGAGAAATATAGTTAAAAGACATTGCGGAGGCGAGAAAATGAAATAAATATACGAAAGACAAGAAGAAAACTGTGATAGATTGATTGATCGATCGGTTAATTAGCGACACCCCGGGGATGTTTTATTTTTAACGATGCGATGCTGTGTGCTGTTCTCGGACGAGAATCGCTATACGTTGTGTAAAAAGAAAAATGTCACGTTACAGTTGATCGCGGATGCTGGCCCGGAGCCGTGTTAATGGCGAGAAGAGTAAAAAAATAAATAAAATAAAAAATAGATACCGAATGGAGGAAATATATCACGTGTATTGATAGTGGTGGGAAAAAGTTACGAAGCGAGTGACGAAGGAAGAGGTTGAAATAAATTACATTTTTTTTTTTTTTTTTTTTTGGCCTCTCGACGTCACCGTGTAAACACGTCCACCAAAATTCGTTCAGACGCACATTATAGTATGACGCCGTAAACTGTCGTCCCCGAGTTCGGTTATCGATATACATGACACAAATATAATAATATTATTACAGTGCAATATTTATACCGCGGTATAAAAAGTAAAATTGATAAAAAATAATATAAAAAAGCAATAAAATACATATATATATATATTATACGACATGATATACCTACGTATATTATATTTATGCATATATTGTATAATAAAATATATATTCGTGAATACGCAATATGTCGTATGGGGCATTGGTATTAAATACGATCGTTTTTGCACAAACATTATTTTTAAATATAATATAAACATGCGTCACTTGTTGGTTCAGGTGTCACGCGCGTGCAGGTAAAAAAATGTTACGTTGTCGCCGTCGTCTCGGTATAGCTATACAACGCTCTATTTTTTTTTATTACTGATATAACATATTATAATAATAATATCGTGCAGTGGTGACCAACGTGTGTGGTTCTCGATCATAATTTTATTACAAAATATAAACGGTTGCTCAATCGAGCGATAATAATAATAATAATAATAATAATAATAATAATAATAATAATAATAATAATAATAATAAATAACTGTGCATGGAGACGAGCGTTTGAAAATTTATGAAATCATTTCGACAATAATTTGTTATTTTGCCATAATATAGCGTTCAAATTAAATATTTTTACGAAAAAAAATAATGTATGTTATTTGAATCCTCAAAGAACATGTATAATTGATGGTTTGTTATTAATTATTATTGATTAACGGCTTAACTCTCGAAGATTGATATTATTATTTTTATCCTCGTGGGCATACATACTTTTACTTTTACCCGATTTCATGGAAGGTATCCTCAGGAATACAATTATATTACTATACATGAGTCGTAGTATTGATGACGCGTTCACATCGTTGTCGTTAAAGTAATCGATTGGTATAAAATAGCACTTTATAATATTATACCAAATATGCGTAATAATATTGCACGTTTCGTAGAAACTGTATCTGGTGCTTAAATAGTATACCGCGGTACGCTGTTAGTTTCGTCGATATATGACGAACCAGCCACGTCGGGTCCGTGACCGGTTACCATTTCGTCGAGCGTTTGCGTGTCGTCGACCGTTGATTTTCATTACTTATTTTGTATTTCCGTTGTAAAATAAATATAATATTTAAGCATTTTATAATTTCATGCTCATTTATTATTTATTCATTTTTTCCCTTTAATTTTTGACCTTTCGCTGACTGTACATCTAGCAAGAATAATAATAATATAAATTATAATATAAATATATTTTTAGGTCCGATATAATTTCATACCTTAATAGTACTTAGTTGACCTGCACGACTACCGAGCAGCTGAGAAAATCTTCAGTTTTACACGTCACGGAAAAATCGTTTACCCGCTTATTGCGCACTTTATCACTCATACCAACGATGAATCGCCCGATGACAGTAAACCACATGAATTTATAACAATATTATTCTATACCTATTATAACTGATATCAGTTATCACTTTATCAGTTATTATATTATTATACATTCAATAGATTGCGGTACATATTCTGTTAATATTGCAATAATGAATAAATGTTATATTATTGTTACCTACGGGAAGAGTTCATATAAAATAGTAGTTATATTATTAAATAGGTTTTATAATAGTTGTATACAACTATAGATCGTATATTTTATATATTTCAATAATATAACTTACTCGACGCGATATTGTACTTGTTTTTGTTATATCCAGTAATCGGTATAATAATAGTGGTATATTATTATATGCATATACATCAAGTTTATCTGTCAGTTATCTTGATTGGCTAAATAACCGTTGTAAAGGTTAGGCCATGAACGTTGTCCATGACGTTTTTAAGTATAATATAAAGGAGAATTTATTTAAAATTTCCAAACAATTCCGAAAACATTGTGAATCTTATTATAAAATGATATTTTATACGAATAGAATAATTGTATAAATATTATTATTGAATCATATAATTATTATTCTGTATTATCATTTATCCGATACGAAACGCAGTATAAAATACTAAAAGCTTTGATTTTGAAAAAATATAGTTATAATATAATTTTATAGTCGAAGATAGTCTATATTATTATTTAACTTTTAATAAACACATAACAATATATTTTAAAATAATTTTATTATTTTACACCAACGAAAATATTACTTATTTCTATTTTTTTTTTTTTTTTTTTTTTATCAAATTCAATAACAATTAAAATCGATAAAAAATACATAAAAGTCTTTGAAATACTTAAGTAGTGTATTATCTCTATAGAGCATTGGTTGTATTTTTGAGATGGAAAATATAATGGAACGAAAGGTTTTAGCTCTGATTTGTTTTTAAAAATATTACAGTGTAACTGCTCTCCAGTATTTTTAATATTTTTTTTATATACGTATTTATATTTCCTTTTTTTTTTATAGTTATAAAAAATATACGTGTAAAGTATATACGTGATAAATAATGACGTGTGTAATTTTTTACTCTTCGATAAACCGCAATTTATTTTCAAGAGATTTTTTTATGTATACTAGAATGGACTTATACGCACTTTATACATGAATAACGAATACCTGCGATTATTTAAAAAAGTATAGAAGGCATCGTTGAAATATTAAAAAAAAAAAAATAATAATAAATAGCTTATACGAATGTCGAATAGTATTACCCATATAATATTATAAAATAATATTTTATGTTATATTATAATTAGATTGGCAATTTTTGTAAATTAATACGAAAATTTAAATCTTAATAATAAATAGAAAGTATAGATAATTAAAAAATAATATTCAAATTGAGCAATGACGTTTACGTATTTTTTTATTAAATAAATGTGTAGTGTTATTTATTAGAAATAATAGAAAGAAATTATGCTTTACCATAGACAATAATAATATATTCTTTTTTGTTTTTAAAAACTTAGTTACTTTTTGTGTTATTTCTTAATTTGAAGTACTACTTAGGTAACTAAAACTTTTATTAATATTACCAACGTAACTTTGTTTCAAAATAAAAATAAGCATGTTATGTGTTTTACTTATTCATCTAAAAATTACATAAATATATGTTATATTTTTTATATGTATTTAAAATTCTATAATTCAAAAATTAAACGTTATAATATTATTTTGATGTCAAAAAAGTAATCATAATATTAAAGAAAAATCATTTTATGTTTTTACGGTTTTGACGAAATAAATTATTATTTATTATTTTTCAATTGGAAAGCAAACATTATTCGTATCTTTATATAGATTTATGTAAGATAGCTATGGGATATTTCATATTTGTGATATTAAATTATTTGTGTACAGGTATAAGAGCTGCTATTATTTATTTATTTTCTTTCATCAAAATTATGTTTAAATATATTAACATATATTATAAACTTACTAGAAATTTGGTTGTGTATATTATCATTCTTTATTTATCGATACTGAAATTTTTTTATTTTATAGAATTTAAATGATACATATTTATACATATTTCAGTTGTTTATATATAAATTATGTTTTATTCTATATTCAAATGAATAAATTCATTAACGTATATAATAATTATAATAAAAAAATTTATAATTAAATAAATAATATAGATTACGTATAATTTAATCGTCTAGAAATTCGATTAAAAATTATATTAACTTAGTAAACCATGTACCTAACTAAAATTAAAAGTAAATGTATTGTTGACGTTGTTAATCATTTATGAACTATTTGTAAATATTTTATACATGTCGAAAAATTGAAATGTGTAAATTGATATACATTACATTCATCACATTTATTGCAGATATTAAATTACTATTAATTTATTACATTTAATTTATAAAATGATGAAATATTTCGATGAGTAACATATTATTATTACTAAGCGAGGGGAACTAAAGTACTTTTGAATGTAATTTCGAAACGGAAACTCATTTACAGTTAATACAAGTTGTCAAAATTAAATGGTTCCGGAACATAGATAATTTTAACATAATTAATTGTATTTTAATTATATGAAAATTTTATCTTTTAACACTCTCTTAAGGGAGGAAAGCAAAGTTCTCATTCGAAGCATCATATATTCGATGGTTAAAAGATGCGTTAGGTTATACTTTTGATGTTTTCTAACTTTCTTTAAATGTTTAAAAGTTTTAATAGTTTTTTAAAATCTAATATTGTTCTTACATTTTAAATTTGTATTTGAAATGAAGTATAAAGGTTTTTATTTTATTAAACTTGTAGTTGTAATGCGGAAAAGAGGAATATGTTTTTATAAATAAGCTAATATACATAAATAAAACTTGTTTTTTTTTATTCTAGATCCTTGAACATAATCAGAAAATAATATCATATCTGACACGAAAATGTCCCTTCTCAACGTTAAAGGTAATGTATATATCCCTTTTGTAAACATATTTCATTTAAATTCAGCTAATTAAATTTTAACCTTTGTCTAACCATTGTAAGCAATAATAATCCTTCAACTATTTTATGTAATTATAATGTTAAATTTTGATCACGTATAAATTAAAATTACAAAATCTCGTTAGTCTATTCAGTAATGCATTTTAATATTAAATGAAACTAACTAATTGAATTCTTTCTGTTTGAAATTATTTTTACATAATGTCGTTTAAGAAAAATTAAATTTTTTTTCAGTAAAAATGGCACGTTACGTCGGAGACCAGGGTGAGTACTTTATATATTACCTATATATGTATAATTTTATTGTTACTAAAGCGCCGTTATAAACATTTCTTGTGTACATAAAAAGATTGATTACTTTAGAAGTTCGTAAATTTAAGTTCAAAGATATTGTTATTACATGGTGTTTTTCGTAACTTTTTGTTTTATATAAATTGCCATTATTCGCAAAATTACCTATATTAGCTTGAAACATCGCTATTCAGTCACGATTCGCGTAAACATTTTGTTTCGTTTTTCTTCAATATTGTATTGTAAAACGCAATAATGTTTACTTATATCTTTAGAAAATGTGAGAAATGATTTTAAAACAGAAAAAATAAAATAGACAGCTATCAGTCTGTATTGTGTGGGTACTTATAATTATATTATTTTTTCAATTTATTTTAATGTTACTGTTACACGGCGTTGTGTATAGATGATTTTGCTACATGAATGTATTGCTTGAATATTACTGGTATTTTAATAAAACAATAAATACTATAATCAAACAAATAAATTATTTAGAATTGGTTTGTTTTAGCGCCACAATTTAGTACATATGCTACATTAAAACTACAAAATGTTAAGTGTACAACTGTTACGGTCAAAGGAGTAAACCCATGTTGGCAACAAGACTTTCTATTGTAAGATTATATTTATTCTATATTTTGTCAATGATTTTAAATTATTATAAATTATAATGTTTGTATAACTAAGCAATATTAATAATAATTATGCACTATAAAGAAAAAATATAAAAAAAATTCGATCAATTATTTAATATCATGGTTAATTTCAATATTTCAAGATATAAATTCTATAAAAAATATTGTAATTGTTAAATTATTATTTATTTAATTTGTATATGTTTATACTCGTACATACTTTATATAATTTGTATTGAGTTTAGATTTAATCAATATTACTAATTAGACTAACACATATTCCTAATATAATATAATTAATTATTATATATTTTTCTGTTGTATATAAATAGTGAGACTAATGATGTAAATACTGGTCTGTTGGTGGAAGTGTGGCGCAGAGGGTTTCTTTTGGACTATGCGATAGGATACCATATGATCAGTTTACCAACGGTGCGCTACTCTAATGAGGTAATCGATCATCACAAGAACATATTTATATGACAACAATTTCTAAACTTTTAGTTATTTTAATCGGATTCAGTATAAGGTATAACATACGGATGTTATTTCATTTAGAATTTTAGGATAATAATCAAATTATATTATTTTATAAAATATTTATTATTATTTTTTTTAAATTTTATTAAATTGAATATTTCTTAATTAAAAGGTATTTATAGTTACTGATTAATAAAAAAAATAAAATAAAACAAAAAGAAGGATTAAACATGGTCATTTTATTATCTATGTAAACGATTAAATATTAAACAGATCGTGAATGTTATATAATATATAGGATAAATCAAAAAATATATGATTCAAATGAACTGTTCAAATGGCCAATTATAGAAAAACGTTTTTATTCTATTTATCTTTAGTATGCAATTAAAAAAAATTATTTAACAAAAATTTGATTTTATTTTCTACATATGTACTATGTACATTTAACTATTATTTATATATTTATTAATATTCCAGGATGGCGAAGGTGATTGGGTATCATTAGATGCTGAACTAGAAATGAGTGACGGTGTAGTGACGGGCACTCGATGTCCTACTGGACATTCTCTTTTAATTGATGCTAGATTCGAACTTCCCTTTGGTAAGTTCTCAATTAAAATATTGCATTTTGATTCAATTCCCTGTGTAAAAGATATATTTAGAATGTAATTACCGTGGATTTTTGACTAATAATATTTCGAGATAAATCGATGAGGAATATTAAAACATTTTGAATCATGGGTGAAATCATGTTGGATTTTAAAATTTTAGGCCCTTACGATCCACCGACTGGTTGGAAAGAAATCTTAGGAGAGCTGAATAATTCCATCACGGCTCCACCGAGCGCCAGTGCATCAGGAGGTATAATAATGATAATAAAATACGAACACTTAAACGTTACGCACGTCTGTCTGGGCTTTATCGAAAGCATGGTTCTTCTTTAACACTACACCTTTATTCTAATCATTAATTTAATGTAAAATCAAATGGGTTTTGCCTATAGCCATTTTTGTACTGTTTAATATTTTTTGAATACTTAATTAATTTATATTATACATAAACAAAAGATAATGCAATTTCTGTAAAACATTCAATAATTATATTACAATTATATTATGCTGTGGAATATTTTACATTTGTACTGAGAAAATTAAAATCAATTTAGTAAGAGAGACTTTTAAAAAGTAGTTTAAATACATTCTAGGGTTATATTGCAACATTATTTTTTATTATTATATTAAAAAGAGTCAATATTTTAAAGGGTATGCCATTTAGAAGTTTAAAATCAATATAATGATTTCTATATTTTTGCTATTATAAGTTATTTTATAATTTTAAACCTAGTTATTCATTGTGTATTTCAGTAAATTAAATTTCATTTAGAAATTAATGAAGTAAAAGAAAAATAATTTACCTAATATAGTAATAACAATGCACAGCAATTCTTTTAATAATCTAAAACTTAAATACTATATTTTTATGAGTTATTTAAACGAGTTATATTTTACATTGTTTTTAAATTAAAATCACAGTATAATAATATTATTATACAATTTAAAATATAATATAAATTCATGTATGCAAAAAGTAAAATGTATATCTTCTGTATTTTATTTTAAGAAAATGGTAGTCCAATTTGACTGGACGATATAGTTTTAAAAGATAAAATGATAAAAATCACATTTTAATTTATTTTTATATACGATATAATGGTAACACAAGTATTTATTTAAGTATTCAGATTAACAGTACTACATATAGTTACTATATTAATGGTTATGGCAATGGCACCCACTTGACTTGGCACGGAATTTACTTTTGGTTTTTTTTTCAAATCTTTCACTCTTCTCGAACCTCGTTTAATGCTCTCTTTTCAATTAACTATGTTTTTACTAACTTGTGTGTATTTTTATTAATAGTCCAAAATAAAAAAATATCGAGTACTTACTAACATTGTAAATATCATATAACAAAATATAATCTGTTATGAACATTTTTTAAATTTAAAACATAATTTTGAAATAATGTTGCTTTGAATATTGTTTGTTTATCCCTGTATAATCGAAAATCATATTTCCTTGCATTTGGACCATACTATATTTAACCCGAACCTGCTCTTACCAAACCTTTATCCTTCAGACGATTAATGCTTTTTGAACTATACGCATCTAAAACAAATATCTATTCATTGGATATTTATAATATAAGTGGTTAAATACAACAATATTACAATATTTTATTATATTTATATAATATATAATGTATAATAATGGGATAATTCATAAACATTTGTAGTCCTGTCGCTTGAATTTTAATCCTCTTGAGCCTTGAGTACAACAACACCTCATATAATTAATATTATGATATACCTATACTGTTATATATACGTATATTTATGTTTATATTGTGTATATAATATAGTAATAGCTAGATTATTATACGTATCTTTACGTATGATGACACATTGACACAATATATTATACGTGTATTTACTTCATTCACACGTTTATTTCATTATTTTTTTTAATATATTGTTTTTTTCATTACCAATTTATATAACATTATGTAAAGCTTATATATTTTTACACACACATAAACATATATTAATCTTATGTGTTTGTCATTTTAATTTATAATATATAAAATCTGTAAAGTATTTAAAATTATCTTTACACTTTTGATTTTACGTAGTTGTATGTCGCGGATGGTAGTATATTATAGGATAATGATAGGAAAAAACATATTCAAATTTTTTAATCTAATACAGTTTTTATTTATTTTGAGAAGTTATTGTTTCGTTTCTAGCATGCTATTTAATTATTTACATTTGTTGAATACAATGCTATTAATGTATATTTTATTATATGACACAATATAATAAAATACATTGTCCCCAAAGGATATTTGGCACGAAAAAACTGAATATTATGTTGGTATATTTATATTATTTTTATTAAAATTCTTTGTTTTTAAATAATGGATGACTGTTTTCAAAGTTTACATTATTGTAATATACTAGTATTCTATAATTTTATTAAACTCATAAATTAATTTATTAATATTTTTAATTATATAGGTACATAAATGTAATTAATATTAATTGATTTCATTATTAAATCATTAATATCATCATTAAATGGTTTGATATTTGATTAGGTCTAATATTGAATCAATAAAAATGTTCGAAGACATGATATTTTAATAATTTACAATTTATATTAGGTATAATAATATTATAAATATTATATTCGATAATATTTTATTAATAATAAGTGTAATTAAATGTGATAAGGTAATTAGGTTGTAGCTTGTAGGTATACCTATGTTATTATTACAAGTTTATATATCGTGCCTATTTTTACTGATATCAGAAATATTACTTTATGGTTCTAAGTTCTAATATACTCATACAAACATCTGATGAGAAAAATCATTAAGGTCTTAAGTTTCCTAATATTGCTTGGTATTTCTATATTAACTAAATACGTCGTGAAATAATTATTTATATAAAAATATTAAAATTTATAATTAACTCAAATCATAGTTTTAAACAATTAAATAAATACCTAAATTAATAATATAAAATTAAAATAGGCTATAAATAGGAAAGTATTTTTTTATAATAATGAAAATATTTGATTGTTTAGGCTTTAATCTAGTTAAATTGAAATATTAAATAATTTATTAGTGGTAAATTTATGTGTATGTATGTTTTTATAAAATATTGTATCATGTTTTAAGCGACTTTAGTAGGTATAGTGAGTGAGTGAATGACTTAAGATAACGTAAAATATGTTTAAATATTCGGCAATTAATAAAATCTTTATTAATAAATTAGAGAGCTCTATTATTATATTACAGTAAAATAAATTTAATCTTCATGAAATGTTTATTTTCTTAAAAAAAAAATCATTTGATAAATAAGGCTATTCTTGTTCTTGACAACCCTATGATATGTGTTGAGAAAAAAACTCAAGGGATTTCATTATCTATAGGATTCTTGTCAATTTTTTACTATATTTATTTATAAGTAGTGGAAATTTTGATAGGATATAAAAGATATATTATCGATATCTATATTTAATAAATATTAGTTGTGACAGCTAATGTTTTAGTTTTGGGAGCTGGAAGAAAAAGTGCTAAAAAGTTTACAAGTTATACTATACATATACTGTTCCTTGCAAACAATTGCTAAAGGCTTGGGTTTTTGGATAAATAAAAAAAATATAATATTAATAATAAATTAATATGTCAAGCTTTATTGTGTGTAGACAATGACGATATCTGTGATATGATGGACTATCAAAAAAAATTTGAAATTCTCAACACTTTTGATCAGGATTCAAGGTCAGAAGATGTTTCGGCACAGTTTCAATATTATGGACAGTGTACGTTATAATATATTCTTTTGTATGTTTACAATGAAAAATAATACGTTTATTTATATTTTTATAGCAGCAGGAAATTCAGAAGATAGTGATTATACAAGTGATTTTAATTATCCAATATGTCAGCAACAGGCCAATTCGTCAGCTTCACAGTTTAGAAATCTTGCTGATCAATTAGAAATGAGTCCAAGCAGTAGTACAGAACATCTGAATACGAGTATTCTAAAAAAATATATATTTATTTTTTTTTAGTCTTAATAAAAAATTATTAGTTATAAAAATTAAATAAAAGGAAATTGAAAAATACAGGAAATTATTAAATATGGTAAAATATAAAAAATAATGTTTATGGGCATGAATTTTATATAAAATTTTTGTGCAGTTACATATTTTATTTTTTATAACCGAGAATTTTTATCAAAGTACTTTTTTTATATAATTGCGTATAGTTAAAACTTTAAGTAAAATATATTATTGCTATTAATAGCGTCCTGTTTTTTTATACTTATGTATAGTATATTTAAATTTTGTTTAAATATAATTCATAACTAGTTTTGCAAATTATGGAGATATTTCATTTAAATATCTTTCATAAAAAAATATAATTATTTTGAAATTATACAATTTTAGTTGCACACACACACCACAAACACGTCACACACACATACATATATTATATGTATTATACATTATTTTATATGAATAGGAATATACACATTACACATTTAATATTTCTATGATAAATTCATTCTTAATAGAATATAATTTTTTTAATTCTCTTCAAATATTGATTTTATTTATTAATAAAATTGTTTTTTAACTTGATGTCTATAAATATTTATTTATTTTTCTATTTTAGTATATTAAAATCAATCGATTATATATTTTACTTTAATTTTTATAATTTAAAAATAAATAATATTTATTCAAACATAAAATTTAATTAATAAATTAGTAATTATGTATAATAAATTTGATTTTAAAAATTTTAGAAAGTTCAAGGAGGAATCAACATTATTATGATTCTCAAAGATATGATGATGGGGATGTTCCTGAGGATGATCTGTATTATAATAGTAGACCAAACAATTATAAAGACCATAAAAGGTAGGTACCTACTTATAATTTATAAGTTAATTAGTTCAATGTCATTATTTTTATATATCATTAAATCAACAATAACAATACATAGGCGGAAAAATGACTATAAAATAGGAGATGGTGAATGGTATGATGAAAGTTCATCAACTTCATTTCAAGATCATAACCGATATCCCGTTTCTTCCAGACATTCTTGTAAAAAACACATTTCTAAATATCACCAACGAAAATCAAATAAAAGTATGTTATTTTACGTTTGTAAAATGTACATATATTACAATATGTTTGTAATAATATACATCAAATATAACATTATTAATGTTCATTGTTACAATTTGTAGGTCGTAGATCAAGTTTGGAAAGACAAACGTCTATGTACAGACCAACTTATTATGAGGAATATTATGACAATGGGGACCAATTTGAATCCTATGACAATAAACAGTGAGTATTATAATAATTCATTTTTATTGTACATAGGTAATTAATTTTATATGTCAATGATTTATAAGTATTATAAGTATTAAATTTATAAGGTTTTAACTTTTACATTAATATTACCTACATTTGCATTATATTATATTTTTTTCGCAATAGTTATATTTAATTTTAAAATACGAGTATATTAAATAATTAAATAATACCTAATTGCAATAAAAATTAAATGTGTTATTAAAAATATTGTATATGTTACAACAAAATATTATGAGTATATATATATATATATATATAAATATATATTGTCTCTCATAACTTTTGATCTTTGAAATATTTTAAAGTTTTATTTAAATATAATTTTGTTACTTCTGTGCTATAATAAATGTATTACATTTTTTAAATATAATTTAATTATACAGAATTTTTTGTTAAAAAAATACGAAAATTATATACTCATATTAAATGATATATTTTAAAATAGTTTAACTTTTAAACATTTTAGTATAACTACCTTATTTAATTGTAAACAATTTTTTAATTTCGTCTGAATTCAAATACTTCATTGTTAGTTATTTTTACCATGAACAGTATTGGATGATTTAAAATTTTTTTTTAAGATATAATTTGTTTTCAGTTATTAATTATAATTAATTACTTATATAATACCTATCATATCTATTATATATGATTATGTCATTTAGCTAGTAAATTCATTAATGTTATATTACATGTTTATTTTAAGTTCAAGAATTAAATAATATATATATACAGACATTATTATTATTATTTTAATTCTTAATAATATATTATTAAGAAAGAAAAAATATATAATTATTATTTTATGCATAAAAGGATAAAAATTAATAAGCCAAATTATATGTTTACTAATTGTAGTAGGAATAGGTAGTAACATAGTACTTTGAAATATTACGCTATTTTACCTATATTATTTAGTCAATATATTATTATTTCTTAAATATTTTATTTTATGACGAAAATAAATTACATCTTATGAGTTTAATGTGATTACTTCCTTTTTATTACATTTTACAAAAAATATAACACGTGTTCCATTATACTTGTATATTAGATTATTATAATGGTTATAAAGTATATTATTGTTTATATAAAATATAATATATCTAATTTTTTTTTTTTTTTTAGGAATCGTAAACAAGTGATCCCTTATGGATCAGAGAAGTATTATAATGATGGACCTAATGAAGAAATGTATAATTATGATAATAGGTTGAATAACTCTTAATTATTTTGTATAAAACTGAATATGATTTACTAATATAATTTAATACATTTAGTTATAGTTATGCGGACCAAAAAGAAGAGGATAGTCAATGGGATGGAGGGGGCGTTGGAGAGTTTTACTATTCTCCTGGATCCAGTAGTGACACTCAACAACTAAAAACCACTTATCCCGTTCAACAAGAAGTTGATGAAGAAAACGAAGAGGTAAAAAAATCAATAAAATGGTGAAATTGCTATTTTTACCTATTTACTAAAAAAATATTTGATGATCTTTATTTAAGTTACCTAATTGATATAAAAAGAAAAAATATAAATATATATTATGAAAATATGTATATTACTATAAGTTACTTCACGTAAAATAACTTTAAAATTTAATAAACTATCTAAAATATAGATTAAACGTTTAAAAGAAAAATAAATAATTACTATTTTAGATTGGCAAAGTGATGAATGTACTTTAAATAACATTATTCAAATAATGCACTATTATTTATTTTTAGTAAATAATTGTTTTCGGTTATTCATTATAATTGTGTACCTATAGTTTTTTTAATTTTATCAATTATTCAGAAAATAAAAATAATTTATTACCTATAACAATGATATTTTTTTTCTGATTTTAATTAATTTATTATATTGCTTTTTCAAATCAATTACTATTAAATGATGTTAATTTATTTTCCTAAAATGAAAACAACACAAAATAAAATTGTCAATTACATGATATTCTTTATAATTATATTAATAGTTATATGTAAATTTATATATATATATATATATATAATATGTTAGTAAAATGTATATTAATGTATGTAATAATATATTCTATATTCTATGTAATAACTAGTTATTCTATAAAATTATCTAAATATGTGTCTGTTAGTGTATAGTAAATAATTATAAAATCTAGTTAAAATATATAATAATGGTTAGGTCTTAGTTATTGTATAGAATTGATTGAAATCTACCTAACACTAGGTATCATTTCACTGCAATTCTAAAAATGTGTTTAGGTTGTACAACAAAACGATACATAATATGCTTAAAAAATAATGTTTTATGTAACACAACATGACAACCAAATTCTGTATATACAAATAAATAATTCATAAATAATCTTATCAAATGATTAATTAATCTATTAATAATTTATAATTTTGACGTGTCTAAATAAGATGTGAATTTTTATTTTAAATATATATTGTATTGTATTGTATTGGATTTCTTACTAAAATTAATGTTGTAGGTACATATTATATATTAAAATTATAATAAAATATTATGTTATAATTAAATCATGTAAATAAGTTAAATACATATACATTTAAATAATTTGCCGTAGGTAGTTATTTTATATAATATCTAATTATTATAAAGAATAACTAGTTAAAGTTTTTATTTTTACAAGAATTATATAGTTTAACTGAATTTGCTCGTTATTTTATAAAATACCTAATTATTCCATATATTATCTGATTTGTTTACATAAACACTAACATATATACATATAGATATATATCATAATTAATAATAATATTTAATATTTGTCTTTAATTTTTCATATAACCGTTCTACGATAATTTTAAGTAGCTTTTAAGAATTCTTTGTTTATTACTTCTGTCAATCTTCTTTTGCATACAAAATATTTAGGTATTCTACTTTTATAGTAATATTTCATATAAAAATTAAATAATAAAGGTAAATATATTTACATGCGATAACTGGTGTATAGATAAAAATAATTTAATATTATTTAAATAATCACAGAATATATATATATATATATATATATATATATATATACACATTTTGAATATTTCATCTACATTATTCTATAATATAATTTAGAATTATAATACAATCTTATTATTTAAATTATATAATATTTATTAACCCATAAAATTTATTATATAAATAATAAATAATTTTATAATCTAACTAAGAGTATACTATTTTAAAATGTTTCTAATACATAAAATGTGTTTTTTAGGCATATTTTTCACCAAATCAAAGTTATGAAGATCGTCATTATCATGAAAATCCTTACGAAGTATCACCTCCAGTAGTACCAGCTCAAAGACATAAACAACTTCCCGAAATACCCACTAAGAAGACTCCTTACATGGATTTTTATTCAAATTCTTATTATAATGAACAGATAACCAGTACAAAAAAAATTTTACCTCAAATACCCCAATCTCGAATCAAACCATCACCATCGTTACCACAAACTTATCAAAAAATTATACGTAGGTCTAGTATTGATCAAAGATCAAGCTCATTAGATCATAAAAATGGAATAGATTATGAATATAATAATTCGATGAGTAAAAATCAATTTGAAGAATATGATGATGGATATTATAATGACAATATTAATTTACAACAAGAAAACCAGCACACACAGAATAATCAAAATAATTCAATTTCTATTAGTAATATAAATAATGATTACGAAAATCATAGAGAAATTGCAGAGGAGAAAAAAGATGAAAATGAAGTATTTAACAGAAGAGATACGTTTATGAAATTTTATCAAAGAACAGTGAAACATTTAGAAAATCCAAGAAGTTTTTTTCAACAACAGAATTGCGATTCAGCAGAATCACAAGAGGAACACAAAGAGGTGATATACACATTTTATTTCATTATATATTTAAATTAGTATTCATATCATATAAGTCCATAATAATGTGTATATAGTATAAATAAAATATATTTATGTCGGTCATCAGCATTTTTAAAATTTTAACTGAATATCAACTAAAACTAATATAGGCGATTGTAGCTAATAACCGTAAAATAATTTTTCTTATTATAATTGGTAATTTCTAGTTGTTTTTACTGTAATTTTTCAGTTTTTTATTATGTAGATATGAACAAATTTTTGTTTATCAATATTTAATAAAATGTAAAATGAATATTATATTAAGTACCTACCTGCTTATAAATAGTTTCATAACAATTTTATTTTGCCTAGTTTTATATTTATAATTTATAAAAAAATTAATATTTTTGAGGTTTAATAATATATTATTTTAATCATTTATTATTACATAAATAGTGAATTATAATTATTGTATTATTAAAAAAAAAAAATAAATAATAATAATATTGATAATCATTTTTACATTTATTCAAAGTAATTAAGCAGTTATATTTTTATATAAACAGTTGTTTTGTTAGTTTTTCAAAAAAAAAAAAAAAAAAACAAAAAAAAATATACTAATAATTTCAAACTACTAAATCAGTTTAATTTGTAAAGATGTTATTACTAATTTAGTTCTTATGTTAGATAACTTAATACGTCACTGGACTAAATGTGTATATACTCATATTTATTTTATATGAATTGTATTATTTTTAATAGTAATATTTTAATTCAAATTTTATTATTTATTATTCTATCATAACTATGTACAGAAAATAACTATAGTATATTATGATATATACATTTTTTATAAGTGTTTAGTAATTATAGTTAATTAAAACAAAATAGATATACTTGCATAAAATTTATGTACTTTTAAATGTATTCATATAAATTTATAATATTACTTTCAACTTCACAAAAAAATGATAATTTCATAAATTTAGTTGTGTATACAGTAAATGAAAAATAACTTTAAATGAAAATAAATTTTTTTATTATTTTATAAATTAGAAAAAAATTTTGTTTTTAAATTATTATATAAATTAAAAAAAATGTTTCATTATAGAAATTTAAATGCATATTAATGTAAATTGTTATAAAATATAAATATTTATGATTTAATAAAATTGTAAGATCCTCTAAAGAAGAAAATTTGGAAACACAAATTTTACTGTGGATTTAAAAGAAATCATTTACATTTTAACTTTTTAGACCAACTAAACTACAGTAACTTAATAACCTAGATAATAATAATAATTAAGAAACATAATTATTCAGTAAATATAAATTATTTATAGTTTTTAATTATTTTTATGTATTTTTAATAAGGTATAATTTTAATATTATAATTATATGTATAATTTTTCATTAGATAAATTTAAATAATTCAACATTTATTTGTGTAGGTTTTATTAATAAATAATATTAAAATTTATTTATATATCATTATATTAATAAAACAATAATATAAATTTATATTACCTAATATAAGATAAAACGTTAGTCATAACAATTATAATTAACATTTTTAAATAACATTCCATAACATTGTTTTCAATTGTTTGATTAGGAGTCATTTGAAACTGCCGTGTCATCGGTGAGTACTTCTAATCGTCGTTGGATGCAAGATATGTCTTCATCAAAGACAAGCAGTTATGAACAATATAAACCTAAAGAAGATACATCACCTTCGGGAGGTTATATATTAAGGCCACAGGAGTCTACTGAAAGTTATCAGGATGAATTACTACCAGTGGATGACCATAACGATGAGCCAGAATCACCCAGGGTATTACCGGAAGTTCCAACTTCTGGCGGTTCTGTTGATATGTATTCTATTCCAAGTCCAGTTAAACAATTTCCTCCCTCTATTTCACAACAGCAACAGGAGAGTATTGAAGAACACGAAGACGATGATCAACTGGATCAGGATGATGAAAAGGAGTTGTCGACTGAGGATACTAGACCACCAGAACAAACAGCCCCAGAAGATAAAAGTAACTTGGCGAGAATGCGATGGCATAAGGCTTATAACAAGATTGTGCATCAGCTAAATGTAAGTACATTATTTTTTTTCGCTTTTAGAAATTCGCAAATTAAAATTGTAACCATCGGTTTATAATTGATAATTCTCAATTTAAACTTATTTAATGGTTTACCTTTTTAATTACCTATAATTGAAGTTTGCACAAAATAAAATAAAATTAATATAGTGTTGACGAATCAAATTTAAAAATGATTAGTTTGTGTACTTATGTTATATATTATATTATATAATGTCATTAGACAAAGAAATTATTATTTAATTTAATTTTGATCATAAAACATAGTTCATTAGGTACCTATATATTAATATATTATTCTGTGGCTTATTGAGCTGTACTTGGCTATACTCGATTAAGAATTAATTTTTTAGTAAATTATTTGACTAAGTAATATAAAAATGTAATTTTGAATTAAAATAATTTATATAATAGATTAAATATAATCTATTAATGGATGAAGTGAAAATTGTTTGACAAAAAGTATAAATAATAAAAATACTCGTATAATACACACATCATATAACCAACTGGTACGTTGCTTATTATGAACGAAAATTAATTAAAACATATAATAATTAATTGTAGGTAGGCAATAATTTTATTTTTATAAATTAAGAAATAAATAGGTACTAAGTATTATATTATGTTTTCTTCACAGTTTTCCACTAATACGGTTATACTCTATTAAATAAATGAATATTACATTTTTCAGATAATATTTGAATTTTAAATATATAAAACTAAATTATTAAGTTATTCTTGTGATGATTTGATATGATTATATGATCTATTTTTTACCTTTAATATAAGTGAACATTCTAAAGAATTATTTAAATTGACGAGTAAATTTATAGAATGAACAAAAAAAAAAAATAAACTAATAATAATGAGTCAAAACATAACGTTTTTACGCACAATTAATCCTTGCACCTCTCCATGAACTTTAATACACCATAGGGAAACTTTTTTTTGATTATAAACTTTAAGAAGCAGTTAATTTTCCGTTTGATAAATTAATGTTAATTTTTACATATAGTTGATATGGTTTTACGTATTTCAATAATTAATTTATTGAATAAAATACGAAAATATGAATATTTAGTGTACGTATATAGTTTATAAATTTATAATCTTTATTGATATAGTTGGTATATATTAACTATAATGGTATATTATAATATTTTGTAGTATTATAAATATACCTTTACCTATTTAATCCGTATGTTGATTTACAAAAATTATTGTTTTCATTTTTTTTTTTTTTTTTTTGTTTCACTAGATATTTACATTTTAAAATTGACGGTTATATTTTTATATATTTTACGAAAAATAATGTTATAAATTAAAATTGGCCGACTTAAAAAAACAATAAATATATAATATTATGCCACATTTGGCATAGATAATAATTATATTGATATGGTTATTAGAATAAAAATATATATTATTATATATTATGTTATTGAGGTATAAGTTTTTCTATAGTAATATTTTAGTAATATTGATTTTATAAAAATGTCCTATATAAAATTATTTTATTACTAAAAATGTATGCATATTTTACCATAAATATTGAATTTATAATAGTAAACTTGAATTTGGAGGGATAGCTTAACCCATAATTTACATATAAAAATAAATGGATTTATATAAAGTATTAGATTATTAGTTCAAGTGTGGAAACTACATTAAGTATCATATTTTTGTGGTTTTATCATTTTTAAGGAAATATAAACATAGCACATTATGCATATTTTATTCATTAAAATATAAATTTATGTATCAAACGTGAAAGTAATAATACATAAAAATTGTTCATATTTTTTTAAAATCATTTTCCACTTATACAATTTTTAAATTGTTGATGTTTGAAATTTTATAAATTTTTATAATACCTACATTAATTTATAAAGCATTATTTCTATTTTCAATTGTTTATAAATAATTATTTTGAATCCTATATCTACATTATCAATTATATTTTTGACCTGGTTTAAACGTTTTTGATATTGATGCAATATTTTACATACTTGTCTTTTTAGAATATGAAACATTTATTAATGGAATTGTTAGTCTATATATTAATATAATCATTTTGTTAAAGAAAACAAAATTATTTATGAACTCGCATTATGAATAAAAATATTTAATTAAAAATATTAAATTATTAATTATCAAATTTATTTAGGAAAATATATTATGATATAAGTTGTAATTGTAGTGAGTTATTCTATAATACTGAACCTATATTTTAAAGGTATAATAAAAGGTAACAAATCTAAAATACAATAATAACATTATCAATGAATGTTTTAATTCGATTTTATTTTTATTTGAAATTTTTGCATACATTTTAAAAATTGTTTACCTACCTATACGTTCTAATTATTATTATTACACTTCTATGAATCATTTTTTTTTTATTTATCAAAAAATACATTGATAAAGTTGTTTTTTAATTCATTTTTAAATATTTATATTTTATTTAAATCCGATGTAGTTTTTTATTTTAATTATTTATCTCAATTGGGAGGATTTGTTAGTATTGACCACGAGACGAATGATTTATTGCATTTAAAATAATATTATCCAAGTTTAATAATGGTTTTAGTTTTCTAAATGTTCGGAAATAGTATAGAATAAACTGATTTAATTTAGGCAT
Organism: Tetraneura akinire; assembly: GCA_021307375.1. Lineage (NCBI taxonomy): Eukaryota > Metazoa > Arthropoda > Insecta > Hemiptera > Aphididae > Tetraneura > Tetraneura akinire. The sequence continues at coordinate 15,056,630 of JAIUCT010000009.1, forward strand.
CTGGACAAAACTTAATATTATAACAACACAGTTAACGATATTTGAATCAAGTGGATTACCAAATTAGTTCTATATTCGAATGTTGGTCGTTTAGTCGAAATATACCATCGTCGGATGGTAAGTTTGAACAAACGTTAACGAACGTACATATAACTGAGTTAATGAAGTAATCGGCTTTACGAACCAGCAATGGTAACGATTGTAAGTAAAACGACGTTACTATATCGCTTGCAATATAGAGTTAGCTATATACTTTACCAGTTTTCACTCTCAAAGTTTAAAACGAAAAATTTTATACTGTCACATAATAATAAATTATGTCTTGTTAATTATTGTTATTGAGTAAACACATCGCGGGGGCCCGATAACGTATAGAAATTACGATTATTACAATAGTGTTTACGCGATAGTTGGACGCGATAGTCCAGTAGTCAAACAGGAACTTTACATAACCGTGCGAATTGCGGTTACTCTTCTACACGATATTATATTGTTATTATCAAATATTTATTTATTCTCAATTCTCATCGTGGGAATATGGCGCGCGTTATTAAATTACTAGATTTATTATTTATGGAGATTGATTTTATTGAAATTTTGTCGCACGTTATTTCATTTCGCTCGCCGTATTCATGAGTTCTCTATATTATGTACTATTCGGAAATCGTTTCAAGTGCACTCGATCCGTTTAGGATGAACGCGTTTTACGAGAAGTATACGAGTATATTATTATTGTTGGAAAGATTTATTTATTTATTTTTTTTAACATTATAAACGCGCGTATGAAAACGTCGTCCATAGGACGTACCTGTATAACGTATTATAACTAAATAATACGTAGGTATACGTAACTAAATCGTAAATAATAATAATAATTAATAATAATAATAATACTAATTATGTATAAATATCACTGCGTATATCACGCTGAAAATCATATCGTTATATAATAATAGATTAATAATAATAAATATTGATATATTGATGTTGTGTAGTCTTTTTGTGAGCGTCGAGCCTTAGTCATTTTACACAGATTCCAGAAATACTATACCACCGCGTGTTATTTAATAATATAATATTATATTATTTACATAACAATTATTATATTATTATACTCGTGGCGTATTGCCGATGCACTGCAGGTTCGTAATGCGTTAAATTATAATATTATTATCGTTCGAATGACGAATATCAGGTCGGTCTAGAGGGGGAATTCGGTCGTTCGCGCGATGATAAAAATATAATAAAATAGGGTACCTATATACCTAGGTATACCTCTACCGATGTAAATTTCTTATATATACAGTATACACATTATACGTATTTGCGGAAATGTAATGGAAATGCGGGCTAGACACTCGTGTGGTCGACCTTAACCATTACATATTATTATAATATATTATACTCGTATGTATATGTATAATATAGGTTTTGACCATCCTTGTATTTAAATATAATATATGCATACGGCAGAATGTTAAATACTATACGCGTAATAATAATATATACGATTGTTTATGCATGTATATGCTCCCACCTACACCGCATAGCATAGGCAGTAAACTTTCGAGTTCACGTGAATTGTTTGTGTCCTCCGACGGGAGCGTGGTTTTCAAATTTCAACTAGGCGACGACGTTCGCAAAATCGTAATATCGTATACATATGCATAATAATATATACTGTATATTATTTATACGGCGATCGAGAGCAAAAAATTAAACTAAAGTGACGGGTCGACTGAATTGATATCATATTTCATCAGCAGTATAATAATATTATTATTGTGACAAATGCCGCAATATTATTATTATTATTATTATTAATATATGATATATATATTTTTTTTAATTCGAATTTATTCGATTTTATTTCGAAATTTAATAATATTAATTATTATACGATTAATACGTTTTTACGTGTTTTATAATGTAACACGTTTAATATTATACTAATCAAGGGTTTTAAATCTAAAATGTAAAATGGTATAAATGTGTACACGATAAAATATCTACAATTATTGTTGATATAACATTTTCAGTATTCCTATAATCTTTAGATACAATTCAATTACGTTCTAACTACTGAGTAGCTATACACAATAAAGATAAACTCTAATAGTATTATAGTTTATTCTATTCGACATCGTAAAACCTAGAGATGGTTTTATTATTAAAAAACGACATCATGATTATTGTTTTATATTTCTCACTTATTTTTAATCTAAAACGAAATCATTTTCATTTAGACTCGTTAAATATTTTTGTGTTTTTCTTTAATAAATTGGACAGAGGAAAATTATTGTATGACAAAAATATTAAATGGTTAACGGGTTAACGTTTAATACAATATAATATATAACTATAAATTATTTCTAATAAGTTCAATATTAGTTTTAAATTTTGATATGAAAATATTATATTATTTCTTTGTGTTAACGTAGCACATTATTCTCAATTTGCTATTTTTCATATTTACATTCAATTATCTTAAATTAAATTAAGTAAAAATATTACGTTTGAAATGAATTTAATTTAATTATTATTTATTATATAGTCGTATATTAATCATTTTCATTGCGGTATATTTAGTTACGTAGTTTACTACGTTGTGCATAAAATATGACTTTTTATATATTATGTACATAAATATTTTTCCGGTGTAATAAAATTTAATCAATACCTATATACCATATTTGATTTATAATTAATATATTTAAAGTTAACAAGTAAAATATAACTACCTACAAAAATTGATTAAAATAAAACTAAAAAATTTGAAATGATATTATCTCATGTTTTTTGAAAATTGAATTTACGAAAATAGTTTCATGTAATTTACTCGTTTTTTCTATACAAACAATTGCTTAAAAATATACCATACACGGATGTACCCTGGAGAATGGTTTCGAAATCATCATTGGTCCTCGGGACGATTTCAATAGTATATTTTATTTGTGTTCGTTGAGATTATTTTGCCAGCTAATTTTTTTTTCATTTCGAGTAACATAATATAATAATACCACAATAAGAAACATTAAGTTATATTAAATATATATAATGGAAATGATCTATAAAACTTTTATAGCAAAACATTTTATCGGTCTAATGACTGTTTTGTTTGTACTTGTATACGGCTCAAAATTACTAACTGTCCGAAAATGCGTTATTAATTAATTCTGAATGTCACTCAGTTATTATACATTTGACACATTATGTTAACTATAGTGAGCGAAGGTATTGTAATTCTACGATTTACTATCCGTAAAAAATCACAAATTGTTTAATTGTGGTTGGTTTATATTTTCATATAATGAATTTTTTAAGTTCATCCTTAAAACTATATGATTATTTAATATGTATTTCGTGAAAATAAAATATTAATAAACCTGAGTATTGTATAATGGAATATTATAAACGATTTTTGACATTTTGTCATTAGGTTAGGATTTTAGTATATAATTTATTAATGGATCTGGAATGACGTATGGTTAAACTTTAATTTTAAAATATTATTATTATCTACTCTCACAATCCAGTAGACAATTGATTTTGAATGTACCTAAAAGATATTAAAAGCAATATGATTGTGGATAAATGTATATTAATTGATTCATACAAATTTTCTTATACAATTAAAATTGAATTTATTCGTTAAATAATTTTAATTATACAAAATATAATAATTTCGATACATTAATATTTACATTATATTATTTTAGTTTTAAATAGTTTTAAATAGTTTTTAATAGTTATATATCCTATTCTATTTTATTTATATATGAAGCTATTTAACTAAAGTTAAAAATTATTGTAATAGAATTTCAAAAAAATAACCAGCAATTGGTTAATTAAAATATAATTTTGTGTTTTAAATAATACTCAACAAAACTATAATGAACAAAAAATTAATAAATTATAATAATATAGCATCATAATTTAAATATTATTTTTCATATTTTATTGTATGATAAGATTATTACAATTACACGACGTATACTTCATATATGCGTATATATGCGGTTCATACATATTTAAAGTCTGTGAGATGATCAAGAATGCGAAAGTATTGTATAATATATTATAATATCTTTTGTGTCTAGGGGACATGCGTCTACCTTCCTAAACTTTGAATGAATGTATAGTTCGTGATCCTTTATTCCTTTATAGGTACGGTAAAACATATTTGACGTTGAAAATATGTAGCCATTCAGAATTTTGGAGTATTTCAAAATATGGAATTCAGTCTTGGATAGCTATGAAAATAAAATAAAATAAAAAACAAATTATGTTCATATAACTTTCAAGTCAAAAAATAATAAATTTAATAAAATTCAATTGTTGATATAGTAGTTGTAGCAACTAATAATAGACGGAAAAATGCCATCCATAAGTATCTATACGCATAATATATTATATTATTATAAAAATATCAACATTTTTGCATAATCGGATTAGGAAAACGAAAAATGTGATTTATTCGATATTGTTTTAAATAAACTTTTAATCGTAGTCACTTATTATGGATGTTAAATTATTTATGGAATAAAATTATATCAATAAACGTAGGATATTAAAAAAAAAAAAAAGTTTGAAATTGAAACGAACGAAAATAAAATGTTTTTGAAAAAACGGAAAAGTTTAATAGAAAAAAAAACACAGTAATATTATGTAAAATTCTCGAACATCGTTTGTGTGTCATGTTTATTACTTTCCCCCCAACAATTTTCAATTACTGTTTTAATAGGCAGGTGTTATTATTATTATTATTATTATAATTATTGTTCGGTTTAGCATATTATGTCGGCCGCTGCAATATTCGAGTTGGCGTTATGGGTTTTATTTTTGTTTTTTAATGTTATTATTATTTACACGAGAGATCCAGAACATAAATCGAATAAAAACACGAAATAAAACTCGTTATCCGATCGTGTGAACGGAATAACAATATAATGCACACCTATTATCTATAATATTATTATACCCAAGTGCGTAGTCCAGTCGTACGAGATTCTGATTTGGAAGCATTACCCGGTACATATTATTATTATAATATACACCCGGAGACAATACGTGTATTATATCATAATAATAATAATAATAATGATCATTGCGCTGGACTCTCGCGGAATAATCAACAAATTAGTGTGTGTGTGTGTGTGTATATATATAAGTATTTTTTTTTTTTGCTTTTAATTGATTTAAATAGAATCCAACTAAAAGTGTATATAAAACCTTGGGGGCGTTATCATCCGCAGCATGCGGTATATACATACCGGATAATTGAAAGGCCATGTCCGCCGGCACAGCGTGCGATAACGACCTCCCACCGTCCGGTGAACATGTATTTGTGTATTATTTTTTTATATTTTTCCTTCTGGCTTCCACGTACACGCACTCACGGTGTTGACACTGTGCTACGCGCATCCGGACGAAGGCGACGAACGATACAGTTTCGACGACCGTGTGTGTTCGTGTTTGTGCGTGCGGGTTCGCGTGTCCATCGCGAATAGTTTTTGACCGAGAGATTTCCGCCGAACCGACTGCGATCGTCGTCGGATCAGAACGAACACACGCACGGGGACTGCCATGGACCCGCCGCCGCCGACGCCGAACGGCGGAGGAGGATTTTTGTCCAACAGGCGGATTAAGCTGACGGCCGTGTTCCCGATGATCGGCGGTTCTCGGCGCACCATTCTATCCAAGTCGGACTCGTCTTCGTTGGCCAAAACAGGAAAGGCGACCGTAGTTGCGGCAGCCGCGGGCACCGCGACTGCGGCGGAACGTCCGTCTCACCCGCAACAACTTACGTCCAGGAACCGGATGAGACGGGGTTCCAGTCTGACGGACCTAAACAGATCCGATTCATTGGCAGGTACCGAAGTTAGCCTAACCGTTATACCCAACCTAACCCCCGGCCTCGTTGATCTTAAATCCGCTGCTCGTTTCTGCGTGTCCGTTCCGTGACCAATGTACGTTTAAAGGTATATAGTTATATACTAAATAGCTGTGTAGATGATTTCTTTTTTAATCGCATCCGTTTCTTTTCTTCCGATCAAACAACGGTCACGGTGAATTTCAAACACATTTTGATTCTGAGTATACCTGCAGAGAACAGTTTCGATAAATCGTCCTTGGTTCACACGCTGGTTAGAACTTGGCTCGTTCTCAAACTTTATCAGTCCTCAATAACTATCAGATGTATGGGCTTTCCAAAACGAATCAATAAAGTGCGCCGATATTTGTTTATATTTATTGAATGCTACCACGGATCCGAGTAGTTGTGTACTCTCATTCACGCTCTATATAAAATATAGTCAGCAAAAAGTATATACATTGATTTGTTAACTAACCATGTTACAGACGAGTTTAACAAAAATGCCCACGTCTATATAATATATTGGACGGTTAGAACGGTTCAAGTATTTGACGCTGCAATGGAGTATAATTAAATAAATAATTACACACAGTTTTTACGTTTTAATGGATTAACTTAGTGAATTTTTAAATTTGTTTATTTTTTAAAAGAATTGTTTTTTATATTAATTTAAAAAAAAATTTGACTAATTTTTATTATTTTTTAGAGTCGCAGACTAGAAATTTATGATATCAGTGATAATAACGTTATTATATCTCATTATATTATGTTTTAATTCTATACAAGTTTATATAATTAGCCATATTTTTGTTTATTTATCTTATAAAACGTTTAATGAATATTACATTTATATAACCGTACATAAACTTCTATGTAAATATATATGAATAATTATAATTAATTTCAGTAGGCAACTCGAAAGTAAATTGTAAATTAACACATACATTTTAATTTTCCGACCATATTTATCTCGCCATATAACATTTTTTCGTATATACTCGTAACTCGTATATCAAAATTTAAAAATATTATATATCATATTGAGTATAATATAGTGATGGATTCTAATTAATAATACAATTGTATAATTTATTGCATGTCAAATTTTCTCTACCTCAACATTAATAAAATAAGAATTATGACCGTTATAATATAATGGGTACCACGAGTGGAGTTTGAAAAAGGTTAACAACAATTTCATCTGAATTATTTGATATGCGTTCGTTGTATTCCAACAAAATATTATTATGTAATACTACCTATGTTTTATCATTCAAATTTATCTAATTTAAAAACTATGGGTTTTTTTGAAATAATGTCATTTTTTATCGTGAACCGATAAATTAAATTAATGTACACTTCATATTTTTCTCTATTCTGTTATAACGTTACTCAGAGTTGAATAAACAACATGTACTTGATTTTATTTATTTCTGAACGTAAAGATTCCATGGAACATTTTTAATCAGAAATTCCCTCGGTGGCCATGCAAGAGAACAAATCTGGCAGCTTTGAGTATTCTTGTTATTGATTGTGTTTTGTATAACACCGCCCAAAAACAGCCACCACGCCTCGTTTTGAGTTAAATCCATTTCGTTGAGTTAAGTAGGAATACGTAAACGTAAATCATCAAAATTTTATATTATATTATTGTATTGTATTTTCATGTAATCACAAAAAATAGCGAGTTAATATTGGCCAGCGTTCATTAAAATAATAAAAGATATATTATGTATGTTATATATTTCGCCAATTAAAGCAATAGGTTTTATCGTAAAACACGAAAAAAATTTAACAATTCTATTTTAAATTAAGTAATTCGTTTTAATCGCACGACCTTTTATCGAAATTATTAAATTCGGGATATATTATTTAGTATTTTAATATTTCTGTCGACAAAAAATAAAAATTAATAAATAAACACAATAGGTTACCTTCGGGCACGGAGATTCTAGCAGCTACTCGATATAAATACCAAATACCAATACCCATTATAAAAATTCTCTCAATCGAAATTTAAGTGAATTCACACGTTTTAGAACTGATATTATAATAATACCCAAGAATTTTAAGATAAATAATTTTATATATTATTAATATTGTATTGTAATATAATATGTGAAAAACCGGTTCGGGTATTGTTGTCTGTGCCCCATAAGGTTCTACTGGGAGTTTTGGTGACCTGATGAATTTAAAACGATTCTATGACGACTCGTCCATTGGTTCGGCTGAAAATCTAGTGGCCCGAGCTGTACCGTTGTCCACTGTGTTTTGCCGACAACATCACGCCGCCGGGTCCGAAGAATCTGTAGGTGCATCGGAATTCGCCGGTACCACCGCTACACCCTATCATCACCGGTCCAGGATCGAATTGCAGCAGCAGCAGCAACAACTACAACAACAACAACAACAACAGCAACAGCAGCAGCAGCAACAACAACAAAAACAACTACAACAACAACAATACCAACAGCAGCAACAACAACAACATCACCATCACCATCATCAGCAGCAACAGCAACCAACACGTCGATACGCTTCCGAACTGCAAGGCGTAACAAACGGTCGGTCGAGTTGTCTGCATCAGCGACGGACCGATATGACCAGCCAACAGCGTATCGAGCGAATGTCCAGAATAATGAAACAACAGAACCAACGCCCTGAACAAATGATGCGGTTCAGGCACACCATGACGCTAGTAAGTCGAATTAACAATAATAATGCGTTATAGACATTTCCAATTTTTAAAATCCACAAATCCGGTCACGTCTGTATTTATCACGAGCACCAAAATCATTTGATACGAGCCAGGATAATTTTCATCCACGAAACGATCGGGGTCAACCACTCGTTTTTGTGTATTTATAGGGTGTATATTGTCTGTAGTAGGTACACATGACGTCATCGACTCGACTATATTCTACTCGTATTCTCGGTATAAAGTTTACTTGATACACGTAATACATATAAGATTATGTAATTGTGTGTCGTGTGTGTATCCTGTGGAAAGTTTATGGTCTGACGTTTGCACTCACAGGAGAGGCCTAAGTGCGTCTGGACGTCCATCTAATTTTACATTATAACACACTATAATATAATATTGTGATTTATGAAATACGCGCTGTTTACGGAGTGTTCGAAAAATATACGCCTATATGATGCGATAAGTATTTTCCTTTCCTCGATGAAAATTTTATAATTCTCATTCTCGCGTATAAACTGAGACTATATAAAATTACCGGTCTTAAATACGTATAATATATAAGCGGTATATAGAATATAGTTTTACATAAACGATATGCGAAAATCAGATTAAAAATATATTGATTAAAGTTGGACGAGGAAACCACAATGTTCCATAATAACGTATTTTTTTCCCCTATATTGTATATACAAATGTAGAGTGTTCAGAATTAAATGATACAAAAACGGTCTAGAAAATTATTACGTTTTTGATGTCAATTCAATTATTTTTACCGAGTACCATTTTATGATATTAAAATATTATTCTCAAATCTGACTAATTATTTTAATATTTACAAAAGTGAGTTATGTAATTATCTTATACCTCCGAATTTTATAAAGATGCCAATTTTAATTTTTATTATAATTTTGTTAATCAAACTGATCTCCAAATGTACAATAATTAATTATTCATACGTATGGATCGGAGTAACTCTCAACAAATCAGATAAGTGTTATATAACGGGATCTGATAACTGCGTACATCTTCACAAACTTCACATTATATAATTCATAGTTGAATCGTATGTTTATGCGAACAGCAATATAATAATAGTTCAAGAAGTCACGTATATACGTACATACTGTATAGTGTATACCTTATAGTCATATTAATATTATGTTGGCTTTTATACCATAAGTATAATATAGTAATATTACCGAGTAATATAATACGGGTGAAGCATACTACTGGTATCTAAAGTCGTAACGCTTAAAATTTAATTATGTAAAACAACCGTAATCAAATTTTAAAATAAAATTATATCTGCGATGTGTAGTAAAATACATAAATATTAATGGCTAAATACGTATGAAAACGAGCATACTTATAAAATACAATATATAGATTTTTGGTTCACGTATAGACTCGATTTATTAAGTGTTAAACTGTAAATGCGTTATTGTTGTTTGCACCGTATAACGCATTTTATAAATATGAATGTATGTATTAATTTACATAATGTAATTAATTAGTTATTGGTAATTTTCATAACATAATAAATTTGTTGCCATTGAATCCATTGTAAAATTATTTATCTAAATTTTGCCTTTGATACGATTATGATTCATCGTTTTTTGTATTCATGACGTATGGTTTAAATAATGCGGTAAATTATTTCAATAAAATATATTACGATATTTATGTATGTAATTTCAAGCAGAATAACGAATGAAGAAATTATATTTGAACATTATTACTATTTATTATGTGTATCGTATAAATAAATTTCTATTTCCTTTGATCAATACGTTTCAAATGGGTTACAAAAAGATCTCAATATATAGAAATGATATAATTAATCATATTTAGCTTTTTATAATTTTAGATATTTTAGTATCTAAATACTTTTCTTAAAATAAAATTAAAGATAAATTATTACATTAAAAATGAAATTATATCTATTTAATTATTCTTGGAAAAAATTTAAAATATTGCAATTTATAAAATGAGTTTGTTAATACAGAGTAAAATAAAACATTAATTATAAGTGTCATTAAGTTAGCAAGCAATTAAACTGCTCTACAATTACTTCTTAGGTACAATGGAAAACTGTTGTAAAGTCACCAAAACAATAAAATACATAAAATGACTTATGACTGACAACTTCTCATTTAATTAATTATTATTTGTAATATTATTTTTTTATACACAGTTAAAAAAAATTAACTTATTTTGTTGTGTAATTACTTACTTAATTAAATCATTATTTAAGACTCTTTATAGTTAACTTAATGAAGTTATGTTTTAAATCACGTTTCATACAGTTAAAATATTAAAACAATTTAATATAAACATTTCAAAATTGAAAAGAATTAAATTATTTGAGCTTTAAACTTTAATCAATCTGTATAAAAATATTAGTATATCAATAGAAATGATATGTATATTTATTTATATTTTTATAAAATCATATTTTAATGATGAAATTATTTGTAAATCAAATCAATAATAAATAAAATGATTATTTTGATATAATATCACGATTTAATTAAGTATCAAAACTACAGCAAAAATGATTATTAAAAATAAACATTACCTCATTACAAGACTAATCAACATTTATGGCACAATGTACCTTCGTATAAAATGGGCATACTAGCTCTAAGTATACATGTTTATTTTAGTAAATTATTTAATCAGACTGCAGTGTATAATGAGTTTTCATGCCAATTCCTTCTTCTATTACTTAACTGTTGGCTTAATACACATATATTAATATGCATTATATATGAAAAATGCAAAATTTATAAATTTGGCATGGTACAGATTTGGGTAAAATATTGTGTTGTCAGATCAAATTTCTAAACAAATATACTAGTAATTATTCTATAATACTACATATACGGTGCATAAATAGCAGTTATTTAATTTCGATTATTACAAATATAAAAATGGATATTATAACAATATATTATTATTATTATTATTATTATTATTATTATTATTATTATTATTACTATACTTAAATTATTATACTAAATTATTATACTTCTAATGATTAGACTATATTCCAAAGATAAAATTATACCGAGTACTCATTTGCAGATAAAATGAAATTTTCCATTACCATGTAGTATATATAAATATTAGTATATTACTACTACTACACGACGTATTATCAATGTTTAAAAATTATTTTCAGTGAAATATATGGACACTACTGTAATAAAAAATAATAATATTCCTCGTTTATAGCCGTGAATATTTTATATTAATTTTAATTTTAATGTTGTTAATATTTATATAAAATACTCGTATAGTAATTAGCTTTTAGCTATTAAGTATATTCAAATTAAATAATAATAATAACATGCAAAAATTGTTATTATTATTTGTAGTTAAAGATTTTGGTTTTTAATATATTACATTTCAATAGAAGTTCGGTTGAAAATTTATTAATTTTATTAAAGAAAAAAGTAATAATAATAATATGACGACATATATTTACCGAAGCAACAGTGATTGGCAATTCTAGAAAAATATGTTTGAACATTTTACAATATGGATCGTGCTTGTCATGAGTAAAACCATAGTCATGGTAGCAAAATAAACACACACGAACTTATGAACACGCAAACAACACACGTGAACTAACTTTATGGATTGAATCCCCACCACCGGTTATAACCATAAGGATATTGTTTGTAAATATTACAGGAAGCCAAATGAAATGTTATCAATTTTGGTCATCAAATATAAAAAAAAAACGTTTTTCCAACAATGTTTTTTAACAAACGATTTTTGCCATGTGATGGATAATATTTTATCATCATCACAATATACTGAATTATTACTGAACGTATTACGTATTTACGTATATATTATTACGATAGTATAGTTATTAACCTGATCACTGTTAGATTCTCTAGTATTTTATTATCTTCATGTATATTATATATATATATATTATAATTATATAACTTTCAATTTCTGTTATTAAATTAGTTTCGTAGTCTCAATTAGCTTTGTAGTTAATAATTCATGGAAAAATATATCGGATTCATAAAAATTATAGTGGTATTAAGTTGAGTTGATTAAAAAATTTCCAAACGTCTTTCTGATAAATAACTATCATTATGTTCGAAAAAAAAAAAACGCCCTCAATTGTTGATCCATTTAACACGTTATTATTTCAAAATAAATTTGGCTAGATTTCAAATTTTTCCATACATCATTTTACAGATAGGGTGTTTTTTTTTTTTTATCTATATTAATATATCTTAATGGCCAAACAAATAAAATATTTGTATATAATATTGACAAGTTTATTTTTTCTAGTTGAGTTGTTTTAAACAGTATTATCTTATACATCTAAATATTTTGATAAACGTATTTTCTTTTTTATTTCATTTTATTACTTCACAAATAAATTATGGATTAAAAAATAATTTATTTAATAACTCTCACTAATATAGTACATGTACATACAAAGTGTATTAATTTGTACGTTTTATTTAAAATATATCGTTAATATCTAATTAGTTTATTCTGAGTTTGATAATAATTTTGATGGAAATCTTGATTGTATTACGTTACTAATTTTAATTAAAAATTTGCATGATTTAGAGAAGTCTAATGTAAAGTCTGTGTCCGACGTATTATAATAATTCTAAGTCTGAATGTATAAGTAAAGTTAGTTGTAGTTCATATATCAGTTTAAAAAATAAGTCATGATGATCTTAGAACTCACGTAATTGAACTGTCATACAGTATATTATTCCGTAACCTTCATATATTCTTACCAACTAGTTGCAGTGACTTCGATATAAAAATAAAATTAAAAGTAAATAAAAAATAAAATAATAATAGATAATAATTGGTATAATTGTATTTATAATTAGTTTTATTTTATTTGTACTTTTTAGATAATATTGAAACAACAATTATTTTTTTTTTTTATATTTTCATTATTAATATAATGAACAAAATATTTATATTAAATAATATTCATGTAGAACATTATTGGTATTAATAAATTTATTTTATTTTTGGTTCTAAAAGTACAATAGATATTTTATCATTGAAAAGAATTGTTCTGCCAAGAAAACTGCCCCCTCTCGGCCCATTAAGTTTGCCCATCATCGTCAAGACGTGGTTTTGAAAATGATGTCATTTTTCAAGTTTATTGGTTGTATTACTTGTCGTCCTGCCGGTAGAGAATTCGAGACATTTGGTTTTATCCTATTCTTCGCTCTCTATTTAGTAGCATATCAGTCTTAATCAAATCGGATGCTCTGATATCACTCTTGTTCTTCATTCACCGCAGGGTGGAACAAAAATACACTATGTATAATAATAACCTCTCATTCCACCGCTGTACGTTCACATTTTATTGTTATTATGTAGATATTATATTATACGCACGCATATTTCAAAAATCATATTATAATATAATAGTGAGCGTTTTAAGACGAATGGAGTACAATCGTTTGTTTAGGTGAATACCAACGAATTACCTCATCGGATATCTTTTGCAAACAATGATTTTAGTACTTTAGTTATAATATGTATTATTGATAATTGATATATATATATATAAATATATAATAGATGTTGTTTTGCATTATTTTATGATGTTTGATACTATCATATTTTAAAATGTTAATAATTCACGTTTCTCCTGCATATAAAAAAATAATGGTAAAATTTCCGGAATATGTAATTGTTTTAAAAACAGGCTAATATTAAATATAGGGACAAAAAATAACCAGTAATTTATTTATTTAATAATTAAATCAATTTTGTTCCGTAGAGTAGGTGGTATTGATAAAAACTCTTTTTGAAAATAAAATTTGATGACACGTGAAATTTTTTTATTCCATAATATATATATTCCACTGTGTGGATTAAATTGTATGAGATGTGATGAAAACAAAACCACCCGTGATATTGGTGTTCGGATGAAACCAGAATTATGTTTATTATTATTATACTAATGAACCTTTTTTGCACATAATTATTCATTATGTAATATACCTAATATAACAGTGATATGTATCGAATAATATAAAAATAAAAACAACAAAATTACTTTACGTTAATTAAATAACGGATGGCATATAACATTATATTGTTCATACTACAAAATATACTTTTACGTTTAAAAAAGAAAAACGTAATTTATCAAAAAGAAAATTTACTATATAAATATAAATATGATTAATTGCAATGTACAATTATGATGAATGAATCACGATTTATAAACTTTTTCTCCTGATATAGTAATTTATTTTAATTTAATTATTTTATTTATTCCTTTTTATTTATTGTTCATTAGAATTTATTAATAAATATAAATCGTTCAAGATAATACTCGTTATATCTCTAGGAATAACAATTGATGGAACTCAATTAGTTGTTAACAGTTTTAACGTTGATAAATTATTAAATACCTGGTGATATTGACTAATAATAATAATATAAATCAATTTTCTGAAACTATCGGTGAAATATTTATTTTTTATTTAAAAATTAGATTGATCGTTCACAATAATTATTATAGTGTTTTGTAATAATTAGTTAAGTCATATAACTATTGAGAAGAATGTTTATATTATTATAACTAAATTGTATTATAATATATTTTAATTTATCCATTGTATTTAAATTAGTTAGTAAAAATTAATATATTATGTTATTTACTTTAACTTGAGTGATTTACTTTTAATTTATTAAAAATATACAATATTCTAATAATTATTTTATTCTTAAATTTATTAGATTATTTTGATTAAACTTTGTTCGACATTTCATATTAAATTGTAAAAATATATCTGTAGTACTTATAACAATATTTATTGGGTGAAGAATATTGTATTTATTTACTAATGATTTTAAACACGTATTTGACATTTTTCATTAGCTTTTGAATGCTTTTTACCCTTTAACTTTTTTTAACTACTCTCGTCACAACTTCACAAGGACTAATTAGGTTTTTTTTTTTTACATATTTTAAGACTTCATAATGTGAAAATGTGCTGTTTTTCTACCCACAAGTTTTTTGATGGATAATGATATTTGTTCATTACATTGAAAATATTAAACAAATTGATTTTTTAAATAATTAAGAAAAGTAATTTAAAAATAAGGATATATGTATATTATATTTGTAAATATTAATTTTTATAATTAAATTTGGTATTAAATTATTAGATATTCAGATTTAACTAAAGTCAATATTAAAATAAAAATAAATATGTGTGTACATATTATTATTCTATAGTAAACAATAATTATCAATTAAAATTTATATAATGGAATAATGGAACATGTTATTTAAGAATTCATTATAAGTACCTATCTGTAAAAAGTATAATATTGAAATAGTATAATTAGAAACTAGTACGTAAATCGTACTAAATCCTAATGTAATTCTTTGTTTTATTAATATAAATCTATTATATAATATTAGTGGTTCAAATATATAATTAATATTTATTGAATATTCAGATATGAATTATTTTGAGGATGTTTAGTGTAGTTAGTCTTTGCGTGTGATCTTCTACAATGTTATTGTAGGTTATGAGTATTGAGTTCAATATGTCAATAACAGCAAAGTAAATTATTAAATTGTTTATAATATGAATTATTAATTTAAATATAATTATTTGAACATTATAAATAAATTTATTATTGAATCTTCATTTAACGTGAATTTCATAAAAGAAAAAAAAATTTAATTATATAATACTATGTATTTTAAATAGTCAGAAATTGCTTTTTAAGAAATGTTCGTTTATTTATTCACTTTTTTGAAACAATACATTTTCAATAATAATTATTATTTCTCCATGAAAAATCTGTTATATTATCTTGTATACAAAGAAAGATTTTCTATGAAATATTTTATTCAGGTCATCCTAACCTATAGTATTATAAATCCTAAGAGACAAAAAATAACTTATATATTGTTATATCTTTATAACTTTTGAAAATGAAGCGTGTGATGAACTTTTAATGACTTAAAATTGAGAATCAACAAACGTTTTCTGAAATTGTACATAATTGTTCTTTTCTTAAATATAATTCATACGCATAAATGCATTAAATATAACATACGAAAATTTAATTTTTAATTAAATGTAAAAGAGATGATACAGCTGTGGAAGAGATACAGGTCTAAAAAGGATAGTATTAAATTTTGAATGAAATTTTAATGCAATGAAAAATCATTACATTCGAAGAATGATTTTGAATGAAGTTCATTAGGTAATATAATTTAAATCAATACAGATTAAAATTTTTAGGACCTTAAATTCCAAAATTGTTAATTTTATTAAATATTATTGACAAAATTTTAAATAATAATTTGGATCCATATAAAAGATATTAGATTATATCTACTATAAAAATTTCAACTTAACACAGATATATATAAAAAAATTGAGACTGGGATTTTTCTAATATTTGAGTAACATAAAAATAGTAAACTGTTTTAAAATATATATATATAAATATATATAATATATTATGTTAGTATATTATAATATTGTAAAAAATTAGTGTTGTTAATTTTATGTATCAATAGAAGTAACTATATAAATATTAATATAACGTAATTGTATATAATTAATTTTTAAATTTATGATGATAATCGTTGGATATTGGAGAAACTTTTTTTGGTAATACTTATATTTACTTTGTAACTATGTAATATATCTGTATGTTCGAGAATTGTAAATTAATAATTTCTTTCATGCTATTTGATTAAATAAGTTTTTACTATATACATGGTACTCGTAATATAAATCTCTGTGAAATGTTAACTTTTTGTTTGGAATATATTGATCATTAATTTATTGTTTGTTGTATATAAAGTATTAAACAACAAATAAAATAATATACTCGTATATATTTTTGAGAAACCGTAACTTTATATTAATTTAAATAAAAAGTAGCAAAAACAAAGTTTGAAAGTTGAAACATATTCATAGTTCATACATAATGCTCAATGTAACTTTAAACC
Source organism: Tetraneura akinire (assembly GCA_021307375.1). Taxonomy (NCBI): domain Eukaryota; kingdom Metazoa; phylum Arthropoda; class Insecta; order Hemiptera; family Aphididae; genus Tetraneura; species Tetraneura akinire. Next base: position 15,074,216 of record JAIUCT010000009.1, read on the forward strand.
GAAACAAATTACTCGCGATTTAGTTTGTTGTGTAAATGGCTAATAAAATAAATGCTAAATGTATTTGACTTCTACAAAATACGTATATTAGCCATATTGTGGAGCGATTTAGTATAGACTTTGCCGTTTTTATTATTTTATGTGTCATAAAAATACACTGTTAAGTGTTACCTGCAATAACGTTGTAATAGGGGTAACTCTGTCTAAGTGTGGTAAATCGTAATTTACATTCAGAGTTACTTTTAGCCTATAATTATTACTATACCGTCACGAGTACCTCTCGTACATAAAACCATGGTTGTGCTTTAGTAAAAAAAACTTTATTTCAGCGTCATTCAATCTAACTTTTTAATCAGTAGTCGTTGGATTTTTTAACAATTTTTACATTTGACTCTAAAGGTATTTTTTTTCCTGAACTTTTAATGTATACCTTCCATTAAACATTTTTTTTTTTCAATTTTATATCACTATAAAAAATTATATTGAGTTACTACACACGTGTTCTATCTATTTATTCTAAAAATTCATTTTCAATAGTTTGTGCTATATTAATATTTTTTTGTTTCAATTAATTTTAAAATACGAGTAAAATGTATACGATATTATTATATTAAGTGATAATAAGTGAAAACTTAAAATTGTGTAATAGAAACAAATAATATCTCATCATTATTGATCATTTTAAAATTATACTAAGTTTTATTTTAGGAACTGTTTTATGATATTTAACATAAATATTATTAAAATACGGATTAAATGTGATGCTTAGATATTATATAATAATTTTATAGTGTTGTGGCTTTAATAAATAATAATTATTGTGTACAATTAATATAATTACAATGCAATCAATAATGAAAATTAAAACGCAATTCAATTGATAAACCTATTTAAATTTATTTATTTTTATTATGAGAATATAAAATTATAAGACGATTTTAGTATTTTATAAATATTTAGAGAATGGAGATTAATGTTAAAGCTTAAAGTTATTCGTAAATCGTAATATATTGAGTAGGTATAGATTAATCTTATTTTATTCGGTTTAAAAATTGTAAACGAAGTCGAAACTCAAAAGTCCATATAAATGATTTATGGTAATCTATCCTTTCAACGCATTTATTAAGACCATCAATTTTAGAATTTGTATTTTTTTTTTTTTTTTTTTTATTGTAAAATAATAATCACAAATGATTACAAAAATTTAAACATGTGCCATAAATGTTGTATCTTTAAACAAGTCACGATAGTCATTAATCACCATTTACTTTACAGAATTTTGTTAACTATACATAGCCTAAAACTAACAATAGTTCACATTTATAAATTATATACGAGTGAAAAGTTTACGAAAACAGAATTATTTACTACGTATATTAAAATAAAAAGTAATTAGTGAATAAATATGGAACTTATATTGTAAAATATAATAATACAATTAATGTATTTTTTTAATATTTACTATTTTTGCAAATTAATGTCAATAAAAAAAAAATTTAATTGAATTAATTGAAAAATATTATTTAGTTAATATTGCGAAGAATACATAAAGAAAATGTATCGTTAATAATAAGTATAAACATTTTTTACACGTTATAAAATGACGAGTTTGAGTATATTAAAAAGGCCAAAAATAAATACAAATAATTACACTATGTAAGAGCATTTGTTTATGTATTAATTATAATACAGCTATTAATAATATTAAAACAATATTCAGTTTTGAATGTTTTGATACATGATAAAAAATATACGTAGGTATAACATTATATTTATAATTTATGACATTAAGTTTTATTGAATTATTAAATAAGTATAGGTATACTCATAATAGGTGGTTGTTATTTAAAAATTATAATAAGCATTTTTTCATTAATTCATGTTAAATATTTTGTTGAAAAATTGTCACGTTTGTAATAAACATAAAATTACACTGCTTAATGATAAACATATGTGGATGAGTTGTAGTAGGGTGTAAAAGTATATTAAAAAATGTAAGTGTACTACTATAATTTATGAAAAAAAAATATACATTATGGTTTTAATTGATCTTAATATTTTATTGTTATATTGATAATAATATTATTTATTAAAACATTATTTAATGTCATGAAAGAAACATTCAATGTTATTTAACCATAATAGGATTTCTGTACATTATCATAAAACGCATAATTTAAATCTTCCGTTATAGTTTCGAGTTCTATAAAGCTGGAAATTTTCATTCGGTTGATTATTCAAATTTCGATGATCCCGCACGTATGAAAAGATAATCATTACATTGTGTATTAAATAGTTTTTCAAAGTTTTTTTAAGTAGGTATTATTTTTTCTATTTTGATCGCACTTCTTATCTATAATGATGGCTTATAAAATTCATGTGTAATGCATTTTATAACGTCGAAAGTAAATATACACGTATAAAAAATCTTAACATAAAATATTAAAGCAGTTTTTTTGATAAGAAAAATAACATAATTTTATAAATATGATAAAGTAAAAAATTAACACGTCATATGTTAATAACCAATATTTTCCTCATTCAATGTTCATTATTTTTATTACCTAATTGAAAACGGCACAACCCGCAATTCAACCCGTATATGGAATTATTTTATTATAATGTACAATTTAACCTAATTTCGCTTTTCATTCCAAATTATTTTTTTGCTTATATCATACGAAACACTAAATTTAAATAAATATGATTTATGAATGTTACATTACCGCCTATTTAATCGTGCGGTAGGTACATTCATATAATGGACATTTTACAAAATACGGTTTTAAACTAGTCTCTAATTATCATAAAATCGATAAAATGTTTGGAAAGGTACTAGAAGTAGCTAAGTGGATGAAAAAAGAAACTTTCATTGACTAAAAAATATGAAAATATATTTTTGTGTTCTGGTTTAGGGATCATTATATAATGTTTAACGGGCGATTTTTCTATCTTTTTCGTTCATTATATATGCGCATAGCATAATATTACCGAGAAAAAACACGATTTACGCATTATCAGGAGAGAGAAACATTTTTTTTCTCTTCGTGTTATTTCATACAATAAGAACAGCGTGGAAAAAAATAACGTCGTGTGTGTACAAAAATACGAGTAAATAAATAAATAATTCGATTTTCTCGCGAAACTTGCACTCATCGGTCGTCGTCATATATTTTAACAATATAATATAGAGGGTGATCGACATTTCAAGTTATTCAGAGGCTCTTTCATTTTAAATTACTTAAACTGAGAAAAAACGTATACGTTACACATTGATGATAAAATAATAGTACCTACATAAATATAAAACCGCTTATAGAATTTACGTGATATTTAACTCGGATATTTTCGGCGGTTTCCGGTATTAAACATTTGAAAATTAAATGGAAACCATTAATTTTTTCTAAGTAATTCGTATACCCTGTAGTATCCTATACTCTGCATGTTGGATATAAAACTCGACTGAACTGGGACTGTATCGAATATCGTCGAAAACGAAACGAGCGATGCGGTGCAAAACCTTCTGTCGTATACTCGTATGCATATATTATTATGATGGTATTATTGTTGGGCGTATATTCTAATAGTTCGTGTATCGTTTTAGATGATTATAATAAACATTACTCGTCGTGATATTATATTATGTGTAGGGTATTTTATAATAACGGTCTATTGTGTACTATTTTCATTATCATTATTATTATTATTATTTTCATTACTATTATTATTATTATTATTATTATTATTATTATTATTATTATTATTATTATTACGCATTCGGCCTTGGATAATAACCTCAAAAAATATGTTCGATAATAAAACACGGTGTTAAACATGGGGAAATATTATCCTATCCCTCTCGTCTGACGAAATAGCAAAATTTAATTGTTCATAATAATAATATGAACAAATATACAATTAAACTATATGTAATATAATATATATTATTATTGTTGTGTTGTGGGTAATTCTAAAAATATACGTAAATCATTTTTATTAATCGTTGTGTCCGCGTTCTCGTAACAAAAATCTAGTCACGCGTTAAAATCTTTCGTTTTTCCAAAACGGTAAATTATTACCTATAACTATTACGAGTATATTCGAATCGGTCCGACCGCGATAATTGGGCGATATACGACGAGTATTCACATATAATAAGGGAAGTTCGCCATTTTATTGGTATCCGTGACTATATTATTATTATATCGATTAAAATAAATAATCCGACTAATCGTATCTTTTCCTCTCGAATTCGCGCGATTTTCACCTTATCATATCCGGGTTAAACGGCGTTAATTGGCGATGATGATAATAAATAATAATACTGTATTTTGAACGTGCGCGTTTTCGCGAAAAATACCATCGGAAAGTGGCAGCCGTAACACGAGTGTACGCGAGTTCGCCTTTAGGTTCGAAGCGCCCGTCACTCTCCCCGTGTACGATTTATTTATTTATTATATACATAAATACATAAATACACACCTACAGAGCGTTCCCCGTAAAAGCCTTTTGCGTATGATTAACACACACACACGCGCGCGCACACAAACGCACGTTACAATCATTAATCTTGTCTTGTCCAAGAATTCCGGCTGCGGCGTTATACGCACAATGCGGCGCGTAAAAGGGACTGACGTCTGATCAATTACCCTTCGTCGTCACCGACGACGCCGCCGCCGCAGTCGATATCGTCCCTTCGACCCCGCGAATCGCTTCCGTCACGTCGACGGTGGTGCGACGTTCGCGCGGACTGTTCGCGCGGGTCTCGCTGTGCATTACGCCGTTTGGCCCCGATCGACGCGGGCGAACGCGAATCCTTCGGTGACAACGCGCGCGTATATATACATTATATTATTTATATAATATAATATAATAATATATAATACAACGCGTAACAACGGCAAAGGTCATCAATCAGCGAAAAAATTATTTCGCGTGTAGTATATTATATATTATATAATATTTCTAGCGTGTGTATTTTTTTTTTTTTTTTAGTGTAAAAAATAACCCAAGACGATAAACGAAATTTCGCAGGCTTAATATCCTTCGTATATATTATATATTTCCTCTCCATAACACGATATATAATTCTATTATAATACGAGTATATCGTGTATATATTTGATGGCCGTCGTTTTTTCGCGCGACTCGGTTATAATAATACTATAATATAATATATTGTTATTATTGCGGCGTATCGATTTTTTCGAATGGACGCTACGATACAATCGACCATAATGTACAAAAAATTATACGCGATATTTTATATAGAAATATAAATACGATTATATTATATTATAATGTATAAACAGATCCGTATATGTTATAATCGTATTATCGTCGTTATTTTTTTAAGGGTTTTATTTAAGGGACGAACCTGCGGCCATAATTAGACGGGTACGACGGAGCGTGGTGCAACTTTCCGACAATACGAGTCGTCCTAATAACGCGACGCTACAACCCGTAGACGGTGATCATTTTCCTTCTCCGTCCGTCCGTCCATCATCCCCTCGAACGGAAGAAAGAACTTTCGCGTTTTATTTTCGCTCTTTTGGGGAGCGAATAAATTCAGGGGTTTTATTTATTTTTTTTCCAAACGTTCACGAATAAAAAGGTTTTTTTCGCGTACGCGGATTAAATAATAATATTATCGTTTGCTCGGATATTTTCACACAGAACGGCCAGTACGCACGTTTTAATTGCAGAACGTCACGTTGGGAATAATTGCGATAACAGAAATAATAAATTGTTTGTTTGCCGTTTCCAACGTTGGGTCGTATATTAAATTTACTTAAAAAAAATTACCTAACCTAATTGGATTATTATTTTTTACGAAAACAAAGTCTTATATTTTTGTTAATATTATTTCGTTTTTTTTTTTTTTTTTTTGCTTGTTTTCCCTCTTAAACTGACATAATATTATATAATTATTAAATTCAGAGCGATCATTATTTTTAATAGAATACGTATTATTATTATAATTGTTATTAGTATTAGCTTTCGTGCATTATTATTTCTATCGATCGCAGTAATTTATGGTTCGGTTTAGTTCCTTCCGTCATTTATTATATAGATATATTATAATATAATATGTCTATAATAATTGTTTTAAAATATAACAGTAAACTATATATTAAAAGCAAAAATCGATTTTTCTGCAAAATTAGTTATAAACTTATTTCATAATAAATTGACATTTTAACTTATTTAAATTGAATTTTTCGTAAAATTTATTATTTCATTTGTGAATAGTTTAAAAACTAAATGGTGAAATAAAAAAAAAAAAAAAAAAAAAAACACATATTTTACATCAAAGAATTAAGCATATAATATAGTATACTCGTATTATTGTCTCGTCGATTGGAATGCACATTTCATTGTAATCGTGATCGAAAAATTCACAAACGGTTTCTTTGGTAAAAACTTTTATATGATTTTACAATCAAGGAAATAATAAAGTTATTGACGCACATCGAACGCCCCGGTAAACTTCAAGGCAACGATTAGGCTTTAATACGCTCTTGTTTCGGCCCAGTAATTATATTCTCTCACTATATTAGTTTTGATAACATTGCATATATATATATATACATATACATTATAGTACATACATATTATAAAGACTCCCTCAGGCACGTAAAATAGTAGTAGTGTAATGTTTATATAAGAGAAGTGTATGTTTTGACTTAGCTCGGTAAGCTTGGTAAATCATTATTAGCATGTTTCGTACGCATATTGAATGATTAATTAAAATGTGCAAAAAACACTATTTTAAACGTTACTTAACGACATTAACGAAAAGTAGAATATATTTTAAATGTTAAAATTAGAAAAAAATGAATCTCGTGTCTATAATAGCTAGAAGAGTTTCGCCATTCTCGTATTATTTATTTATATTACGTCGTATTAATTAGAGTATTTACCAATGAATATTAATATATAAGTTATTAGATAAAAAATTTAGAAAAAATTATCTGTAGTTAACTGTAAAAATTAATTGCTAGTATTAATAACATGCTTTCGTAATTATTAATAAACGTAGTTTTCGCGAACACAATTTTTCAGAAAATGCAATAATAAAATAATATGTAAATTATTCATATTACTCGTATTTAAATAAAATTCTTTTCACACAAATACTATAAAGGATGCAATAATATTCGTAACAATGAACGTTATTTAAATTTTAAATATTTAATTCAAAATGAATACACGGAATACCGCGAATGTCCTATACTTAAAATATAAAACAAGATAATACGAAATATAAATATGTTTATATTATTATTTATTGCGAACAATGCAATTTTTTATTAATAAACTAAAACGTATTCATGACAAAATAATTTTTTTTTCTACAAAGAAATAAGGTTTAGAGCTAATGAAAATTTATTCAAATTACATGTAATAATAATTTACTCGTCTTAGTAGTTTTTTAATTACAAAATATTTACAATTATAAAAAATAATAAAATTCTATTAAAATTATAAATGTGTAGTTGCACAGTAATTACACATTTATAAAATAAATTATATTTATTATTTTAAATATAAAAAAAAATATGATATTGTATAACATGGAAACATATTACGGTGCATATTATTATTATTATTTTATATGTTATAACAACGCATAAATTATTAAAATTGTTTTATATGTTTATGTTTTATATTGTTTTCGTATAAAATTGTATTGATAAAATAATATCGTATATGTTATGTTTTATGGGACAACTAAAAAAAAAAAAAAAAACACATAAAAACCTTCAAACTCCATATTGTTTAAACTGAAAGGGAATTAAATTAAAATCATCAATCGTCAGCGTTTTCTGAAAACTGTTTTAGAATAGTTTTATTCTTCAATAAAAATGTCGTTGTGTATCTATGTGAATTATAATATATAACGTTATTTTTAAGACACTCGTAATGGGTCACTGTCAGAAATAAATCAAGTAATTCCCAAAGGTGTAAACATTTTAAAACCACGGTGTTTAAGTTTTTCTACGGAAACCGTATCGGGTAGTAAAATTCGGGGCAAAAATAAATAACTCTTTTTTTTTTTTTTTTATGCATATAATTTTTAATATATTTTTATCAAGATTTTTTACTACCTTTAAGTAAATATTTTAGATAGGAAACACTAGACTTTACAAGGAAATAAAAAAAAAAAAAAAGAAAAACTATTATTATACAAAATATTATTAAAAACAATGCGCATTTCTCTGTAAAAAAAAAAAAATAAATAAATAAAAAAAAAGTTGAATATCATCTCGTTATAAAATGATAATTTCTAAGATTCACGCGTATTATTTAGGTTAAAATAATTTCATACCCTAATAAGTTGATCGTTAAAAAGTAAAATCGACGAATACATCGATATTTTATTTGACATTATAGCTATAGAGTATTTATTATAATTTTCTGTATTATATACTCGTGCAAATGTATTTTTTCGTATAACGATAGCGAAATGTTGGACGCCGAACAATAAAATAAAATAATAATATGATGATTAAAATGTCTACGTCGTAAATATTTCGTTTCGAATGTACTTCGCCCGAAGAGCATTATTAACACGAATGACGCCAAGACCATTGTCTCTGGCGAAAAATTCATTTTGCGTTTTTTCTCATTCCGTTATCTCCGTATTTAATGCGCTTTAAAGAATCTTTTAGGTCAAAACATCCGGACAATATTATATTTAGGTTACATTTTGTCGTCGTCAACTTTTAAATAAGTTTATGTCTAAGTGCTTTTGCAAGTGCCTTGAGGTCTTACAAAGTTATGTAATAGCCATGGACGTTATACATACCCGTCGATTGAATTCCGTACTCGGCTAACGCAGCAGGTTTCTTAGATTAAATACAATTGATTATAAATAATAATATTGTAAAATGACACAATTCTCCTAGTTAGTTTTGGAATTATTACGTTTAAGTTTCACACAAGTGCTCAGTTTTAAACATTGACGTACAGACTTCAACCTTGTGTTATTGAAAGCTAAAATATTTTACGGGTTTTTCAAACGTTCCTGGAGGGTAAAAATGTTGATCCTATGATGACGGAATAAGTGATATATAATATTTTAATTTATCGAAAATGGTATTAATATTATGTATAATTAAATATTCCTAATAATAATATTTCGAATAACGAATTTGCGATAATTTTGACTTGTAAAGTGTCGTCGTATATAACCGTATAGTATAGCTTGTGTGTAATAATGCGTGAAAATAATAATTATTATAGGCTATAGTTGCCGGGTGTGAGTTGATCTCCGTCAGATATTCGCTCGTTGGCGAACAGGTGGTTTTTATACCTTCAGCGACCCCGCAGGACGTAGGTCTTGACGTATGAGCTATACCGTAGTTAACCCTTTTCCTCTTATAGCATATGGCCGGTCCATGTCGTTATTTTTTATTTACGAATCATTGGTATGCGATTATAATATACCTAAATCAGAAACCCGTTTATTACATATTAATTATAAATCGCTGTTGATTATAAAATAAACGTTATAACACGTACTCTACATGGGTCACAGCACACTGCTGTTATATTATTATCATCGGTATCATTTATGTAACACGATATATTATTATTCTTATCACTCTGGAAGTATTGTTATAAAATCTACGATGTATACACATATATAATATTTATGTACTCATCGCCGTATAATAATGCAGTGTAAAAATGGAACATTTTAACATTGTATATAATAATATAATATAATATTATTACGTCGTTAATGTTTATAAAGTGATCAATCACTACGTTTTGGTCGGGTTAGCAATATCACACGCTATTATTACATTGCGTCGTGTACGAACAAGTTTGGCGCGTGTATCGTTCGACTTATTGTCGTGTTATTATTTTGTTTTATTTTTCGTGCGTTTTGTATCTCGTTGAACGAGCGAACGCGATAAACGTATTATGATAATAAATAATATAAATACTATGAACGCGGTGTACACATCACGCTGGCGAAAATTATTCGCGTATCGATTTATCACCACGTCCATCACATTACGCACGGAAACAGAATATTAATTTTTAAATATTTAGACTTCATTCGTATACGCGCGAATTCCGACCAACGATCAACGTCATCGATACGCATTCGCGTCGAAATCTCTACGGGTTATAATATTGAATAATATATTGTATATTCTAACGAATTTCTATATTATTATATTAACGCGGTAACGTTGTTCCTGTTATAATATCGTGCGTTTGAACGACGATTGTATTATTATCTCACGGTTCGAGAGAATTATTCTTTCAACATATTTTTCATCCGAGAATCGCGTCATAATTTCCGCCTGTGCGCGCGATAGAGCGTGATGTACACTTAAGGGATTTATGTATATTAATATAATATTACAAAAATTATTAACTATAAACACTTCGTTTACTTTCAAAGGATACTCGTCGTTCCGCTCGAGTGTCTATAAAAATGTATAGAAACGCGCTAGAAATAAACGACTGATGCGTACGCGTAATAGTACAAACGTATTTGAGAAAGGGCTCGTGCACGATATTCAGCTGCAAATTTCTACTCCGAGCGTATACGATATTACGATGTGTCTGATAACGCGTATCTATACGTCGTAATATATTTACACGTACCTTATACGTAATTTAATACACGACGAAGACGGATAATTCATCGATGTTATATTGTTGTTATTTTATCAAAATTCGAGTATTAATACGAAATATTCTCGCGGTGTACGGTTATGCGTGTTAAAACTTAAAACGCGTCGAAAAACGGATCTAATAACTGAACTGAAATAAAATCTCATAACAGAAAAAAAAAATGTAATAGAATAATAATTGGATATGCGATATAAAAAAAAAATATATATATATATAAAATTTTACATATTGTAATGTAATACTTGACCCTTATTATTATTATTCTTTTTATTATACCTAATATATATTTTTACGTTTTCAAAGAACTGATAATATAATAATATGTTCTTTGGTTTTTTTTTAACCTCCTTGTGTTATAAAAACGTTTTTACAATTTATTCAGTGCGCCGTAATAAAACATACATTTTAACGTTATATTTTAGTTAAAGTATTTCTATATAAAATACAAACGCGTTAATACGTTACGAAAATTTACTATTTAAAATAGTAGTATTTGTTTTAATATTTTACACAATTTCATTTTTATATTATAATATTGCGTGTGTGCTACTACCGTCGTGTACGGTGGATCGTTTTTTTTTATCGAGTTACCGTAAACAAAATAATAATAAATTTTAGCCGCGACCATGTGGTTTTTCTGTTATATAATTTAATATTTATTAACGTGTTGTATTAACTGATGGATTTATAACACTTGTAATTCTCATTTTCTACACCCTCCGAAAACAATACGTTAAATGTTCAAACTTTAAATATGCAAAATATAATGGTAACCGTGGTAGGTTAAATATAGGTTGATCAATGACCATAGAAAACCAACCAACACGTTTATATGTGTGAATAAAATATTTTAGAAATTATTTTTATGTTTCGTCAAACAATATAGAAGGGAAATCGTATTCCTATTGTAAACCTATTGGTATTATAGTAAAATCTATAACTGGTAACTGATATATGGGCATCGAAACAAGGGAGTTATTGAGCCTTGTGCTATATAAAAAGTTAATTAAACTAATGTTCAGATTTTTTTTTTTTTAGGCTTTCTTTTACATGCGGGTGCTTATTTTAACTTAGAGGGTGCTAATGATCCAAAGCACCTCTCCCCTATAGTTGCGCTAACGAGTAAAACTATAATGCGAAATGGCTATTCTAGATATATTTTTTAAATGTTCTACTTTAATTAATTTTTATGTTAATTCTGCATAATATCTAACATTTTACAATGGAATATAGAAATTGACGACAATGACTAGTTTCCATTATTAACATCATATTGGACATTAAAGAATTATCGCTAATAAAAAGAAAAAACACAAGTTTAATCGTTTAGAGAAATTGGACAAATGTTTTTATGACCTCAATGCTCATAAAATACTTTTGTACAGTATTTTTATTTTTTATTTTTACGACGTCGAAATAAAATGTATATCGTTATTTAGTATATTTTCATCTTATTACTATACATAATATTGTGATTTTTATTTTGGTGATGATAATATATTGTAATTAGTTACTGTATGCGAACACGAGGTTGTCATAATGACTTAATTATAAGAAAAGACTTAAAATGAAAAACATGTATAGGTATAATAATATATTGTTTGGAATTAAAAACGTTCAGCTAGGTGTCTTGTAAATGAAAATATCTTAATAATATTATATATAAGCTATAAAAAAATATGTGAAAATATAATATTAAAATATTAAAAAATATTCGTACAGAGATTGAAAATTAAGACTATAATTAGAATTTCACAAATTAAAGAACTTTAATATTTACTCGAAAAAAAGAGGTAATCCAAATATTTTTAAATGGATTTTAAGAAATTCGGAGTAAATTAAATTGTCATTATTGGCGACTATAAAAGTTTTAATGCCGTTTAAAAAATTAAAAATATTCCCATTATTATTATTAATAAAATTTATTGACTAACACTTATATTATAATTTTTGAGATGTTATATTTGCGGATTTGTATTATCATATTTATTATTATTGTAGTTTTATGCAATAAACAATATTAAAACATATGATATGTATATCGGTGGTGGAATGGAATTTGATAACTGCATTATTTTGTTCATTTTATAATATTATTAAATAAAGATGATAATATTTTTTCATTAGACGTAGCGTTTTTCGTGCCGAAAGAGTCGTTATGTGGGGCCTTAATATAACTATATGACTACTGCCTTTTTGCCAATAATATTAATAAAAACGAAATTCGTGTGGTAAAAGAAGCTTAAATTTTGAATTAAATTATAATATTCATATAATGTTATATACTGCGAGGAATACAAACAAGACTTTAATCTTTATTCGTTGTTATTTCAGTTATTTTATATTATTATTGTACTCCGTTCGTTTATTTTTCGGAAACTGGCAGACGTTTTCGTTTCGTTTTCGATTTGTATAAAATAACATTATCATATTGTACATTTGTACTTGTACGTGTAATATATTATCATATAAACGATTGAAAATAAGTTACATATAATTTCTTACTGATAGATCTAAAATGTTCTTCGAAATAACAAAATTGTATTTATAAACTATTGAAAATATATTAAAAATATTTAATGTATAATGTCATAAGGTAAAAGTTATAAGAAGAAAAATACATAATGGACATTATTACATACAATTTTTTTTCATTATTAACTGATTAAAAAATGTAATTATTTTTAATCACGAAGACACGAATATGAAATAAATGCAAAACATTGTATGTTTTAAGGGTCATATGTTTAAAAATAATAAAATTTGCATAAATTCATCGAGCATTATTAAAGTTTATATTATTTTAAAGTACTGAATGTTTAACAATTTTAATGGTGTTTTATATTAGCACTGGTTAATAAACAAAGAAATCTAATAATTTTCAATGTAACGTTTAAATAATTTTAATATACGTATTATATATTAGGGCTACTTAAAGATGTTTTTATAAGTTTAATATAGGTAGATGATTTTAACTAATTTTATTTAATCTCTATAAAGTAAAATTTAATATTTACTATATTTACTATATTTATTTCTAATAGCAAAGAATGTAAATTATGCATATTATATTTATTATTTATATATATATATATATATATATATATATATAATATATAAATTTGATAAGAACAGTAAAATCGTATAATGAGCATTAAGTAGAGTATAAAGTTTTGAAATTCCGTTCTCTAAGGAGAATGCTTCTTTGTAAATTTACAGCCCGTTAGACAACTTTTGCTGACAACCCTTCAACTCATCTTCAAACTTAAGTTCGAAATGAAATAAAATTTGACAAACACTAACTGAGTACGTCAATGAATTAATCCGAAGGACTTTGACTTTTGTAAGAATATGATTCAATTTTGGTTTTCATTTGGAGAACATATTGTATTTAATCTATTCTGCATATTATTATCCAACTAGAGGCTATTACTCCATATTTTGTTAATTTTTAAATTTTTAAATTTACGAATTTTGATTTCTACCAGCTCGGCGATCCATAACTATTAATACTGATATTATTATTGTGAATTTCAAGATATCTCGTGTTTATGGCTGACATAAAAGACAATCACGTCGTTACGTCATTTCTCGGCAACTGTATTCATTTTATGAGCAAGTGGGAATGGAAGAGATAGTGAGAAAAAGAGAGGGTGAGAGAGATAGACAGACAGTGAGAAAGACATAAAGTTAATATAAGCTAAAATGATTATCTCTTATCGAGATTGAATAATATTCCATTAAAGAGCTTATGGACACGAGTAATAGTATATATATACGTGGTTGGCACTAAAAATGTCGTACGAGAGATTATATACTATATACGCATATATTGTATTATAGTTTATGAAGAAGATTTTTCTCTTTAGAATATCCGTTATTAAATATTCCCGACATTAAACTCATTAAACACGTCTCGAACTACGCGTATGCACGTCGTTATAATAATTCATTTTTAACATAATAATAATAATAATAATAATATATTTTAATTACTGACTCTCGTTTATCGTGACAATATTATAAATACTGCAAGAGCGGTCGTAGCCATTATTGAGCCCGCTCAATCGCTCCAGTCAGTATTATTAGAACATATTTATTATTATTACATACCATTAGTTATCAGATATGACATTTTAATTTAAATCTCCATAATCGTTAACTCGTTTAGATGAAAAATAATATATTATTATAAATACGAATTACAATTATTCAAAACGTTATTCTTGACTAGTAAAATTCATAATGAGCGTTGAACAGTATAACATTGTATTCGGGCTTCGGTTCTCATTTTATTCGGGGGTGTATATCAAAACATCGAAGAATTTATATATTACGAGGAAAAAATACCCTCGTATAAGCGTTCTGTCGATCGACCCGGATTCCGTACCGGAACAACGATCGCGTTTAACGGATACAATATAGTGTCATTTTCAATTATGTATTTCACGTTGTGATTGATCGCCTCCGTATAATGCAATGTATAAAACTGACACCACCGTCTCTGTCATAGGCATACATTATAATACTAATACTAATACTAATAAATAATAATAATAATAATAATAATAATAATAATAATAATAATAATAATAATAATAATAATAATAATAATAATAATAATAATAATGTTTATATGAATATTTCAATTATTTTGCGACATTACCGCCATCAGTGTTATTACAACACGGGTAATAATATGATTTAATTTGTGTTTTTAGAATTCGTGTTGTCGTACGATACCATGGTTCGATATGTTCCATACCTGTTGATCTTGTAATTTTACGATACACTATATTATTAACATATACTTTTAATTTATAATTATTTTAATAGTAGGATTCGAAAAATTAATTTTATTTCAATAAACCTCAAATATTACATAGGTAATAAAAATATATACAGGTATATTATACACGTAACAGGCAGGTGTGACGATTCTTTTACTCTTTTGAACTCCAGATATTATATATATATATTATTTTGTTTTTTGCTTTTTGCACGTGAACTCTTATCGGTCGTCCGCCGCCCGCGTTCACTACCTGACCAAAAACTGTTACCCTTTAAATATTAACTGCGCAAACGAAGATGGCCATCGATCGTGAATTATATTTGGCCGGACATTGCGGAAAAATCGATACACGACAGTGAAACGAAAAGATGGATATAAAAAAAAATAAATAAACGCATATTGTAGAAATGATTGTTATTGTCGTTGTAATAATAATTTTCTGTGTCCGTTCCGTAAGGGCGTTCGTCCGTCCCTTTATGTGTTCTTACTTCTTATACGCGCACGTGTGTTCATCGTATTATTATAATATTATATTAGTCCAACGAATTTCCAAGGCGCAGTCGCGACGTTTTCGTCTACCGATCATAATTACAATACATACCGCGGTTGTGGTTAATCTTCCGATATGAAATGATCGACCGGATTTTTCCACCGCTTCTCATGTATAACCTTTGGATGAAACGGCTCTTTCATCGTATACTATATAGGTACGATTATTGTTTTTACTATTATCCGTTCAAAATTCAAATCGCGTTCCAGTACGCAAACGGTACGACCATCAAACAACTTTATACACCTCAGAGTAATAAAATAATAATAATATTATTATTATATGAGTATACGACCCTACTTCTATACGCGTATACCTATACGTAATTTCCACAATGACCTAAATGCGCAACGGCGTGCCATAGTCGTGTCCAAACAAAAATTAATAAATAAATATAAAAAATTATAATGAAAATAATAAACCATAAACGTAAAAGTAAAAGTACGAGACAAAAAGCGGTAAAATATATTTTTAGTATCGATTAGAATTGTTCGATATAAGGTTATACCGTATTTAAGTTTCGTGAAAACTGCTAAAAATTACGCCATTAAACTAAACGTTTACGTTTTATTTTCATGCGGCAATAAATTTCTGAATATAAATTAGAAATAGTCTCGTGATTCGTTTTAATGTTTTCTAGACCAAATGATAGAAGAAAATCGAATGTTACGCTTATAATTTTTAAATTGTAACTGTTAAATATACGAAAAAAAGAAATAATATAATACAATATACCTCTTATTATCGAGTCGTTTACACCACGTCTGCGTATGTGGTCGTTATTGAAAGTCTATTTCTTCAAATGTATTGTTCAGGTATAAAATTATAAATCAATACGTAATTTATAAAAATAATTCATCGCAATATACAAGTTTTGTTTTTTGTTCTCGTTTCGAATATATTATTATATCTATGAATTATTTATGTAATATTATCATGGTGTAACTTAGATTACACGAGTATATTTTATTGATGATGTGTTTATCGAACTTATTATTTTATTAAAATACAACGAACGAATAAAATCGAATGATTTCGTGTTGAATAAAATATTATTCAAGTAAAATGTGTGTAAGCGTTTGCTATATTATGTAAAATGAAACGAGTAATTATTGCGCGTTGAAATTTTAATTTATACAAACATGCGAAGTCTACGAATAATTTGAAACGAACTTTTAACCGTCAAACACGAGTAACGAATAGGAGAAAAATAGTCCAAAGAGTTTGTAAAATAGTATTTAGTCTGTCGGTTATTATACGTAACTATATTATAATAATTATTATACATAATAATAATTCGATTCGTTCGAATATCGGTCTATAAAATATATTTACAAAAGCCATTATACGAGAATGCGATATAAAAATTTAAATATTTAAATTTATTTTATATGCTTAACAATACGGGATTGCGTATTGTTATTTCACAACTTTTATTATTATTATTATTATTTATTCTTTAACAACACGATACTGTGATAATTTAATTCGAGACACGTTTTTTTTTTTTTTTTTTTTTTTTTTTTTCTCCCCTACTTTTTTTTATTTTTTTTTTTTTTTTTTTTTTAACAACAACCTTTTTGAATAATTTAATTAAAACCCTTTTTTTTTTTTTTTTTTTTTTTTTTTTTTACCTCCAATCTACTACTATCTCAACTTGTTTTTTTTTATAATAACATACACTTCGATAATATTAAAATAATTAAATTAATTTTCTCAACGATTCCAATATGATAATATTATAATGCCCAATAATATAAATTATATGATTTGAATATTCTCATATTATTCTATAGATAAGAATAAAATTATACGCCCGAACGCGATTATTCGGTTCTATATTATTATACCCGACGTCCGTCCAATTATTGGTCATATACCCGTAAACTGGTAATTGAATAACCGCGTTGTTGTCCCTTTTAATTATTTTCAATGATACCGTGATGAATATTTCAACGCTGACAATTATTACGTTTCGTTAAACACAATGAATATTATATAATAGTTTTTACTCGGAGTCATATTGTTATGACAACACCATCCATCGCGGCGACGTATACGATAAAATCACACTCACCGCGAGCCAATTAAAATAAGGGACGATGACTGTTGGGAAATGTTCGAAATAAGAGCACAAAACAATACCCGTATACGTATTATATACATTATATAATAAATCTTGACGATATTTTCAAACGTGATTTCCTTATTATTATTTTACGAATCGCTAAAAAACGGCAATAATTATTATTATTTTAGTATTCAAACTCTATAATACGAATTATTTTAGCATATTATTGTATTTTAAACGCGTATATTTTATTATTTCACAATATATTTATACGAGTAACTCGTGTAGTAAAAAGAATCAGTTTTGTCGCTCATCTTCGAAAATCGTTCTGCTCGTGTGTATCGAAATGTTTACACGGGTTAACAAATCATTATTATTATTATTATTATTATTATTATTATTATTATTATTATTAT